>CP092874.1:37419815-37557693 GCA_030710605.1 Cordylochernes scorpioides
ATAAAATGAGTGAAAGATGCAATAAAGTTAGTGTGTCAGCTAAACGCCGTGAGGCTGTGTGGTGATTCTCTTGTTGTTACATCGCAATTGGATAAGGAGAATTTCTCAGTAGTCAATCCGCAGGTCGAGGTGAAAACATACAGTCCAAATTAAGCTCTGCCGAAAGATAGTCAACATCTAAAACAAAGGTTAAGGAGCTACACGGATTTCCAAACTATTACTGTGAGGATCCAAGCTCCAACACCGCTTTTAGAGATCTAATACTGTTTCGGACGATTCTGCTTGTATATGAGACATTGGAGAATTGAATCTTAGTTATGGTAGTAAGGCAAACTATGGACATAAGCTTTTTATTTTATAGAAGAGCCATTCGTGCTTAATGGTTTTGGCGCGTTGTTGCCTTATAATATGATTATTACTTTACATAGGTTTGTACGGTAGTGTTTGGTTATCTTTCTCCCATTCGCTCTCTGTTATGTAAATATCCCGTGTAGTTGGCGACATCTCTCCTTGTCCAGGAATATGTATTATATGTAAATAAGTCGATAGTTGTTTTGATCAAATTAAACTCCCTTGTCACTCTCTAACGTTTATATTCCCTCATTGTTCTACGTTACCCTATGCAACTTCCTAATATGCAAATATAGTATCTTCTTATATAGATAATCCTTTGTTTCTTGTAGAGCCTTAGTTAATCTTGAGACTGTCGTAGTGCTCAACGTTAGATGGAGATTGAAGAATACTTTACTTTTCGCCTATTATTCCTCTATAGATGGCCACAAACAGTGGAACATCTGTTCACGTTTTCTGTTACACAGGCTACAAACACATCTGGGGGTAAAATACTTCAGCCCTCCTACTGACTCACTTCCGGCCGGATACTAATTGGTCAACTGGTTCACCGCAGCAATCTGCCCTCTCCATGTCTAGAAATATCTTCTACACTGCTGTGCGGACCGGGTAGTTGGCGATTTGCGCTCCAGGAACCCGGGTTACTTCTACTGTCCTCTAGGGGAACCCGGGTTATCTCTACTGTCTTACAGGAACCCAGCTTCCCACTTGAAAACTAACTTTAGTGGCTGCCGCACAAGATCATCCCAGGTTCACAAAGGAGGAGAATATGTACAGATTCGTCTTATTTTGTGTTTCACATATTTATCAGGTTAAAACCTCGTGGTACAGGATTCTTTGTTCCAGATGTTCTCAATTTGGATGCTCTAACTCGTTTATTTCTTTCATTGGCTTATTCCCTTCCTTATATAGCAGTGATGTGGCGTCGTCACCTATCACAAATTCGGTTGGTGAACTCTCTAATAAGAAAACAAAATCTGGAATAGTTTTCTGGAAAACTGGCATCATTCCAAATTATACGGCTATTGTTGGATCGCTAAGAGATATCTCTATAGATATTTACAATCCTATCAAAGTCAACGTTCAAAATCTTACCAGATCTATTGACTCAACGTCTTCTCTCTGTGATATCTCTTCTCTCGAAACTGTTTACTAAATTCAAACAAGTTAAGAAATAATAGTAACCATTATCCCAGATTGATGTGATGTATTGTAAACGTAAACGGTCAATATTGTTTTTTTTATTCATCTTCGAAACTATTATTATCTTTGTCACTGAGATGGTACGAAGTTGTTTTATGACCATGAATCCGTTGTTGGAATTCACGAGTTGAATGTGTGGTCCAAAACGCTATGAGATGTCTTCCAGCGACAATCCTCTATGAGACCCGGCCGCAGCTAAACCAGGAGCATGGGCCAAACAAGATCAAACAATTTTTTCGAATAACTCCCCCATCTACGACTTCCCGAGACTTCCTTCCACACCAATGCGCCTCTACACTCATGACGAGAAAATAGCTGACATTTAAAACCATCCTCACGTTGTGTTGGGGACAATCACCCAGTAGATAGAGGTAACCTGGGTTCCTGGAGGACAGTGGAGGTAACTTGGGTTCCTAGAGGACAGTGGAGGTAACTTGGGTTCCTAGAGGACAGTGGAGGTAACTTGGGTTCCTGGAGGACAGTGGAGGTAACCTGGGTTCCTGGAGGACAGTGGAGGTAACCTGGGTTCCTGGAGGACAGTGGAGGTAACTTGGGTTCCTGGAGGACAGTGGAGGTAACTTGGGTTCCTGGAGGACAGTGGAGGTAACCTGGGTTCCTGGAGGACAGTGGAGGTAACTTGGGTTCCTGGAGGACAGTGGAGGTAACTTGGGTTCCTGGAGGACAGTGGAGGTAACCTGGGTTCCTGGAGGACAGTGGAGGTAACTTGGGTTCCTAGAGGACAGTGGAGGTAACTTGGGTTCCTGGAGGACAGTGGAGGTAACCTGGGTTCCTGGAGGACAGTGGAGGTAACTTGGGTTCCTAGAGGACAGTGGAGGTAACCTGGGTTCCTGGAGGACAGTGGAGGTAACTTGGGTTCCTAGAGGACAGTGGAGGTAATTTGGGTTCCTGGAGGACAGTGGAGGTAACCTGGGTTCCTGGAGGACAGTGGAGGTAACCTGGGTTCCTGGAGGACAGTGGAGGTAACCTGGGTTCCTGGAGGACAGTGGAGGTAACTTGGGTTCCTGGAGGACAGTGGAGGTAACCTGGGTTCCTGGAGGACAGTGGAGGTAACTTGGGTTCCTGGAGGACAGTGGAGGTAACCTGGGTTCCTGGAGGACAGTGGAGGTAACCTGGGTTCCTGGAGGACAGTGGAGGTAACCTGGGTTCCTGGAGGACAGTGGAGGTAACCCGGGTTCCTGGAGGACAGTGGAGGTAACCTGGGTTCCTGGAGGACAGTGGAGGTAACTTGGGTTCCTGGAGGACAGTGGAGGTAACCTGGGTTCCTGGAGGACAGTGGAGGTAACTTGGGTTCCTGGAGGACAGTGGAGGTAACCTGGGTTCCTGGAGGACAGTGGAGGTAACCTGGGTTCCCCTAGAGGACAATAGAGGTAACCCAGGTTCCTGGAGGACAGTAGGGGTAACACGGGTTCCTGGAGGACAGTGGAGGTAACCTGGGTTCCTGGAGGACAGTGGAGGTAACCTGGGTTCCTGGAGGACAGTGGAGGTAACCTGGGTTCCTGGAGGACAGTAGGGGTAACCCGGGTTCCTGGAGGACAGTGGAGGTAACCTGGGTTCCTGGAGGACAGTAGGGGTAACCCGGGTTCCTGGAGGACAGTGGAGGTAACCCGGGTTCCTGGAGGACAGTGGAGGTAACCCGGGTTCCTGGAGGACAGTGGAGGTAACCTGGGTTCCTGGAGGACAGTAGGGGTAACCCGGGTTCCTGGAGGACAGTGGAGGTAACCCGGGTTCCTGGAGGACAGTGGAGGTAACCCGGGTTCCTGGAGGACAGTGGAGGTAACCCGGGTTCCTGGAGGACAGTGGAGGTAACCTGGGTTCCTGGAGGACAGTGGAGGTAACCCGGGTTCCTAGAGGACAGTAGAGGTAACCTGGGTTCCCCTAGAGGACAATAGAGTTAACCCAGGTTCCTGGAGGACAGTAGGGGTAACCCGGGTTCCTAGAGGACAGTAGGGGTAACCTGGATTCCCCTAGAGGACAATAGAGGTAACCCAGGTTCCTGGAGGACAGTAGGGGTAACCCGGGTTCCTAGAGGACAGTAGGGGTAACCTGGGTTCCCCTAGAGGACAATAGAGGTAACCTTAAATATGTCATTGATGACTTCCCCCCCTCTTCCTTCAGCGCTTCCCTCTACTGAGGGCTGACCACATGGTCTCTCCATATCTCCTACCATCATCTCCTCGTCGTCCAGTCCATTGTTTCAGGTCATCCATATACTCTCGCCGTCTTTGTACGCGCGGTCTCTTCCCTTTATCTTTCCCTCCAGAACAGTCAGCAGTGTCTCCCCCGCTGATCCACACATCACATGTCCATATAACCTCAGTTTTGTTGCTTTATGATCATCATAAACTGGCGTTCTGTTGCCATTCGATCAAGGACGTGATTGTTTGTCATCTTATCTGCCCATGGAATCTAAAGTATTCTTCTATAAAGGTACATCTCGAAGGCCTGTAACCATGGTCTAGTAGATCGCGGTGATTTATTGCGCCCAGAGGATTCATGTTGAAATTCTCGGTAAATGTTTCTCGGGTAATATAACCTTTAAATAGAGAGAATGGCTAAATTTCTAAAATAGTGTTATTTTTAAAGGGCTTAATAGGAAATGCTATTTTAACTCCTTTTTTAAAGTGAATTTTTTTTTCTACAATTTTTTTTTTTACAATAAAGATTTTGGGTTGAGCGAGTTGCTTCCCCGACGATCGGATAAATCTTGGCCAGGGTGGAGCAGCGGACATGGTGGAGCATCTTGACTCGGGGGAATGTTCTAGCCGTGAGATGGCGGGGACAATAGAGAGAATATGGTTTTACGGGCTACTAACCAAAGTGTATGATTTTTTTAGCACAAAAATTGGATGTAGCAAGCAGACAAACTGCAATCTGCAGTACCAAGGTGCTGCCCGCCACCAAGGAAATTAGCCAAGGCGGGATTCGATCTCAGGTCGTCATTGCCGAGAATTAGCTGTTTATACCATTCCTCCACCGAACTTCCCCCATACAGGGCCAGTAGGACGTTGTGGTGTTCCCTTGATGACATCCGGGATTTACTCTCGAATTATATTGACAAACATTTTCAGTTTTTGCTGATCAGTTTTTAGCGGGAAGAATGTTGTCTTCGTTTGTTAGTGAACCAATTCCTCACGCCTTCTCATTGGACGAATGTGGCCATGTCTGTATATAAGAGGGGACTAAGGGAATGCGAGGGGGCCCAGAGCGTGGAGAATTGGTGTGGAGACGCTTAAAGTGTTTTTCTACGTGTTTTTTCCGTGACTGGGGATCTCTTCGCATCCTTGTGTAACCTCGGTCCGATCCCTACCAACGCTGCAAATAAAAGATAAGTACTGTTTTATTTTATTTAACAAATCGTGAATTTTTTTTATTTATCTCCTTTTTTTTTTGTTGGTGTTGTACTCTTGAGTGTACGTTTTTTTTTTTTTTTTGTTTTTTTTTGTGTATTAATGTATTATTGATTTTTGTGTGATAACCCGTAAAATTAACTTTTGTCAATACTCCTGCACACGTCGTGTTGATGACATACGGGATATACTCCTGCACACGTCGTGTTGATGACATACGGGATATACTCCTGCACACGTCGTGTTGATGACATACGGGATATACTCCTGCACACGTCGTGTTGATGACATACGGGATATACTCCTGCACACGTCGTGTTGATGACATACGGGATATACTCCTGCACACGTCGTGTTGATGACATACGGGATATACTCCTGCACACGTCGTGTTGATGACATACGGGATATACTCCTGCACACGTCGGGTTGATGATATACGGAATATACTCCTGCACACGTCGTGTTGATGACATACGGGATATACTCCTGCGCACGTCGTGTTGATGACATACGGGATATACTCCTGCACACGTCGTGTTGATGACATACGGGATATACTCCTGCACACGTCGGGTTGATGATATACGGGATATACTCCTGCACACGTCGGGTTGATGACATACGGGATATACTCCTGCGCACGTCGTGTTGATGACATACGGGATATACTCCTGCACACGTCGTGTTGATGACATACGGGATATACTCCTGCGCACGTCGTGTTGATGACATACGGGATATACTCCTGCACACGTCGTGTTGATGACATACAGGATATACTCCTGCACACGTCGTGTTGATGACATACGGGATATACTCCTGCACACGTCGGGTTGATGATATACGGGATATACTCCTGCACACGTCGGGTTGATGACATACGGGATATACTCCTGCGCACGTCGTGTTGATGACATACGGGATATACTCCTGCACACGTCGTGTTGATGACATACAGGATATACTCCTGCACACGTCGGGTTGATGACATACGGGATATACTCCTGCACACGTCGGGTTGATGATATACGGGATATACTCCTGCACACGTCGGGTTGATGATATACGGGATATACTCCTGCACACTGATGACAACTTCGAGACGATGATGGGAACCTAGCTTAACTCGCTGCCGCCCGGAGCTTACACCATCGTCGTTGCTGGACGACGAAAGACTTGTTCTCAGTAGGTGCGTCGTCTTCCAGTCCCCGGGGGTGAAGCCTTCCTCGGTCCCGGGGGAGTTCTCCCGGCTGAGCTGGTAGACTGAGGTAAGTGGATATCCCCCCCCCCCCCCCCCCCCCCCCGCCCGCCCCTCTGAACCAAAATAGACGCCGCACCTTACTCAGCCATGCCAACCTTAATACCGACTAACTTTCCTCCTCCATTGTTGCCCTCTCGTTTCTATAGAACGCACCACTTGTTATTTTCACAGCCTATCCTAAAATTGCTTCAATGACCCCCGATTCTCACTAAAGTCCAACTCCACCAGCGAGTGCAAGTAACCAAACGGGGCTCTGGCATATTTGTAAGTGTAAAAGTCGAACTGCTTTTCATATGTGTAGACATGTGGTGCACTTACAGTAAAAGAAGGTGTCAACTTTTACCCACCATGATTATCATGGCCTTTTCCACGTGTACAAGGAATAATAATTATAAAACAACCTCTTTGCGGAGAGAGCATACAAAATAATACAACATAAAGTTGCGATGATATTCATGTACCAAAAGATGCACCTCTACTTTTAAATATCCAAAAAAAACAATGTATTTTGTTTATCACCCCAGTACAAAACGTAAAGGTGGTAATAAGGAATGAGCCACACAACACCAGTTTAGGATAATTCAGATAAAAAACCAATCTGTATATCGTTATATGTTTTATTGCGTATTTAAAGAGAGAGAGAGAGGAGCCTCATTGCTGCCCACACAATGTTTAAAATATATTTTAATTGAAATATAAACCCAACCAACCTATTCCATCTCACTAGGCTCAATTGCCATCAACGATATAAGCTGAAAGATACAATCTGCGTATATAATGGTTCTGGTCAATATAGGAGAATCAAGAGTGTCCTGCAAATTCAGAAAAATTGTGACAGAAGTGGACTGCGGGGCCGCCAACATCATCCGGAGGTCGCGTGCTGACGTCACTCTGGCCGCACAAGCACCACTCTATCGTGCCTATCTTCGGCGTATCCAGTTCTCTGTGGGCGGGTCGAGGTATCTGTCCATAGAGATTTGACGTATGGACCAACCGGGGGATTTCCGAGTCCAAATTATCTGTCTGCTAGAACTGCTACTAAACGTTTACTTTGAGTAAAAACAAAAAATTCAAATGCTCTCCCTGTCAGACAGAGATGTGCAATATTTGGAAAATTTTAAAAGATACAGAAATACAGTAACTTTAAGGAAAAAAGGCTTTTTGATAGGATTTATTTATTCCATTATTCACACGACAATCTACAATTAGTAAACAAGTTGCTTAAATTTGTCCGTATACATCTGTCACTTGAACAGAAACAGAGATACCGAGAAACATGTAAGACCAGGCTTGAAATGGCCGCAGATGATAATGGAAGGCTCAAAGTGATAACGGGGGATGAGTTTATGGTTATGTCCCGGAAACAAGACATCAACCAAAAGAATGGTGCGGTTAAGAAGAACCAAAACCAAAT
Source organism: Cordylochernes scorpioides (assembly GCA_030710605.1). NCBI lineage: Eukaryota > Metazoa > Arthropoda > Arachnida > Pseudoscorpiones > Chernetidae > Cordylochernes > Cordylochernes scorpioides. The sequence continues at coordinate 37,427,416 of CP092874.1, forward strand.
AAAGTTCGCTTCTCTAACTCGAAATTCAACGTTCTGTTTGCAACATTTTTTTTTTATCACAAAGGACTGGTCTACCATCTTTTTGTTCCTGTAGGACAAATCATCAGGTCTTTATCGGTATTTTGTGGCGGCTAAGGGAAGTCATAAGGTGGAAACAATAAGAAAAATAAGTTTCTCAGGATTGGGTTCTCCACCAGGACAACGCAAGACCTCACATGACTGTTGCAGTTTGCAGCACAGACAGCTCGGCGTGTGCACCGGCTATGGCGAAGATAAGCATGATTAAAGGGTGCTTGTGCGGCCAAAGTGACGTCAGCACGCGTGGGCCGGCGTTGGCGGCCCCACAACAAAGTTCCTATACCCTCTCAGGCCTCATACTCACCAGATCTTGCCCCAAATGACTTTTTCCTATACAGTAAAACAAAAATGTCTCTTAAAGAGCAATGATTTGAGCCACGAGAAGTCAAAATAGAAAATTCGCTGAAGTTCCTCAGAGGCTTGTAAAAATATGTTTATAAAAAATCTGCAAAAAATTGGGAAGCAAGATGATCTACACTCATGGACAAAACTTAAGGAAGTTTTACCATGTATATCGGGATTCAGACAATATTACACTCATGGACAAAACTTAAGGAAGTTGTACCTTTTAGCATGTATATCGGGATTCAGACAATAACTTTGAAAGATATTACAATGACCTTTATTGAAAACACACGAAATAACCAAGTGTGAATAAAATTGCCTCTATCTCCTTCAAAAAAAAAAAAAAAAAAACAGACACTGGCAACGTCAATTATCCATGAATGTAGGTGCTTGACGCAAAAGCGGATTATTTTGAAGATTACTGAATAAAATTTTCTTCTGACTTTATTTTATTCAACAACAACAACGACAAAAAGGCTTTTATAAGGGCCCATTGCCCTGTATGGATTCGCCATACAACAACAAAATAATACAGTAATTTTTCTCCCTTTCCCCATGTGTACGTGGGCCTTTGTTTGAAAAGTGATTTATTTACACATCTGTTCTAAAATTTCCTCACTACCTCTTTTGTGTATGAATCTATTAACAATTGATCTGTAGAAATTATAGAGTTCTATTGCTATATTTTTCTTTTCTGAAATAGTTCTCAGCGTCTTCAGTGGGTTGGTAAATCTCCAGAAGGTGTTTTTAACAGTTTTTTTTAAATCTTTCTTCACCTAAATATTTGCATTCTATGATATAGTGGAAGATTTCATCAGATATCATATTTCCACAAATCCTGCAGTGAATGTTTTCCTTTTTGATGATGAGAATATGACTTTCTCTATCTAGGGTTGAAGTAATTCTAGTCCGTGCAATGAAGGCAATTATCTTCGATGACAGATTCCATGACAAGTATCGTTCTGGCATAAAGTAATTACAGATAAGTTTATAGTTTGAAATTTTTTTCGAATTGTCGAGTCTAGCGAAGTCTTGTTGAATAAGCTCTTCTATTTTTGTTTTCATAATCTTAGGAAGTTATTTTTTAATTGTATCATAGTTCGGTGGGAGGTTCAGCCATGACTGACCACAACAGTTGATTATATCATTAACTGTTTTGTATAATCCTATAGAGTTTTTTGACATTTGATGTACTTCTTTCAGTCTGTTCCAGCATAATTTTGGCAGTCTGCACTTGTCCATTTCCAGTATTCTCATGTAGTATTTCAATGTTACTTTTGTGGCGGTAGCAGTAAGTGAGATTCTTCCAGTCTTCAATCTAAATATGTGCCCCGGGATATATCTAGGTAAATCAAGAAATTTTTTTATGGAATGGGGTGTAGGGGTGCAGCTTTCGTTGATCATGGCACAATGATCCAGGCACACTTTGGTGAAAGTCTGACTTTGCCTGTAGTTTGAGGCCGTTCCTATGGAAGCAGACGCCTTTGCTGCCGACTCTAACATGAGTACAGACGCAGCTCCTCCGTATCCCTTGCTGAGGTCCATCAACTGGGTCAGTTGAAGTCAGGATTTTTAAAGAGGTCTACTCCTCTTCTAACAATGCTGCTGTTGGTCCGCGACTGCTTATTTGTCAGAGTTATTCTGCTTGTTTCGCAGCTGGCCTTCATATCTGAAGGTCGTTCCCCTATCCGCCACCTGGGGACGCGCCCTGTAGCAGTCAGCTCTGCCAAGGTGCCAATCGTGTAATCTTTACACAAGGGGATAAGAAACAACAACAACAAGTTTTTTATAAATGAGGTTTGAAGTTGCTCTATAGTTTCCCCATTATCGCAGGCCCACACTGGGGCCACGTAAAAAATAATTGATTTTATCGAAGATTCAAATAGTTTGAATGCAACTTCTATCGAATCGATTTTTTTCTCTTTTTAGAAAACCAATGGTTGAGTTTAGTGCGGTATATGTCTTTGCTTTGAAAACTAGTGCAGCTTGTCTGGTACTGTGTGTGTTTGTATAGGGGAATCCCAGATATGTTATTCTAGGGGTGACAGTCAACGGAGTGCCTCCCCAGAACCAGTTTTCATTTCTTGCTGGTCTTCCACCATTTCTGAACACCATTATTTTTGTCTTTTTTTCATTTAACACTAATTTATTTTCCTTCAGATAGGTTCTAAGTAAATTGATTTTGCTTTGCAAATTGATTTTTAATTCTCCTATTATTGCTATGTCATCTGCATACATGAGAAGATGGAGGAAGCCGAAGTCTGGAAGATAGAATCCTGTAAGTGAAGAATTATTATAATATTCAATTAGATCAGATATATAAGTTATAAATAGTAGAGGTGACAGTGGCTCTCTCTTTAAAACTCGGGAATCAATTTTTACGTTGTTTGAGTATTTACCTTTCCATCTAACTGAGATGTTTGCTGCCTCATAATAACTTTTTATTATTGATATAAACCTTGGGCTGATCCCCATTTTTTGTAATTTATTCCAGAGTATTTCGTGAGGAACTGTGTCAAATGCCTTGGTCAAATCAACAAAGAAAATGTATAGTTTACCTCGTTTCTTTCTTAAAGATAGTTGGATAAGGGTATTCAGGGTAAAAATATGGTCTAGACATGAGCGGTGTTTTCGGAATCCTGCTTGATTTTCTCCTATATAATATCTTTTCTCAATCCAATTGTTGAGTCTGTTTCTTAGAATTGAGGTAAATAATTTGGACATATTGCTGCATAGTGCAATTCCTATTACTTCATTTTATTCTTGAATTTCATAAATTCCGGGTATATTTAATGAAAGTACTTTGTACCTATGTAGTGATACAGAAGTAAATTATAAAAGAGAAATAAAAGAGAAGAAGCTTTTCCATAGAGAATAATTCCCAGGTGATTCAAGCAGAGTTAGTCATTCCCAGCCAGACACCACTATTGATGGAATGCCAAATTCCTAAATCATTGAGTTACCAAGGGCATCTGTTTAAGCAGTCAAGTTCATGTTAACTCCATTTTGGTGCCAAAACGGAGTTAAATTGGGACTGATAAGGCACAATTTAGATTATAAACACAAAGTAATAAGGCCAAATCCAAATGAATAAATAGTGTGTGACGCTTTGTTAACACTTGATAACAGTTACTTTTTAAAACATGCTTTGGTATAATTTCTCATTCAGCACTTTTGTCTGAAGATGGTAACAATGGTATTACTGAAACGTCACACATTTTATTTATTTGGATTTGGTCTTATTACCTCTTGTATTTAAATTGTGACTAAAATTGATTCATTCCTGAGGTTTCTATTGAATGGGAACAATAATAAATGCATTTGTATTCCTTTTTTTTTTCTGAAAGATAGTTACATTGACATATGTTGATGTTAGGAAAATTGAAGAGAGGAAAGCTTCCATTGAGATGACTAGAAGGGGTTAAAGAAAGCAACCAGTAGGTTTCTAGATTAGCTGAGAGTGATGGTCACCGTCCGACCAAATTGAAGAATATTTCTCTTTAGAGTCACAAAAAGTTGAACTTTATGGATGTTAACAACAATTAGAAAAGTCATATTCTTGTTTATTGTTGTTGTAAGTGTCCTTCAAGTCAAGTTCGACTTTTGGTGACTAGATGGGAAAATATTTTCTAATTTGATCTTGTTCATTAGGAAAAATTACTTGATGCTGGAAATATGAACTGAATGGAGAGGGTTGCTGTTCAAAATTTTGCTCAATTATAATGTGGTGTGGCCTCAAAAGAAAGTTCAAACTTTACATGAAATTTGCCTTGAGCCTCATTCACCTTGTCCTTACTCCCCTAGACAAGTTGGGATTCCTCTACTGATATTTGGAAGGTTTAAAATTGATCAGTTTATATAGAGGAAGTATGTATAGGGGCTCTGGCACATTTGTAAGTGCAAAGTCGAACTGCTTTTCACATGTGTAGACATGTGGTGCACTTACAGTAAAAGCAGTTGCTTTCTTCTACCCACTATGATTTTCATGACCTGTACCACGTGTACTCAGGATAAGCAAAAAAAAAATGTATAGGGGACTACTTTATAAATAATAAAAGTTACAAGCTGTCACAATCCTCTACCCACCATGTTATCATGGCCTGGGGTACTACATGTGTAGACATGTGGTGTACTTACAGTACAGGCTGTCACAACCTTCTACCCACCATGTTATCATGGCCTGGTACTACATGTGTAGACATGTGGTGTACTTACAGTACAGGCTGTCACAACCTTCTACCCACCATGGTTATCATGGCCTGGGGTACTACATGTGTAGACATGTGGTGTACTTACAGTACAAACTGTCACAACCCTCTACCCACCATGTTATCATGGCCTGGTACTACATGTGTAGACATGTGGTGTACTTACAGTACAAGCTGTCACAACCCTCTACCCACCATGTTATCATGGCCTGGTACTACATGTGTAGACATGCGGTGTACTTACAGTACAAGCTGTCACAACCTTCTACCCACCATGGTTATCATGGCCTGGGGTACTACATGTGTAGACATGCGGTGTACTTACAGTACAAGCTGTCACAACCCTCTACCCACCATGGTTATCATGGCCTGGTACTACATGTGTAGACATGTGGTGTACTTACAGTACAAGCTTTCACAACCCTCTACCCACCATGTTATCATGGCCTGGTACTACATGTGTAGACATGTGGTGTACTTACAGTACAAGCTGTCACAACCTTCTACCCACCATGTTATCATGGCCTGGTACTACATGTGTAGACATGTGATGTACTTACAGTACAAGCTGTCACAACCCTCTACCCACCATGGTTATCATGGCCTGGTACTACATGTGTAGACATGTGGTGTACTTACAGTACAAGCTTTCACAACCCTCTACCCACCATGTTATCATGGCCTGGTACTACATGTGTAGACATGCGGTGTACTTACAGTACAAGCTGTCACAACCTTCTACCCACCATGGTTATCATGGCCTGGGGTACTACATGTGTAGACATGTGGTGTATTTACAGTACAAGCTGTCACAAACCTTCTACCCACCATGTTATCATGGCCTGGTACTACATGTGTAGACATGTGGTGTACTTACAGTACAAGCTTTCACAACCCTCTACCCACCATGTTATCATGGCCTGGTACTACATGTGTAGACATGTGGTGTACTTACAGTACAAGCTTTCACAACCCTCTACCCACCATGTTATCATGGCCTGGTACTACATGTGTAGACATGTGGTGTACTTACAGTACAAGCTTTCACAACCCTCTACCCACCATGTTATCATGGCCTGGTACTACATGTGTAGACATGTGGTGTACTTACAGTACAAGTTGTCACAACCCTCTACCCACCATGTTATCATGGCCTGGTACTACATGTGTAGACATGTGGTGTACTTACAGTACAAGTTGTCACAACCCTCTACCCACCATGTTATCATGGCCTGGTACTACATGTGTAGACATGTGGTGTACTTACAGTACAAGTTGTCACAACCCTCTATCCACCATGATTATCATGGCCTGGTACTACATGTGTAGACATGTGGTGTACTTACAGTACAAGCTTTCACAACCCTCTACCCACCATGTTATCATGGCCTGGTACTACATGTGTAGACATGTGGTGTACTTACAGTACAAGTTGTCACAACCCTCTACCCACCATGTTATCATGGCCTGGTACTACATGTGTAGACATGTGGTGTACTTACAGTACAAGTTGTCACAACCCTCTATCCACCATGATTATCATGGCCTGGTACTACATGTGTAGACATGTGGTGTACTTACAGTAAAAGGCAGTCACAAACTATCCATCATGATTACCATGTCATGTACAACATATGTATACATTTGTAAAAATAAAATAATAATAATAAAACAAGAGCCCTATAATGACATTATAAAATTTAAATATATTTTTTATTGCATTAACACAATTACATGGCACATGATTTTGTTGACATAAGATTCAAAAACCTTTAACATACTTAATAGATTACTATATATAACACACTATAGCTAATACAATAACAAAAAAAATTGATCATTTAATTATTCCATAATAGTTTTATATAAGTAGTTAATAAAATAATTTTTAAATGAGTACCTTTTTTTATTTGAAATGTGCAAGCTTTAAAGTCAAAATTGTTTTTCTTCTACTATTTCTGAGTTGATGTTTCTAGACACAGTAGGACTACCTCTCTGTAAAGGACAACAGCTAGTTTTCATAGAGCCAAAGTGTCCTTTAGAGCAAGGTGTCCTCTTACAGGAGAGCTACTCTAGTAGAACCTCCATGAGGGTACATCTATAAAGGACAATTTTCATTTACAAAATTACCATTTTTACCTTTTTGCAACTCTCTGATAAGAGGACACCTCTCCCTAAAGGACACTTTGGTTCTGCAATTAGGTGTCCTTTACAGGGAGGTTCACCTGTATATAGTAAAAATGGTCATTTTGGAAATGAAAACTGTCCTTTGTAGAGGTTTCTAACATGAGTGTCCTTTCAAGGAGGTTGTTCTGTTATATAAACCTGTAGAAAAGAGAGTTTAACTTGAAAGCTTGCACTTCAAATTGAAAAAAAAAAAAGCTTATTCTAAGAAATAAACTTTTAGAATTTCACAATTTTACTTTAAATTATACAATTAATGGCAATTTGTAGATAAATATAATGTGAAATTAATTATAGTCAATTAGAATTTAAATAAGGCTTCTTAGGAAAGCAAAAATCTTCCTCAATTACCAGCTTTGTCGGCGTTCTTTCCAAGTGATTGTTTATATATTTTATTAACAAAGATATTTTAAAAATGTTGGCTCTTTTTTCCTTTGTTTCAGTTTAAACTTCATTGAAATCAATTAGGATGAAATTTTTTTAATCTATATATAAAAATGAATGTTTGTATGTTTGTCTGTCTGTATGTCCGGTATACAAATTCACAATAGTTCACTAATTCAAACCAAAACTTCCATACATAGGTAAAAGAATACGGGGAAGACGATAGGCTATTTTAAAAAATATATAAATCAATTATTAAAACTATATATTTTTAGTCAGAAAATGATGATGACGATATTGCTGTATCATGTTTGATTATCAGATACAAAATTATATCGGGAAAAATTCCAAAAAGCAGAGACCACGGGTGAAACCAGTTCATTATTTTGTACACAGGAACAAAATTCTAACAGAAAAACATTCATTCGAGCAGAAAACAAAAGCCAGATCATCTTTCTATAAAAATATCGCTTCTCAGACACAAAGTTTGGAGCGGGACATTTCACAAGAGTGACATCCACGGCGCCAATTTATAATTGTAACAAATAGTATTTGAATAGGGTACATTTAATAGGGTAAAACCCGGGCGTTGCCCGGGTCATTCGGCTAGTTTCTTATAAAAATATATAGTTATTCTTTGTTTCCAATTTTTCTAAAAATAAAATAAGAGAAAAATAATCTAAAAATTGAATAATAAATATCCTTGTACGATGTAGCCACTAGACATGTTGTTGTGCTGCCTGGAGTATAGGGGTTCCAGCTATGCTTTCTTTCTTCCTGTGGTGTATCTATATAAGACCGGTTGTCTTAATATATATAAAGTATTAAATAATAATTAAAATAATTTATAAAAAACTAAAATAAATTGAAGTCAATCCATTATACATCTTTAAAATTGTAACCATTAATAAAAATAAATTTATTATAAAATAGAGAAAATCAACACAACGCTATTGTAAAATAAATCGCTAAGTTCCAATTATCACAGTTTGAAGGTGTCCACAGCGCGGTCCACGACAGATTTGGCGATGGCCAGGGAGGATGTTGCAGCTGGGGACGGGGCGTTGCGCACGTGCAACACTCTGCCCTCCAGTCCGCAGTCAAACACAAAGTCATCCACCAGAGTCCCGTCTCTGCCTAGAGCTTGGGCCCTCACTCCAGCCGGACCTCTGCACAGGACATCACTGTACTCAGCTATACTGACGGTACATTTGTATGAAGGTAAATTAATGGATATTCAAACATTATAAAAATGATAAGGCACAATTTGGATTATAGATTATAAACACAAGGTAATAAGACCAAATAAATAGTGTGTGACTTTCAGTAACAGCATTGTTACCATCTTCAGACAAAAGTACTGAATGGAGTTGAATGAAGTTTCAATACTTTTGTCTGGAGATGGTAACAATGCTGTTACCGAAACGTCACACACTATTTATTTGGATTTGGTCTTATTACCTTGTGTTTAAAAATTATAAAAACTACATAAAATGCTTATATAAAAAGGTGTACCTGGATCTGTAAAGAAAAAAAAAAAACTTTTTTTTCTCAACATATTTCGAGATTGCTCCCTCTTTATCAATTTATTGTAACGATTATATTATTATCAATATATCAATAAACTAGCCGAATGACCCGGGCAACGCCCGTGTTTTACCCGATTGAATGTTTTTATTCCAATACTATTTGTTACAATTATAAATTAGAGCCGTGGATGTCACTCTTGTGAAACGTCCCGCTCCAAACTTTACATGTACATTAGGTCAGCTGGTATTACCCCTCATTTTCACCGCTAGAGGCGCGAGCGAATTGACTTTTTGTAAATATACATAATTATAAAGATAGAAGCTTCTATAGAAGATAATGATCATAATGATGATGCGCGCGCATCCGTGACATGAGGAATTGAGGAAAGACGGTCGTGACTATATATGTATGTTGATAGGGAGCAATCTCTCGAAATATTTTGAGAAAAAAAAAATTCCCTTCTTTACAGATCCAGGTACGTCCTTTTTATATAAACTTATTTGAAGGATCACCTTTTGACTCAAACATACATAGCATGCATTTTTATTTTTTATATACAGTAGAACAACCTCCATGAGAAGACACCTCTCTACAAAGAACAGTTTTCATTTGCAAAATTACCATTTTAACAATTTGGCAACTCTCAGGTAAGAGGACACCCTCCCTAAAAGACACTTTGACTCTGAAATTAGATGTTATCCTTTACAGGGAGGTTCTACTGTATTTTTTTAAATGAAAATAAACAATATAACATTGCAGTAAGAGCAGTAGGGATTTGCTTAATAAAAATAAATAAATAAAAAAAGAAACATATGCAAAAATAAAATAGTTTAGAATTTTGAATAAAGATAGTGTATTTTTTTTTTTTAGGACAAAATCATAAAGCCTCCGAGGTTGCGTTTCTTTCTTTAGCACGTTTAATAATGCTCAAGCTTTCGGGTATGGTGGCCCTTCTACAGGAGCAACGCAAATGGTATAGTAGAACAACAACCTTCCCATGAGAGCAGGCACTCTCACTAGAGGGCACCTCAATACAAAGGACAGTTTCCATCACCAAAATTGGCATTTTTACAATTCAGCAACTCTCCATTAAGAGGACACCTTTCCCTAAAGGACATTTTGGCTCTGTAAATAAGGGGAGTGTTATCCTTTACAAAGAGGTTAATGTAATAAGCAGTCCTGGGCCAACTTAAGTACAGGGCAAATATCAAAATTTTGTGCCACTCTTACAAGTGAACACTACCAGCCAACAGCTACATCTGAATCCAGGTCAGGGTCGGCAGAAAAGGTTCTCCATGTCACCTTAACATCTCCTACAACAGTAGCTTAAAATACAATATAATACACTGCGGCCTGTAATTGTAAAACGACACTTGAAGTTACACTGCATGAGTTTCTTTTAAACAAAAAATCAAAACTTTATTTCAAGGTGAAATATCAACTATTTCTATCCTTTTTGGATGAGGTATGAAAGGGTGAATTATGAAGAGTAATGAAGTTATGTATCATTTACGAACGGAGTAGCCTAATGGACATGGCATCTGCCCGGTAAGCGGAACATTGTGGGTTCGATTCCCATCCCTGGACACTTTTATTTTTCCATTCGTCATTACTCTTCATAATTCACCCTTTCATACCTCATCCAAAAAGGATAGAAAGTCGATATTTCACCTTGAAATAAAGTTTTGATTTTTCGTTTAAAAGGAACTCATGCGGTGTAACTTCAAGTAGCTCTTTTTACTCATCGTGGAGATTTAATCTATGAATTCAGTCCCCATGGCCTTGTATAATTATACAATATGACCCGGCGGTGACGTCGCGCGATTAATCGACCAATCAAGGAGCGCCGTCCAATTTCGACCATGCTCTCTAGTTCGTGGGTAACTAGAGATAGCCCTGTCGAAATCCGTCCGCTCAAAGATGGTAGACCAAAGTGTTGACCTCACACGCACCAAGTGCATACACGCAGAAACCGGTAACAGCACAATCATGCAATTAAGGGGAACTAGAGTCAGAGACCTCCTCTGATTCCTCCTCGCGGATCCGCAGCTTCAATCTGTCACTAGCCAGGAGAAAATCAACACAGGCGTGCCAGGTTGATTTACTGTGGATGAAGTCGCGGAGTGATCTTGGCGTATGACCAAGTTCCTTTCCAGCGATAAATAGCAGGCGAGTTCTAAGGGAATCGAGACTGTCACACTCGAGCAAAATATGTTCAAGGGTTTCCTCCGCTCCAGAGTCGCAGTAGAGGCACGTGGGATCGTCAATAAATCCCATTTTGTGGGAAAAGCTGTCTGTCCAAGTGTGTCCGGAAAGCAATCCTACAACAGCGTGCACGCTAGGAACAATGAATGCATACTTTTTGTCTAGGAGACTCATTGGAGTGAGGCCAAAGCGGGTGCAGATGGGGCGAGTGGTGGAGCTGAATCTGCTCTGCCAAGCCGCCCACGCCAGTTTGCGCGCTGTGGATTCTAGATACGAGAGCGGCGCGAGGCGATAACAGCTCGGGAGATCAGACCCAGCGCCAGCCTTCGCAAGCTCATCTGCAACGTCGTTGCGGACGGTTCCGCTGTGACCTTTGATCCATCGTATGGAACATCTATTCCCATTGCGGTTCAGTTGTGAAATCAACAGCAAAGCCCTGTTGATCAGGAAGTTTCCTGTCCTGCAGTTGAGGACTGAGTTCACAACCGAAAGATTGTCCAGGAGAACCTCAATAGTGGTATTGATGGGGAGCTCTGAAGCGTTCTCAAGTGCCTTGATCAAGCCAAATGCTTCAGCTTGAAAAACTGAACAGTGACGTGACAAAGGATAGCAGACACGCAGTTCATGAAAGTTGTCATTCATACACACTCTATATAAACCTGCGCCAACTCCATCATTGGTCTTGGAGCCGTCTGTGTAGTAGGTGACCTCGGGTGGTAGTTCAGGAATATTACTAGGAAGGAAAAAGAAAGGTGGATATGGCAGAGGTTGTGGAGATGGAGGAGGTTCAACCGGAAAATCAGCATCCACGTAACCATATTTTTTAAGATACAGTTGCGTTTTGACACCAATTTCCAGGTCAAGGGGTAGAACACGAGATAAGGAGATAAGATAGGAGTTGTTTGTTGTTTTAAAAGCACGGCAAGCTAAGACAAGGAAGAAACGTTGCGTGCTTAATAAGAGCTTTCTGGAGCGTTCAATAAGATTAGGAAACCATACTGGGGAGGCGTAAGCCAAGACGGGAATAACAACCTGCAGGTACAGCATTCTCAAGGCTCGGAATCCAAAACCAAAGTTGAAGTTAGCGGCCGCTGACAGGCGCGGTAGCTTGCCGCGGACTTTGGAGCAGACTTCAGCAACGTGCTGGTGAAAAGTCAAACGGTTGTCGAACCTCACACCAAGCACCCTGATGGAGTCGCTCCATTGAACGACCTGGCCATTGCTGACCAGATCGCGTCGCAGCATCCTAATGCGCCCGCGGGGTTTTTGAACAAACATAGCCTGGCATTTATTCACACTGAGCTCAAGTTTATGTAATCCACACCAATTGGTGATCAGATCAATGGCGTGTTGTGCCTTAGACAGTTGACCATGCCTCAATCCCGAGATCACAACAACCAGGTCATCTGCGTAGGCCTGTGGATATACACAATTCTTGTACCCCAGTGTGAGCAATTCATCAAAGACGATGTTCCAAAGGAAGGGCCCGAGAACTGAGCCTTGTGGACAACCCTTGGAAACGCGTCTAGTGACAGTGCATCCATTTACAGACAGTCTGACAGAGCGATGGGCCAAGAACGAGCGAATTAAATCGTGGACGTTCTTGGGACAGTCGCTTTTACGCAGGGCCCGCAATATACTGGAGTGTAGTACATTATCAAAGGCACCTTTGACATCAAAAAAGAGAAGAATAGCAGATTTAAATAAGTCTAGCGACCGGGAGAGGGTATTTTTTAATTTTAAGAGTGCGGCAATAGTTGATTTACAGGGTCTGAAACCAAACTGGTTTGGCTGGGCTTTACACATTCTCCATATATATACAAACATGGCCACATTCGTCCAATGAGAAGGCGGGAGAGATTTGTTCACAAACAAACGAAAACAAAATTCTTTCCACTAAAACCTGAGATAAGATATGATAAGATTGCAAATATTTGTCAATATAATTTGACATATGTGTTACTTCTGTATTGCTCTTCTATGGCACTTCTACTAGTTATTATTGATGTACTTTCAGTATAAAGGAAATTGCACTCGGGGAAATTCTTGGGCGAAGCCGGGTCATATAATATAGTATAATCTAGTACAGGGGTGGCGAACGTGCGGCCTTAAGGCCGCATGTGGCCTTTTCTTGCCCAAGTTGTGGCCTTTTCATAAATTCAAAATTATAATTTTTGTTTCGCTGTTTTCAATTACTTTCATTATTTTATTGAAAATATCTAATACGAATGTCATATAATATATATGATATAGTAAATGTATTTAAATTTCTAAAAGTAATTCAAGTGTCGTGCTAAAAATGAAGTACATAACTATACCACTATTTCAGCAGCGCCGATTTGCGGTCAACACTAGTACTAAAACTAAATGTAACGTCCAAATAACGTCGAGGCAAAGTAATTGCCGGTGTGTAACTGTATCAACTTTACTGAATGGTTGTTTATTTTTTTAATAAGGTAAGTTATAAGATAATACATATTACAAACATCGAACAATGTTTTCTATTGTATTGTAGTAAAATACGGGTAAATTAAAAAATTTTAATAATCACATTGCATAATTTAAAATTTTTTATCAGTTGAACAATTATTAATATATTTAATTTTCTGCAAAAGTAAACTTATGTAAAAAAATGTCGATTTTGATTTCAGTCCATTTCTCCCGTATTTTCAAAACACAATTTTATGTGCGGCATGGTCTTTTTATGTATAAATTTTCATAAATATTTTAATTTTAGAATCATGTCTAAAAAACAAAAAAGGACTCTAAAGGACGAGAATCGATTATTTAATGAAGAATGGGAATTGCAATACTTCTTAATTAGTTCCAAAGATAAAATGGTTTGTTTGTTATTTAGTACAGTTATAACTACAATTAAAAAGTAAAATGCTAATCAACATTACATGACTCATGCGAATCATAAATATGCAATTCTTGAAGGAGAAGCACGTAAAACTATATTACAACAACTTAAAAATGAAAAGCTTCACCGGCAACAAACTTTCAATAAGTTCTTTCAACAAAATAATAATGCCACGGAAGCAACATACAAAGTAGCGTACATTCTTGGAAAATGGGGAAAACCATTTAGCGACGTTGAAATGATAAAAGAATGTATTGTGGAAGTGGTCAAATGCTTACATCCAGAAAAAGTAGATAAATACAAACAATTACCTCTTTCAAGAGGAACCATCACCGAACGACAACACGAATTAGCTACAAATATAAAACAACAGTTCTGTATATATATATATATATATATATATTAATAGTAATTTTTTATATTTGGAAAATAGAGGAAAAGTAAACTATATATATGTATATATATATATAAAGAAACCATTTATTAACTGGTTAACTATCTACTACACATGGAACAAACCAAAAGTGATTAAAAATTACTAATTAAGACAATTAAGATCATAACAATTTTATATATATAGTCACAAGATTCCAACAATTAGAATAGGGTACAATTAACTCTCAAGAGTAAAGTAAAGAAAATGCGTGAATAACATTAAGATTACACTAAAGTTAACTATTGGTTTTAATTCTGACAAAACTACGACAGATAAAGAAACCATTTATTAACTGGTATCTAATACATATGGAACAAACCAACAATTAGAATAGGGTACATGGGATGATATCTGGACCATATACAATGTTGAGGACATAACCATCACGTATATCTTGGCTGTATAGACTTTCTGAATCTATCAGACGTTTATGATAAGCTAGGTCAAAATTATTGTACTTCGTAAATGGATACATCTGTTTGATAAGGTTCTTCAGTTGTCCAGCTGTCGTAGATCTACGTAGTTTGAATGCACGATGTGGATCTGTTCGAATACCAGCTACAAATACAAGCATCTCATCAACTTCTTCAATTTCTATAGTTGAATGATTGCTCCCCATGATCGACATGAAATGCAGAGATACTGGTTTTAAATACTTTACAGTACTTTTTAGCTCTTTCAGCAATTCTTTTTATAACAAATTTGGTAACGGTATCTTCACAAAGTTATCTTCAAACTTTTCTTTTGCATTCAAAAATGAATCTTTTAAATCTTCTTAAGCTGTAGTTATCACTCAAATTGATTTGTAAATAAAAAAAAAATTTGACAAAAATTTATGGAAATTCTTCGCTTATAGAAAGAGAAAAAAATACTTCTATTGAAAAATAATCTTTCTCTGGCGTTGATAATCTCGTCTGAATATATATGTCATAAAAAAAAAAAAGACGTATTCTAGGTACGTTACCAATTCATTCAGGCAGTCGTGGATTGAAATGAATGATAAACAAAAAAAAAAACTATTTGGTTGTATTCCTTTTGTAACGATTTCTTTACATTTTAAAAATTAACTCTGTGTTTAGTTCTTTGATTATTTAAATTATAATTTTAGTTATATTATGAAAACAATATTAATAAATATTATAGTTATGATTATAAAATTTTAATTATATTAATGAATAATAAAAATCATATTTTTATTATGTCATTTCTTCCCTCCAAGGATAAAAATTAGGGAGTAATTTTCAAAGTAAAAAAAAAGTATCATTATTATTTACATAGTTTATCAATTAAGATGGAGGATACCAATTGAAGCTATATCAATGATGCTTTTTATTTCTTCTACATATTCCTATTGGTACCTTTTTTCTTGACAGTAGCTGAAAATTATCCAATCTTATTTGAATTTATAGGTGTCTCCTTCCTATAATTCATAAGGGGATTTACCTCATGAATTGAGTAGGCCTTCTCAGGGCTCTCAAGATTCAAAAGGTACTTTGCCACATGCCAAAAAAATATATATATTTTTGAAAATCACAAATTTATTTCTCATAATGACAAATTGCTATCCAACATCTTGTTTCACATTTATTTTATAAAAACATAAAATAATGGGTTATTTACTTCCACATAATAAAAATATTTACACATGAAGTTTTATTATTTACATAAAAAAAAGAATGTTCGAATATGAAATGTTCCATATAAAATTTGTGAGGGAAAAATATATAGAATCAGATGAGTGAATTTCTCAACAAATAAAATCAAAATGTAAAATATTTACAACAATTGAAAAGAAAAGTGTCAAGTTATATCTAGTATATTATTGATAACTCAAAAAAATATATAGTCCTCTATAGTCCTTGAGTGTTTTTAAAAGCACAGTTTTATATTGTAATAGTATACCTTATTTGTGCACAAAAATTATATTCTCAAGGTTTAATTTTTAGGCTAGTTATTTTTGGTATTGTCTTATTTATGTTAAGATTTTCCTGCCATTATTTTGTAAGAAGAGGGATTCTACTTTTCACTACTTTAGGTGCCACTTGTTGGTTTGGTTTTTTCTCTAAAGTGGGTATTTTACTTTTTGTCAGTTTTAATTCAAATCCTTCTTTTGGGTAGTATGGCCTCAATTTGGATGAATGAATTACCATGGTAGTTTTTCCTAAATTAGATTGGGGTTTATCAATTTCATAATTGACTGGGGATATCTGTTTTAAAATTGTAAATGGTCCAGACATTGGAGGCATTAATTTTCGGTTATCTGGATGGTAAAAGGTTTGCAACCAAACTTTATCGCCTAATTTAAAAGTGGAAGGTTGATAATGTTGTTCATATCTAATTTTATTTATCTGATGGAATTTTAATGTATTATTATAGGCATTTGTTCTGGCAGTGTCTATAGGGGGTAAAATTCTGATTCTTTTAAGGGGGGATCATAAGGGAGCTTACCATACAAAAGGTAAGTAGGAGTATAGCCTGTTATGGAATGGGGAGTATTATTATATTCATTTAGTACTGAATCTAACAATTTCGTCCATGGTATTGATTTTCCTTTCAAGTTATTGAATTTACATCTTAACCTGGTTATTATGGTTTGGTTAAGTCGTTCATTTAACCCATTACACTGAGGTCTTGATGATGAAGTCAATAATTGTTTAATGTTATTGTTAATCAAATATTTTCTAAATCTTGGTGAAGTAAATGATGGTGCCCTGTCACTTAAAAATTGTTTTGGTTTTTGTATTTGAAAAATTTTGTTTAGGCAATTTATATATGAGTCAGTAGTTTGACTTTTTGAGGGGAAAGCCCAAATGTATCTAGTAGCATGATCTACGATGATGTGAAGGAATTTCTTTGTAGAATTATAGTAATTTAGTCCACCACTGTGTCTATAGACACGAAATCAAAAGGATCCTTAGCTGGGGGGAGACTTTCCAACAGACCAAATTTCTTCTGGTGAGATATTTTATCGAGTTGACACACCTCACAGTGTTTTACATAATTAGAAATATCTTGAATTAGGTAGGGCCAATAATAGATAGGGTAAATTAGATATAACATTTTAGATACTCTTATATGGCCATAATCTTGATGAGCTCTTATTAATACTTTTTCTCTTAATGATGGTGGAACAACACTTTTGATTAATCCTTTTTTCCTTAATGTTAAATTTAGTATATTTCCTATCATTAATGTTATCATCAAATTGAGCTTGTTTTAGTTCTGGGTCAGAAACAAAATGAGCTATGGGGTATCTGCTGAGGAAATCAGCTTCTTTATTTTCAGTTCCTCTTATGTGTTTTATCTCAAAATCAAACATTGAGAGCTTTAAGCTCCATCTAAATAATCGTCCTTTTGGGTTCTTTATGTTCTTCAAGTACTTAAGACAAGCATGGTCTGTATGGATGGTGAAATGCACGCCATCTAAGTAGGGTAAAAAGAAATCCACAGCATCAATAATAGCAAGGCATTCTTGCTCAGTTACACAATAGTTTGATTCATAAGTTGTCATTCTACTGCTTCTATACGCTATTGGCTTAGCCCATCGGGTTGTTCTTGTTTTAGGATAGATCCGATCTGTTTTGGCTAGCATCCGTGTAAAGGTGTATAGGATATTTAGGATTATAGATAGTCAATATAGGTTTTGAGGTTATTATATTTTTTAATTTAGAAAATGCGGTTTCGCATTCTTCGTCCCATTTCCATTTTACATCTTTTTTTCAACAAATTATTCAAAGGGAGTCTGAGTTTAGCATAATTAAGGATAAATTTCGAGTAAATGTTAATAGATCCTAAAACTCGTTGTAAATCCTTTTTATTCCTTGGAGAATTCAATTTTCTAATCGTTTCTATATTATTAGTGCTGGGTGAAAATTGATGGTTTGATATTTCATATCCTAGAAAATAAATCTGATAAGTAGCGAATTTACATTTACTTAGTTTTAGCTTAATATTTTCCTTTATGCAAATATCTAAAATTACTTTTAAATGGGTCAAATGTTCCTGAAAATTATTTGAAAATATAATGAAGTCATCAAAATAATTCATGCAAAAATCAACATAATATTTATTTAAAATTTGCTTTAAAACTTTTTGGAATTGACTTGGACTATTTTTTAATCCAAAAGATAATTTATTAAATTCGTAAAGTCCGTGAGTGGTAGTAAAAGCTGTGTATTCTTTATCATCTGGGTGTATATCTAAATGGTGATAACCTGATAAAAGATCTAGTGTAGTGAAGATATTAGCTTCTGAAAGCTTATCTAATATAAAATCTATTCTTGGTATGGGCTCAGAATCTCTTTTTATTACCTATCATTTAATTTTCTGTAGTCTATTACTAGTCGAATTTTACCTTCATTTCGCTTATTTACCAACATAGCAGGGGATGCATAGGAGGAATAAGATGGTCTAATGACATTATATTTTAAAAGTTCTTCAATCTGTCTTTTAATTTCAATGTTGTCCGAGAAGGAAGGTCTAAAAGGCTTTAATGAAATAGGTGTTTGTGAGGTAAGTTTAATTCTAATTGGATCTGCTTTTTAATATGTCCTATATCCATTTTATGGGCAGCAAACGCTTCCTTATTTTCCTTAATTAATTTTATTAAATCAGATTTTTCATATGGTGAAAGTTTTTCATCAAATTCTACACTATTAAAATTTCTAAAATCATTTTCATTAGGAGGAATAATAGATTGAAATAAAGGAATTACATTATGATGTGTATAATTATTATTATTAGGGTTATGGTAATTAACATTAAGAATTCTACCAAATTGAGTAATTGTAAAATTTTGAATATCAATGTCTAATTTAAATAAGCTTATATGGTGTAGAGAAAGCAATACATATTGCAAATCAATATCAGAGGAATAAAAATCAATATCTCTAGTAATAGATCCTATAGTTGTATTAATATTAATTTTTGAATTTATATTTAGCATACCGGATGTCTGATTAATAAGAGGTAAATTATTAAAAGCAACATAGTTTGGTTGTATCTTATCTAACATGTGTTGAGGAATTATCGAGAATGTACAGCCAGTATCTATGAGAGCTATAATACCGATATTATTCATATTTAGATTTATATACAGACCTTGGCGTCAGGAGTGTTGAGGCGGAGCTGGTCGGCATTTGCTCGAAGGGGCTGCTGTCTGCGTCAAGGCATCCATGGATCGAGACGGCACGGACATGAAGCTTGCAGCTGGGGAGGCTTGTACGGCCTTCTCCCGAAACCAGCACCTATTCTCAGGATGAAAGCGTCCGGCATGTCCCCGGTTCAGGCAGATTCGGCAGGGACGTCTTTTAGTACCATAGTCAATAAGGCTTCTACCTGGATGTCTCCATTGCTTTTGTTGTACTTCCATTCTTGGGGCTGTTTCCCTTTTAAAAGATGACTTCTCCATTTCCTCATGTCGATCAATCATTTCTAATTTCGATTCTAACGCTATCCATTCTTCTGGAGTGTCCACTTTTGATGTAATAACCAGTTTTCTAAAATCAGTTGTTAACCCATTTGTCAGGCCTTCCATCAAATTTTCTTTTGTAATCTTTGCTTTAGAAGCTAGGGACGTTTTTTCCTTAAAATAATTTTCAATCCCCTTTTCTGGATCATATTTCAATTCAATAAAAGCCGTGAATGGATTAACTTCTTGTTTATAGAAATGAGACAATAATATATTTTCTAGTTCAGGCCAATTTGTAATATCCAAGCAGTTCTCCACATAAAAATCAAAAGCCTCTTCTACTAAAAAAATCTCCAACATTTTTCAATTTCCAGGTATCATTTAATTCTTCTAAGAAAGCCTTCTGGTTGAAATATTTGAGCCACGATTTTAGGGCTAGACTTCCGTTAGGGTTAAATTTACATACGTTTAGTTTAGTGTTATCTGACATATTTCTTTCTATTTGTAATGTGTTACTTTTACTTCTGTCTTTTAACTTTGGCATTTATATTTAATATATAAAGAAATTTTTTAATTTTCAAGTTGTAATTTTGAATTTTATAAATTATATAATAATATATATATATATTTTATTTTCCAAAATTGTATTTATTTTTTTATTACTTTTTAAAACAAACAGTTTTTGCATACCTAAAATTTAACGATTATTATTATTATTATTCTGTACATAACCCGGACTCCTGGAGCGTATGAAAGTCGCCAACTGTCCGGGTTTGTCTTCTGACTTATTGTCTATTTGTTGCGGTTGACATCCAACTGATTAGATGTCGCCAGGCTGTTTTATTTTTGGGGAGGTTCTTCAATGCTTCTTGGTTGAATGGGCTGGTGTTAAGTAGAGTTGCAGTCTGAAATCTCTGAAGATGGTAGGATGGGCAACTGAATAGGAGGTGGTCGACTGTTTGATTTTCTTGGTGACAGTGTTGGCATACGGGGTCGTTGTTTTTGGAGGTTCTGGCGATGTCGGCTTGAACGAAGCCATGTCCTGTCAGAATTGTAGAGGTGATGTTGCAATATTTTAGTTTTGGGAGAATTGAGATTAGAAGACTAGGAGATGCAGCTACTCTTCTGAGGTTTCTTGTAGCATGGTCTGTGGTGTAGAGGTCGGTCCATAGTTGGAGGGCGAACTGTTTGCTTTGAGAGCGGACATATTTCCTAGGAAGGGTTGCGAAGTGTAAAGGCAATTTGGATTGAGCTGCGGCTTTGGCGACTTCATCAGCCTGTTCATTTCCAACGATGCCGCAATGACTCCGGACCCAGCAGAGTTGAACATTGTCCAGAGTATTGAGGTTTCTGATTATCTCTGCAGTAAGTGGGGTTCTAGGGATATCGGGGTGACAGATGGCATGTAGAGCTGCCTGGCAGTCGGAAGCAATGACAAAGTCTTGTCGCGGCATGATCCTAATAGATCTGGTGGCATAAAGAATGGCCAAAAGTTCCGCCTGGAAGGAGGTACAGCTGTTGTGGAGTTTAAGTTTCAGTGGTGGATAGGGAGGTGGGAGCACCGCTGCTGCGCCAACCCCATTGGTTGACCGATATAAACAAAAAAAACTATTTGGTTGTATTCCTTTTGTTAAGGATTTCTTTACATTTGTAAAAATTAACTCTGTGTTTAGTTCTTTGATTATTTAAATTATAATTTTAGTTATATTATGAAAACAATATTAATAAATATTATAGTTATGATTATAAAATTTTAATTATATTAATGAATAATAAAAATAATATTTTTATTATGTCATATATATATAAGATTATTAAAGAAGAAAATATATATTTCTCCATAGCATTGGATGAATCCACAGACAATACCAATTCAGCACAGGTTCTATTTTTATTTGAGCTATTACTGAGGATTTTCGATGTTTTGAAGAGTTGCTTGCATTAGGAACACTTTCAGGCAGGACACGAGGAATAGACATCTTTGAGAACTTCAAAATAAAAATTTGCGAAGCAGGGTTAAATATAAATAATTTAGTAAGTGTGTGTACCGATGGTGCACCAGCCATGGTAGGAAAGCGAGAAGGTTTCATTTCGTTATTAAAAAATAATATGCTAATTTAGAAAACTTGATTTCTTTTCATTGTATTTTTCACCAACAAAACCTATGTGCTAAGTCGGCTAGTTTGAACGATACTTTAGAAAAAATTATTGGTATTGTAAATTTTATTCGATCAAATTCAATGCGTCATCGTCAATTTCGAGATATAATAATGTCCGATAATGACACCTTCAATGGAGACTTACCATATCATAGCAAAATACGTTGGTTATCAAGAGGACAAGTTTTGCTAAAAATATTCACCCTGCGTCAACAAATAATTAAATATTTTGAAGAACAAAAGAAATATTGCGATTTATCAGATAAAGAATTTTGTAGAAATGCTGCCTTTTTATGTGACATGACAATGAAGCAAAATGAATTGAATTTAAACTTGCAGGGAAAAACTAAATATATATACGAAATGTGGCAAAAAATTCAAGCTTTTCGAAAAAAACTTTTATTCTTTAAATCTTTACTAGGTGTCGATTAGAAATTTCTAAAGAACATTTCCCACAGTTATCGGAAATTATGATGGAGCAAAATTATTCCCCATAAAATTTGGATGAGTATATTTCTGTTCTGGATATATTAATTGAAGAATATAATAAAAGGTTCTTAGATTTAAAAAAAAAACATGTTTTCACACTTATAAATTAACTTTCGACCCAGACCTTGTTGATATCGACGTAGAGCCCAAAGAATATCAAATGGAATTATTTGAGATAGGAGAAGATAATATCTTTAAATCACAATTCGATTCAAAAAAAGATCCTATTGAAATATGGAAGACTGCAGTTATTTATCCTCGTCTAAGACAACACGCACGAATAATTCTTTCATGTTTTGGAAGTACATATTGCTGCGAGGCAACATTTTCATACATGACTCAAATTAAAAACCGCCTAAGAAGTCAAATAAGTGATGTTCATTCGAAAGATCAACTTAAATTACGTACCACGTCAATTGAACCAAATATTTATTTTTTGTCATCCAATACACAACCACAGAAATCCCATTAAATTTTCTGGATTGTAAAATTGAATGTCAAATTTTTTGGAATTAATTAATGTTGGTGTTTTTGGGGGTAAAAAAGAGAAAATGTTACTTAAATATATTTTTAATATTATCTTTATGCATAGAAACTACAAAAGTAAAATTTAAGAATTAAGAAGAAATACAAAAAACAAGAAAGGATCAAGAAGGCACTAACTACGTTGCCAAATTGTTAATTTAACATATGCTAGCTAATATTATCATCATCAATTTATATTTATTCATATATTTATATAATTTATTTACACAGAGAAAAATTATTTGAATTAATATTCCTAACAAATCCCCCCTTTAATTCAATCTCATTTTTTCTTCAGAAATATAAACAGTTTAAAAAATCAAACATAGATGGCGTTACCTCCCCTTGCTTTCACTTATATACAAGCTTTTGTTTGGAATAAGATTGATCTCTGAATCTTGATCTCTTGATCTTGATCACTGAAATGATCCCTTAAAAATTTTTGAAGCCTGCGGTGCTTTAGCTGTGCTTGGTGCTGCCCTGGTTCCCTCATAAACGGCGCTCTCGCCATCTTCTCCCCCGGGGTGCCCACTTGCCCTTCCGGCGCCTCTCCAGCCCTCTCCTTGGCCCTCCACTGCGGCGGGCGCATGGTGACTCTCAAAGATGTATTGTGCCTTAAAATGCTTATCCGAAAGCATGTAGAAGGCGGATTAATTGTCAAGTTTTTGTTTGGCATAAGCCACATTTTACATAAAGTGAAAACATATATCAAAAAACATATTTTAAAAATATAACAAGTTAATTTATGTACACACATTTTTAATAAAGCTATATATATCTTTCCATATTTCTTTTTATCAATTACCTTTGAATTATTAAAATTTTCCAAATCAGTATATACATCAAGGGGTGTATGAACAGTTTTACAATCTAACATATTATATTTTAATAAAAGTTTTTCAATATAATTTTGTTGTTTTAGAATTATTTTGTCATTATATTTTAATATTTCAATTCCTAAAACACTTAAAAGATTAGCATTTTTCTTTATTTTAAAACAAAGTGTTAACTTATTTAAAATATCATTTAAAATTTTAGAATCAGTATTACAAATAATGATATCATCAACATAAAGTCCCAAAAGAAGAATTGAGTCATTATTTTGGTAAGAAAATAAGCATTTTTCTGAATTAAAAATTTTAAATCCTATCTGAAGAAGATATTTAGTAAAGGTTTCATAAAAGACTCTGCCTGCTTGTTTAAGTCCATAAATGGCCTGATCAAGTTTACAAACAAATTTCTTACCTTCTTCTTGATATTCAAATCCTTTAGGCTGTGACATTTATATAGCCTCTTCCAACTTACCATACAAAAAGGCAGTTTCTATATCAAAATGATGAATATGCAAATTTTTCATTGCTGCAAAGACGATTAAAGTCCTTAGAGAATCTGATTTTATCACAGGTGAATAAGTTTCTGAATATTCTACTCCAAATTTTTGTGAACATCCTACTGCAACTAATCTAGCTTTATATATGGGATTTAAAGGATCATGGCTATTTTTAATGGAAAACACCCATTTTGATTTGATAGGCTTAATGGTTTTAGTCATAGGTAAAACATCCCACACCTTGTGATTTTTTAAAGAAACTATTTCCCCTTTCATGGCTTGAAGCCATTTTTCTTTATCTGGAGAGTTAATTGCCTCTTCATAATTAGTTGGTATAATTGGTAATGAATCAACCTTCATTACACTATCTCCTGGATGGTAGGTAGGATCAGAAGTGGTGTCATCTTGTGATGTGTCTTCATCAGATAATGATGATTCATAGTAAAATCCTTGTTCAGGAGTAGGTCTCAAGTTGTAGACATTTTTATCTTCATCTGGCTCATTACTTATGGATTCTGGAACATTTCCTTGGTGAATAGGAATTGGTTCTTCTTCTTTTTGATTTTTGTACCTTTTATGTTTTCTATAAGTTCAATAAATTCCTTTAGTTTGGCAAAGGTTTCTAATTTGCTTTTAAGGAACTTTGGGAATATTTTCCTTGAAAAGTCATCAACTATGTTCAGCACATATATTGCTCTGCCAATGGATTCATGCTGAAATGGACCTATTAAATCCATATGAATGAGATCAAGGGGTTTGGTTGATTGCTTTGAATCAATCTCTTTAAATGGCAATCTAGTAAACTTTGATTGAATGCATGTGATACATGGTTCTAAGTTATTAATTGTTGAACAACAGAATCCATACACCATGGAGTCTTTTAGCATCATATTCATATAATTTTCATTTATATGTGCGAGGCGTTTGTGCCAAATTTTCCAAATATTTTCTTGTGTTTTGAACACATTTTCTTCTAGTTTAATGTTTGCACATGCATCAATTGTATAAATGTTATCTTCCCTTTTTGCAGTTATAATGCTGGATCCATTGTTATCTATTATCCTTGCACCATTCTCATCAAATATAATCTGTTTTTCATCTTCAGTTATTTTACTTACTGATATTAAATTATTGTTGAGTTCAGGTACATATAGAACTTCTTTTAGTGTTAAAAGATGATTATCATCCTGATAAATTTCAACAGTGTCAATACCTTTTGATTTGACGAATCTATCATCAGGAAGAGTGATTTTTCTGCTATCATCTTGAAGATCATCCATTAGATTAATGTCTTTAGACATATGGCTTGTTGCTCCACTGTCTAGTATCCACTTGCATTTATTGCTGAACTCTGGAGAACTTAAGTTCATGGCATTTTCTTGATTATGATTTTCTCCTATCAAAGAAGCCCTAGAAGGATATTGTTTATTTTTTGAAAATGTTTGTTTGGGGATTGTTTGTATAGAATTCCCTTGATTGTTTTCTTTTCTTTTGTTAACTGGGTTGAACCAGCATACTGCTGCTTTATGTCCAAACTTTTGACAAATGAAGCATTTGGGTTTTCTTTCTCTATTAGAATCACTTGATTTTTTCTTAAAGTTTTTGTTAAATTTATGGCCCATATTATATGCAGCATTTTCATCCTTGTTGTTCTTGTTTCTTTCTTCATGGAGCTCAAAAATTCTTCTTATATCAGAAATAGCAGCATCTGGGTAATTGTCAAATTGCATTGAGACAAGATTGTATTTTGGGGGTAGCCCTCTAATAAGGCTGTGATGAATTATTCATCTTCTATTGATCCACCCAAAATTCTTGCTTCTTGCAATAATTTCTCTGCTTTAAGCAAATATTGTTCCCAGGTTTCCTCTTTTTTCATTGTTAATCTAGATACATTGTTTTTAGCCTCTATGCATTTTCTCTTTATGTTACCCTCATATCTAGAATGCAAAGCAGTCCAAATTTCTTTACTTGTTTTGCATGTTAAAATTAAGCATACTTGTGTGTCATCCATTGCTCAAGTTATTATCCCTCTAGCTTGGGCATCTCTTCTTTTCCAATCGACAGTTATTTTTTCATCTTTTGGAGGATCTTTTATAAAGCCATCTAGATCTTTGCCTTCCAAAATACAAATGATGCGAAATTTCCAACTTGTGAAATTATTTCCATCGAATTTTTGGATATTCATCGATGGTTCAGCCATTTTGAATTTTTACTTAATATGTTCTTTTCGAACCTTAAAGATATTTTCTATCTTTCTTTTTTCAAAATGGCGTTTGTTTACCTTTTTTTGCGTAAACCACGATCTGCTACCAATTGTTGGTGTTTTTGGGGGTAAAAAAGAGAAAATGTTACTTAAATATATTTTTAATATTATCTTTATGCATAGAAACTACAAAAGTAAAATTTAAGAATTAAAAAGAAATACAAAAAACAAGAAAGGATCAAGAAGGCACTAACTACGTTGCCAAATTGTTAATTTAACATATGCTAGCTAATATTATCATCATCAATTTATATTTATTCATATATTTATATAATTTATTTACACAGAGAAAAATTATTTGAATTAATATTCCTAACAATTAATTGTATGTCATTTTGAAAAAATAAACTATTTAATTGCAAAGAAAATTATATATTTTAATTTTGTATATAAATCCCTTTAATTAAATCATACATATATTTATATATATACTAGACGAATGACCCGGGCAACGCCCGTGTTTTACCCGATTGAATGTTTTTATTCCAATACTATTTGTTACAATTATAAATTGGAGCCGTGGATGTCACTCTTGTGAAACGTCCCGCTCCAAACTTTACATGTACATTAGGTCAGCTGGTATTACCCCTCATTTTCACCGCTAGAGGCGCGAGCGAATTGACTTTTTGTAAATATACATAATTATAAAGATAGAAGCTTCTATAGAAGATAATGATCATAATAATGATGCGCGCGCATCCGTGACAGCGATGAGGAATTGAGGAAAGACGGTCGTGACTATATATTAATAATAAAATAATAATAATAATATAATAATAATTATTATTATTATCATTAGATAATGATAATGATCATAATGATGATGCGCGCGCATCCGTGACATGAGGAATTGAGGAATTGATTGTTGACGGTGGAAAGACGGTCGTGACTATATATGTTGATAATAAAATAATAATAATAATATAATAATAATAATTATTATTATTATCATTAGATAATGATCATAATGATGATGCGCGCGCGTCCGTGACATGAGGAATTGATTGTTGACGATGGAAAGACGGTCGTGACTATATATGTTGACTAGACGAATGGCCCGGGCAACGCCCGGGTTTTACCCGAGTGCGTATATATTTTAAAAATGTTTTAATTAAAATACTATTCGTTACAATTATAAATTGGCGCCGTGGATGTCTCTCTTATGAAACGTCCCGCCCCAAACTGTGTGTCTCTTGAAAATATAAAAATAAAAATGTGAGCGGAAAAATATGTCCAGGGTAGCTTAGTGGTCATGGCATCTGCCCGGTAAGCGGAAGGTCGTGGGTTCGATTCCCATCCTTTGACACTTTTTTTATTTTATCCATTCTGACCAAAATCTATCCGTGAACTTCACACAGTGAACTTCACACAGACAGAATAAGGCAATTATATAAGTATATAATCCAAATTGTGCCTTATCACACACTATTTTTTTATTTGGCCTTATTACCTTGTGTTTATAATCTATGACGTAATGCCGGCGGCGCGCCCCCGTTGGCTGCCGGCGAGCACGTGACCTCCCTGTGCGCGCGCATCCGTGACAGCGATGAGGAATTGAGGAAAGACGGTCGTGACTATATATATTAATAATAATAATATAATAATAATAATTATTATTATTATCATTAGATAATGATAATGATCATAATGATGATGCGCGCGCATCCGTGACAGCGATGAAGAATTGATTGAGGAAAGACGGTCGTGACTATATATGTTGACTAGACGAATGACCCGGGCAACGCCCGTGTTTTACCCGATTGAATGTTTTTATTCAAATACTATTTGTTACAATTATAAATTGGAGCCGTGGATGTCACTCTTGTGAAACGTCCCGCTCCAAACTTTACATGTACATTAGGTCAGCTGGTATTACCCCTCATTTTCACCGCTAGAGGCGCGAGCGAATTGACTTTTTGTAAATATACATAATTATAAAGATAGAAGCTTCTATAGAAGATAATGATCATAATGATGATGCGCGCGCATCCGTGACAGCGATGAGGAATTGAGGAAAGACGGTCGTGACTATATATTAATGACGAATGACCCGGGCAACGCCCGGGTTTTACCCAATTAAATGTTTTTATTCAAATACTATTTGTTACAATTCTAAATTGGCGCCGTGGATGTCACACTTGTGAAACGTCCCGCAAACTTTGTGTCTGAGAAGCGATATTTTTATAGAAAGATGATCTGGCTTTTGTTTTCTGCTCGAATGAATGTTTTTTTGTTAGAATTTTGTTCCTGCGTACAAAATAATGAACTGGTTTCACCCGTGGTCTCTGCTTTTTGGAATTTTTCCCGATATAATTTTGTATCTGATAATCAAACATGATACAGCAATATCGTCATCATCATTTTATGACTAAAAATATATAGTTTTAATAATTGATTTATATATATTTTTAAATAGCCTATCGTCTTCCCCGTATTTTTTTACCTATGTATGGAAATTTTGGTTTGAATTAGTGAACTACTGCGAATTTGTATACCGGACATACAAACAAACATACAAACAGACAAACATTCATTTTTATATATATAGAATTTACTCTTCATTGTTGGCTTTTTATATTATATTTACTCTTCATTGTTGGCTTTTTATCCTACATTCACTCTGTTGGCTTTTTATATTACATTTACTCTTCATTGTTGGCTTTTTATCTTACATTCACTCTTCATTGTTGGCTTTTTATATTATATTTACTCTTCATTGTTGGCCTTTTATCTTACATTATTCTTCAAGGTTGGCTTTTTATATTACATTCACTCTTCATTGTTGGCTTTTTATCTTACATTCATTCTTCATTGTTGGCTTTTTATATTACATTTACTATTCATTGTTGGCTTTTTATCTTACATTCACTCTTCATTGTTGGCTTTATATCTTACATTCATTCTTCATTGTTGGCTTTTTATATTGCATTCACTCTTCATTGTTGGCTTTTAATCTTACATTCATTCTTCATTGTTGGCTTTTTATATTACATTTACTCTTTATTGTTGGCTTTTTATCTTACATTCACTCTTCATTGTTGGCTTTTTATATTATATTTACTCTTCATTGTTGGCTTTTTATCTTACATTTATTCTTCATTGTTGGCTTTTTATATTGCATTCACTCTTCATTGTTGGCTTTTAATCTTACATTCATTCTTCATTGTTGGCTTTTTATATTACATTTACTCTTCATTGTTGGCTTTTTATATTACATTCACTCTTCATTGTTGGCTTTTTATATTATATTTACTCTTCATTGTTGGCTTTTTATCTTACATTTATTCTTCATTGTTGGCTTTTTATATTACATTTACTCTTCATTGTTGGCTTTTTATCTTAAATTCATTCTTCATTGTTGGCTTTTTATTTCATATTTACTCTTCATTGTTGGCTTTTTATCTAACATTCATTCTTCATTGTTGGCTTTTTATATTATATTTACTCTTCATTGTTGGCTTTTTATCTTACATTTATTCTTCATTGTTGGCTTTTTATATTATATTTACTCTTCATTGTTGGCTTTTTATCTTACATTTTATCTTCATTGTTGGCTTTTTATATTACATTTACTCTTTATTGTTGGCTTTTTATCTTACATTCATTCTTCATTGTTGGCTTTTTATATCATATTTACTCTTCATTCTTGGCTTTTTATCTTACATTCATTCTTCATTGTTGGCTTTTTATATTATACTAATGATGATGCGCGCGCATCCGTGACATGAGGAATTGAGGAATTGACGGTGGAAAGACGGTCGTGACTATATATGTTGATTATATTATATTTACTATTCATTGTTGGCTTTTTATCTTACATTCACTCTTCATTGTTGGCTTTATATCTTACATTCATTCTTCATTGTTGGCTTTTTATATTGCATTCACTCTTCATTGTTGGCTTTTAATCTTACATTCATTCTTCATTGTTGGCTTTTTATATTACATTTACTCTTCATTGTTGGCTTTTTATCTTACATTCACTCTTCATTGTTGGCTTTTTATATTATATTTACTCTTCATTGTTGGCTTTTTATCTTACATTTATTCTTCATTGTTGGCTTTTTATATTACATTTACTCTTCATTGTTGGCTTTTTATCTTAAATTCATTCTTCATTGTTGGCTTTTTATTTCATATTTACTCTTCATTGTTGGCTTTTTATCTTACATTCATTCTTCATTGTTGGCTTTTTATATTATATTTACTCTTCATTGTTGGCTTTTTATCTTACATTTATTCTTCATTGTTGGCTTTTTATATTATATTTACTCTTCATTGTTGGCTTTTTATCTTACATTTTATCTTCATTGTTGGCTTTTTATATTACATTTACTCTTTATTGTTGGCTTTTTATCTTACATTATTATATCTTATTATTATTAATATCATTAGATAATGATAATGATCATAATGATGATGCGCGCGCATCCGTGACATGACGGTGGAAAGACGGTCGTGACTATATATGTTGATAATAAAATAATAATATAATAAATGATAATAATAAAATAATAATATAATAATATTTATTATTATTATTATCATTAGATAATGATAATGATCATAATGATGATGCGCGCGCATCCGTGACATGAGGAATTGATTGTTGACGGTTGAAAGACGGTCGTGACTATATATGTTGATAATATATATATATATATGGATGCGGCCTTCTCAAAAATGGTAAAATGAAAATTGGCCTTCTAATATAAAAAGGTTCGCCACCCCTGATCTAGTATATTATTTAAAAAAAAAAAGTTTCTGCCAGGGCTCGAACCTGGGACCTTCCGCGTGTTAGGCGGATGTGATAACCACTACACCACAGAAACATGTAAATTATTAACTTCACATTACTATCATATGAAATTACATTCAAACACACGCTCACTCCAAACCATAATTAACACATAACAATCAATACTTTAATAAAAAGGCATCTCCTTATGCCATAAGCCTGTAAGTTGGTGATGGCTTGTGCCATCTGTCGGAATAAATATAAAGTCTTTGTTGGTTTTTAATAATTCTAGAATTTGCCAAATATACCCATTCTCGATTAATAAAGAAAAGCTTTAAAAATACTTAATACAACACAATGTACACAATCAACCAATAAGTTCAAATTTATACAAAAGTCATCGCCTAATAATATAACTACACTCATGGACAAAACTTAAGGAAGCTGTACCTTTTATAATGTATTTCGGGATTCAGACAATAACTCTGAAAGATATTACAGTGACTTTTATTGAAGATACACGAGATAAGCAAGTGGGAATAAATTTGCCTCTGTTTCCTTCCTTCCTTTACTGCCTTCCTCTACTGAGAGTGACGGCCACGTGGTCTCTCCATATCTCCTTCCTACATCCTCTTCATCTCCTCGTGTCGTTAGACCGTCTGTGTATCCCTGTTATCTCCTTCCCCTCGATATCTTCCCCCGGAGCTTTCCCTCTAACACTGTCAGCAATGTCTCTCCTGCTGATCCGCGCATCACATGTCCAGCACACATCATTTTGTTGTTGTTTTTATGAACTTTATCAGCTGGCGTTCTGTACCCATTCCATTGAGGACTTAATTATTTGTTATCATATATCTGTTACCTAGAAACCTCACCTAACTGTAAATAATTTCCCAATCTTCTCAAGATTTTTTAATCCTGTCAGCCTATCTGAATATTTCTTTCCATCCCCCCTCAGATCCACATTTCACAAATGTTTCCGATAATCTGTCCATTGGCCCCTACAACACCACATTTCAATTCCTAATCTTCACCGGCCTCTTTCTAACAAGTATTAAACTCAAATATTGGAAAGCACACACAAAACTTTATTAAGACTACCGGTCTTATACAGATTCACCTCAGGAAGGAAGCATAGATGGAGCTCCTGTACTCCAGGCAGCACAGAACCCAGGCTCCAAGTCCGACGCATGTCCAGTGGTCACACCGTACATACGTCAAGGTTAGCGTATCACTGGAAAGACGAGTGTGGAATCAGCCGCATTCTAGTCTTCACTTTCCTCATCTAAATAAACCACGACATTCGGCTATTCTATCAAATATTGAAGAACATGCACAACTTTATTAAGACCACCGGTCTTATACAGATTCACCTCAGGAAGGAAGCATAGATAGAACTTCTATACTCCAGGCAGCACTGAACCCAACAATAGCCTCCAGGTCCGACACATGTCCAATGGTCACACCGTGCATATGTCAGCGTACCATTAAAGAGACGAGTGGAGAATCAGTCGCGTTCTAGACTTCGCTTTCCTCATCCAAATAAACCACGACATTCGGCGATTCCATCAAATATTGGGAAAGCAAACCTCTCCGTTTGAGTCAGAATTGTAGCAGCTTCTCTCTGACCCCGAGGGGTGGAGTGGGGAGTTAGTCCAGACAATAGGGGGGTCGGGGGACCGTCAACAGACGTGTGACTCACCACGTCCCCTTGTGATGAGGGGGTGGGGGACTATTTATACCAAGGGAAAGGATAATAATAAAATGTTAAATATGCAAAACGGCATTATAGAGATCTGAAACCTAAACACAAGACAAATCAGGTTAGGTTAAAAACTAAAACATTTGATGCTGGTGTAAAAAATAGGAGGGAATTAATAAAAAAAACAATTTATTGAAAAGGTGGTGGATCTATTTCGAAGCATGACAGGACATTTCACTTGCAATTATTCTCTTACAAATTGAAAAAATTGTAGCACGATTCTATAGTAAAGGTAAGATTCTATAAAAGTATAACAAATATAAAGTTTTGCGGAGGAGCCTCTTTTATTATAAAAGAGGCTCCTCCGCAAAACTTTATATTTGTTATACTTTTATACTAATTTATACGGAGTTTACCTGTAGAGTAAGATTCTATATTAAAACAAAAATAACTTATTTTATTAACGATTAAAAGACATTTTCTTTCCTATTAATTATTTTATTATATATAAAAACGTATTAAAATAGCGGAATAATTGATATTAATAATAATAAAAATTACATTTAAAAAAATTTAAATTATTTGTAAAAAAAAAAAAAAAACGAGCCTGCCAGGATTCGAACCTGGAATCTTCTGATCCGTAGTCAGACGCGTTATCCGTTGCGCCACAGGCCCACGACTAATGGTCCTTTATAAATAAATATTAAATACGAATTCGAAAATTAATGCCTTGTATCAATATTGAAGTGAAAACCTCAGGCCTCCTGAGAACCGACTGATTGAAGAATTAAGAAACAAAAAAAGAAATAATCCTCACCCAATCAGATAAGGAGGACAAGCAGGGATTCTGGACAAGACTGATTACCATAGTAAAATGCTAAACATCATTGAAGATCCAGCAACCTTCAAACTCATTTCCAAAGAAGAAAAACCCCGAGAATACTTTTTATTCAAAAAAGAACTCAAGAAGATTCATAAGGAACATAATTTCGAGCGAAGAATTGAAAGACTTTTTGTCTAATATGCAAATCGATGCCTTCATATATGGCCTCCCTAAAATTCATAAATCAAGTGTCCCCTTAAGACCCATAGTGGCCTTCTACCATTCCCCAATAACGCCTCTCTCCAATTTCATCTCAACCTTTCTCAGCCCATAATCAAGCAGTAGAATTCTCGGTTTTCAATCTACAACACCACCACCTTCATAGAAGAAATACTCAAGAGTGTTTATATAAACTAAGAGGTGGGTCAACTCTTGCCCAAAATGTAGCTTGGCACCTGCAGCTCAAGAACACATTGCATTAGACTTGCATTGTACTAAACAGGACCTTTGGGAGAGGCCGCTGTTTATCATCAAACAGCTCGAGGAGCATGAACTCGTGGAATTCGTGTAATCTTAGCACAAAGGGTTAAGAAACAACAACGACAACAAGAGATGGGCCAAGCCATCAGTAACTTTTAGTTGCAAGATCAGGAGATTCCTTTCTCTTAATTTTACAACCTGATCCCAGTACAGAATCACTTTGGTGTACTCTTCTTTTTTTTTTTTCATATTTTATAATTAGGTTTATCCATTTGTATTATCATCATTGAATGTAAATATTTAAAAAATATATAATTTCCATAGCAGACTCCATGACGAACCCCTGTATATAAGACTGGATGTCTTAATAAATACTTATGTGCATGCGTGTGATCCTGACAACTAATAATGGGATAGTTTCCAGCTATATCCTCCAATATGGGTGGTCAGAAAACCGTTTTAACCGAGAAGAGGGTCTTTATGAGGGTGAATTAGCGTCCTCTCTGCACTCTTATCCCTAGCAAGATGTTGGCACGGCAAGTGAGCGGTTTTGAACAGCAATTTATTTCTCCCGTGTGCGCCATTGTCGGTAGGTGAGAAGTGATGTACTTCTTATTTACATATAACCTGATGATAACCTTTGACAGGTTGGGAATTAAGATAAACTACAAGAAACAGGAATATTGTGAACGAGTTTTTTGAAATTAATCAAGAGTGATTCTTATTTTAAGAATTATAACTAATAAACACGAGAGAATATCCACTCATGGACAAAACTTAAGGAAGTTGTACCTTTTAGCATATATATCGGGACAATAACTCTGAAAGATATTACAGTAACCTTTATTGAAGACACACGAGATAAAATAAAAACGACCAATGATATGAAAGACTTTCCACTTTCTTAAGTTTGTCCAAAAGTGTATGTCATTCAAATAAAACTCAGTTTCTACGGTTAATACTACGATGAAAAGTAGTGAGAGGGCTTAGCTCATCATAAATTAACAGTTCTGCGGTTTCGTCAATTTAACCCACCAGACCGCTTGTTTGCGCCTAGTTATGTAAATAACTTGCTAGGCTGCATTGATTTATAATCATGCAGATTTTTCTTTCTTTCTTTTAATTATGTAAATATATATGTATATAAAATGAGTGAAAGATGCAATAAAGTTAGTGTGTCAGCTAAACGCCGTGAGGCTGTGTGGTGATTCTCTTGTTGTTACATCGCAATTGGATAAGGAGAATTTCTCAGTAGTCAATCCGCAGGTCGAGGTGAAAACATACAGTCCAAATTAAGCTCTGCCGAAAGATAGTCAACATCTAAAACAAAGGTTAAGGAGCTACACGGATTTCCAAACTATTACTGTGAGGATCCAAGCTCCAACACCGCTTTTAGAGATCTAATACTGTTTCGGACGATTCTGCTTGTATATGAGACATTGGAGAATTGAATCTTAGTTATGGTAGTAAGGCAAACTATGGACATAAGCTTTTTATTTTATAGAAGAGCCATTCGTGCTTAATGGTTTTGGCGCGTTGTTGCCTTATAATATGATTATTACTTTACATAGGTTTGTACGGTAGTGTTTGGTTATCTTTCTCCCATTCGCTCTCTGTTATGTAAATATCCCGTGTAGTTGGCGACATCTCTCGTTGTCCAGGAATATGTATTATATGTAAATAAGTCGATAGTTGTTTTGATCAAATTAAACTCCCTTGTCACTCTCTAACGTTTATATTCCCTCATTGTTCTACGTTACCCTATGCAACTTCCTAATATGCAAATATAGTATCTTCTTATATAGATAATCCTTTGTTTCTTGTAGAGCCTTAGTTAATCTTGAGACTGTCGTAGTGCTCAACGTTAGATGGAGATTGAAGAAATACTTTACTTTTCGCCTATTATTCCTCTATAGATGGCCACAAACAGTGGAACATCTGTTCACGTTTTCTGTTACACAGGCTACAAACACATCTGGGGGTAAAATACTTCAGCCCTCCTACTGACCCACTTCCGGCCGGATACTAATTGGTCAACTGGTTCACCGCAGCAATCTGCCCTCTCCATGTCTAGAAATATCTTCTACACTGCTGTGCGGACCGGGTAGTTGGCGATTTGCGCTCCAGGAACCCGGGTTACTTCTACTGTCCTCTAGGGGAACCCGGGTTATCTCTACTGTCTTACAGGAACCCAGCTTCCCACTTGAAAACTAACTTTAGTGGCTGCCGCACAAGATCATCCCAGGTTCACAAAGGAGGAGAATATGTACAGATTCGTCTTATTTTGTGTTTCACATATTTATCAGGTTAAAACCTCGTGGTACAGGATTCTTTGTTCCAGATGTTCTCAATTTGGATGCTCTAACTCGTTTATTTCTTTCATTGGCTTATTCCCTTCCTTATATAGCAGTGATGTGGCGTCGTCACCTATCACAAATTCGGTTGGTGAACTCTCTAATAAGAAAACAAAATCTGGAATAGTTTTCTGGAAAACTGGCATCATTCCAAATTATACGGCTATTGTTGGATCGCTAAGAGATATCTCTATAGATATTTACAATCCTATCAAAGTCAACGTTCAAAATCTTACCAGATCTATTGACTCAACGTCTTCTCTCTGTGATATCTCTTCTCTCGAAACTGTTTACTAAATTCAAACAAGTTAAGAAATAATAGTAACCATTATCCCAGATTGATGTGATGTATTGTAAACGTAAACGGTCAATATTGTTTTTTTTATTCATCTTCGAAACTATTATTATCTTTGTCACTGAGATGGTACGAAGTTGTTTTATGACCATGAATCCGTTGTTGGAATTCACGAGTTGAATGTGTGGTCCAAAACGCTATGAGATGTCTTCCAGCGACAATCCTCTATGAGACCCGGCCGCAGCTAAACCAGGAGCATGGGCCAAACAAGATCAAACAATTTTTTCGAATAACTCCCCCATCTACGACTTCCCGAGACTTCCTTCCACACCAATGCGCTTCTACACTCATGACGAGAAAATAGCTGACATTTAAAACCATCCTCACGTTGTGTTGGGGACAATCACCCAGTAGATAGAGGTAACCTGGGTTCCTGGAGGACAGTGGAGGTAACTTGGGTTCCTAGAGGACAGTGGAGGTAACCTGGGTTCCTAGAGGACAGTGGAGGTAACCTGGGTTCCTGGAGGACAGTGGAGGTAACCTGGGTTCCTGGAGGACAGTGGAGGTAACCTGGGTTCCTAGAGGACAGTGGAGGTAACTTGGGTTCCTAGAGGACAGTGGAGGTAACCTGGGTTCCTAGAGGACAGTGGAGGTAACTTGGGTTCCTAGAGGACAGTGGAGGTAACCTGGGTTCCTGGAGGACAGTGGAGGTAACTTGGGTTCCTAGAGGACAGTGGAGGTAACTTGGGTTCCTAGAGGACAGTGGAGGTAACTTGGGTTCCTGGAGGACAGTGGAGGTAACTTGGGTTCCTAGAGGACAGTGGAGGTAACTTGGGTTCTTGGAGGACAGTGGAGGTAACCTGGGTTCCTGGAGGACAGTGGAGGTAACCTGGGTTCCTGGAGGACAGTGGAGGTAACCTGGGTTCCTAGAGGACAGTGGAGGTAACTTGGGTTCCTGGAGGACAGTGGAGGTAACCTGGGTTCCTGGAGGACAGTGGAGGTAACTTGGGTTCCTAGAGGACAGTGGAGGTAACTTGGGTTCCTGGAGGACAGTGGAGGTAACCTGGGTTCCTGGAGGACAGTGGAGGTAACTTGGGTTCCTAGAGGACAGTGGAGGTAACTTGGGTTCCTGGAGGACAGTGGAGGTAACCTGGGTTCCTGGAGGACAGTGGAGGTAACTTGGGTTCCTGGAGGACAGTGGAGGTAACTTGGGTTCCTGGAGGACAGTGGAGGTAACCTGGGTTCCTGGAGGACAGTGGAGGTAACCTGGGTTCCTGGAGGACAGTGGAGGTAACCTGGGTTCCTGGAGGACAGTGGAGGTAACTTGGGTTCCTGGAGGACAGTGGAGGTAACCTGGGTTCCTGGAGGACAGTGGAGGTAACTTGGGTTCCTGGAGGACAGTGGAGGTAACTTGGGTTCCTGGAGGACAGTGGAGGTAACCTGGGTTCCTGGAGGACAGTGGAGGTAACCTGGGTTCCTGGAGGACAGTGGAGGTAACCCGGGTTCCTGGAGGACAGTGGAGGTAACCTGGGTTCCTGGAGGACAGTGGAGGTAACTTGGGTTCCTGGAGGACAGTGGAGGTAACCTGGGTTCCTGGAGGACAGTGGAGGTAACTTGGGTTCCTGGAGGACAGTGGAGGTAACCTGGGTTCCTGGAGGACAGTGGAGGTAACCTGGGTTCCCCTAGAGGACAATAGAGGTAACCCAGGTTCCTGGAGGACAGTAGGGGTAACCTGGGTTCCTGGAGGACAGTGGAGGTAACCTGGGTTCCTGGAGGACAGTGGAGGTAACCTGGGTTCCTGCAGGACAGTGGAGGTAACCTGGGTTCCTGGAGGACAGTAGGGGTAACCCGGGTTCCTGGAGGACAGTGGAGGTAACCTGGGTTCCTGGAGGACAGTAGGGGTAACCCGGGTTCCTGGAGGACAGTGGAGGTAACCCGGGTTCCTGGAGGACAGTGGAGGTAACCTGGGTTCCTGGAGGACAGTAGGGGTAACCCGGGTTCCTGGAGGACAGTGGAGGTAACCCGGGTTCCTGGAGGACAGTGGAGGTAACCCGGGTTCCTGGAGGACAGTGGAGGTAACCCGGGTTCCTGGAGGACAGTGGAGGTAACCTGGGTTCCTGGAGGACAGTGGAGGTAACCTGGGTTCCTGGAGGACAGTGGAGGTAACCCGGGTTCCTAGAGGACAGTAGAGGTAACCTGGGTTCCCCTAGAGGACAATAGAGTTAACCCAGGTTCCTGGAGGACAGTAGGGGTAACCCGGGTTCCTAGAGGACAGTAGGGGTAACCTGGATTCCCCTAGAGGACAATAGAGGTAACCCAGGTTCCTGGAGGACAGTAGGGGTAACCCGGGTTCCTAGAGGACAGTAGGGGTAACCTGGGTTCCCCTAGAGGACAATAGAGGTAACCTTAAATATGTCATTGATGACTTCCCCCCCCTCTTCCTTCAGCGCTTCCCTCTACTGAGGGCTGACCACATGGTCTCTCCATATCTCCTACCATCATCTCCTCGTCGTCCAGTCCATTGTTTCAGGTCATCCATATACTCTCGCCGTCTTTGTACGCGCGGTCTCTTCCCTTTATCTTTCCCTCCAGAACAGTCAGCAGTGTCTCCCCCGCTGATCCACACATCACATGTCCATATAACCTCAGTTTTGTTGCTTTATGATCATCATAAACTGGCGTTCTGTTGCCATTCGATCAAGGACGTGATTGTTTGTCATCTTATCTGCCCATGGAATCTAAAGTATTCTTCTATAAAGGTACATCTCGAAGGCCTGTAACCATGGTCTAGTAGATCGCGGTGATTTATTGCCCCCAGAGGATTCATGTTGAAATTCTCGGTAAATGTTTCTCGGGTAATATAACCTTTAAATAGAGAGAATGGCTAAATTTCTAAAATAGTGTTATTTTTAAAGGGCTTAATAGGAAATGCTATTTTAACTCCTTTTTTAAAGTGAATTTTTTTTCTACAATTTTTTTTTTTTACAATAAAGATTTTGGGTTGAGCGAGTTGCTTCCCCGACGATCGGATAAATCTTGGCCAGGGTGGAGCAGCGGACATGGTGGAGCATCTTGACTCGGGGGAATGTTCTAGCCGTGAGATGGCGGGGACAATAGAGAGAATATGGTTTTACGGGCTACTAACC
Organism: Cordylochernes scorpioides; assembly: GCA_030710605.1. NCBI lineage: Eukaryota > Metazoa > Arthropoda > Arachnida > Pseudoscorpiones > Chernetidae > Cordylochernes > Cordylochernes scorpioides. The sequence continues at coordinate 37,467,363 of CP092874.1, forward strand.
AAAGTGTATGCTTTTTTTAGCACAAAAATTGGATGTAGCAAGCAGACAAACTGCAATCTGCAGTACCAAGGTGCTGCCCGCCACCAAGGAAATTAGCCAAGGCGGGATTCGATCTCAGGTCGTCATTGCCGAGAATTAGCTGTTTATACCATTCCTCCACCGAACTTCCCCCATACAGGGCCAGTAGGACGTTGTGGTGTTCCCTTGATGACATCCGGGATTTACTCTCGAATTATATTGACAAACATTTTCAGTTTTTGGCATGATAAGCCACGTTTGGAATATAAAAAGAGAGATTAAGAGGAACGTGGTAAGTTTCTTTATTGATTTAATATTATTATTAAATATTATATTATTCAATAAAGAAACTTACCACGTTCCTCTTAATCTCTCTTTTTATTTTCAGTTTTTGCTGATCAGTTTTTAGCGGGAAGAATGTTGTCTTCGTTTGTTAGTGAACCAATTCCTCACGCCTTCTCATTGGACGAATGTGGCCATGTCTGTATATAAGAGGGGACTAAGGGAATGCGAGGGGGCCCAGAGCGTGGAGAATTGGTGTGGAGACGCTTAAAGTGTTTTTCTACGTGTTTTTTCCGTGACTGGGGATCTCTTCGCATCCTTGTGTAACCTCGGTCCGATCCCTACCAACGCTGCAAATAAAAGATAAGTACTGTTTTATTTTATTTAACAAATCGTGAATTTTTTTTATTTATCTCCTTTTTTTTTGTTGGTGTTGTACTCTTGAGTGTACGTTTTTTTTTTTTGTTTTTTTTTGTGTATTAATGTATTATTGATTTTTGTGTGATAACCCGTAAAATTAACTTTTGTCAATACTCCTGCACACTTCGTGTTGATGACATACGGGATATACTCCTGCACACGTCGTGTTGATGACATACGGGATATACTCCTGCACACGTCGTGTTGATGACATACGGGATATACTCCTGCACACGTCGTGTTGATGACATACGGGATATACTCCTGCACACGTCGTGTTGATGACATACGGGATATACTCCTGCACACGTCGTGTTGATGACATACGGAATATACTCCTGCACACATCGTGTTGATGACATACGGGATATACTCCTGCGCACGTCGTGTTGATGACATACGGGATATACTCCTGCACACGTCGTGTTGATGACATACGGGATATACTCCTGCACACGTCGGGTTGATGATATACGGGATATACTCCTGCACACGTCGGGTTGATGATATACGGGATATACTCCTGCACACGTCGTGTTGATGACATACGGGATATACTCCTGCACACATCGTGTTGATGACATACGGGATATACTCCTGCGCACGTCGTGTTGATGACATACGGGATATACTCCTGCTCACGTCGTGTTGATGACATACGGGATATACTCCTGCACACGTCGGGTTGATGATATACGGGATATACTCCTGCACACGTCGGGTTGATGATATACGGGATATACTCCTGCGCACGTCGGGTTGATGACATACGGGATATACTCCTGCGCACGTCGTGTTGATGACATACGGGATATACTCCTGCACACGTCGTGTTGATGACATACGGGATATACTCCTGCACACGTCGGGTTGATGACATACGGGATATACTCCTGCACACGTCGGGTTGATGATATACGGGATATACTCCTGCACACGTCGGGTTGATGATATACGGGATATACTCCTGCACACTGATGACAACTTCGAGACGATGATGGGAACCTAGCTTAACTCGCTGCCGCCCGGAGCTTACACCATCGTCGTTGCTGGACGACGAAAGACTTGTTCTCAGTAGGTGCGTAGTCTTCCAGTCCCCGGGGGTGAAGCCTTCCTCGGTCCCGGGGGAGTTCTCCCGGCTGAGCTGGTAGACTGAGGTAAGTGGATATCCCCACCCGCCCCTCTGAACCAAAATAGACTGCCGCACCTCACTCAGCCACGCCAACCTTAATACCGACTAACTTTCCTCCTCCATTGTTGCCCTCTCGTTTCTATAGAACACACCACAAGTCCAACTCCACCAGCGAGTGCAAGTAACCAAATGGGGCTCTGGCATATTTGTAAGCGCAAAAGTCGAACTGCTTTTCACATGTGTAGACATGTGGTGCACTTACAGTAAAAGAATGTGTCAACTTTTACCCACCATGATTATCATGGTCTGTACCACGTGTACTAGGAATAATAATTATAAAACAACCTCTTTGCAGAGAGAGCACACACATTAATACAATATAAAGTTGCGGGTGGATGATATTTATGCACCAAAATATGCACCTCTCCTTTTAAATATCCAATAAAACAATGCATTTTGTTTATTCCCCCAGTACTAAACGTAAAGGTGATAATAAGGAATGAGCCACACAACACCAGTTTAGGAAATTTCAGATAAAAATCCAAACTGTATATCGTTATATGTTTTATTACGTATTTAAAGAGAGAGAGGATCCTCAATGGTACCTACACAATGTTTATAATAGAGTTTAAATAGAACTGTAAACCCAACCAACATATTCCATCTCACTAGCCTTAATTGCCATCCACAATATCAGCTGAAATATACTCCTGGGGTCAGCCCGCGGAGCCGATAGAGATTCCAAACCATGTACAGTACTGGTGGTGGTGATCCACAGGGCTGCCAGGGTTGTTTGTACTCGTCATGGGCTCCACTGTCGGGACAGTCCTGAAACTGCTGCTATCTGACAAGCAACTTATGGGGGAGAAAGTCAAATATATTTTATTTGAATCTCCTAGATATGAAATTTGAACTCTTTTTGACGCCTATGATTCTTTTTAAAATAATGGAAGGGCAACCAATCTGCGTATAATGATTCTGGTCGATATAGGAGAATCAAGAGTGTCCTGCGCATTCAGAAAAATGGCAACAGAAGTGGACTGTGGGGCCTCCAACGCCATCCAGAGGTCGCGTGCTGACGTCACTCTGGCCGCACAAGCACCCCTCTATCGTGCCCATCTTTGGCGTTTCCAGTTCTCTGTATGCGGCGTCGAGGTGTCTGTCCGTAGAGATTTGACGTATGGACCAACCGAGGCTTACTGAGTCCAAATTATGTCTGCTAGAACTACCTCGGCTGGTGGAGGCCTGGCATTCTCTACTACTGTATAATTGTTTACTCCGAGTAAAAAAAAATGCAAATGCTTGCCTTGTCAGACAGAGAGGTGCAATAATTGGAAAATATCAAAAGATACAGTAATACAGTAACTTTAGGGACAACAGGCCTTTTGATAGGATTAATTCATTCCATTATTCACACGACAATATGTAATTGGTAAACAAGTTGCTTAAATTTGTCCCTAGACATCTCTCACTTGAACAGAAACAGAGATACCGAGAAACATGTGAGACCAGGCTTGAAATGGTCGCAGATGATAATGAATGGTTCAAAGTAATAACGGGGGATGAGTTTATGGCTATGTCCCGGAAACAAGACATCAATCAAAAGAATAGTGCGGTTAAGAAGAACCAAAACCAAATAAAGCTCGTTTCTCTAACTCAAAATGCAAAGTTCTGTTTGCAACATTTTTCGATCATAAAGGACTTTTCTAATACTATTTTGTTCCTGCAGGACAAACCATCAGATATTTATCGATATTTTGTGACAGCAAAGGGAAGTCATAGGACGAAACGACCAGAAAAATGGGCTGCTCAGGATTCAGTTCTCCACCAGGACAACGCAAGACCTCACAAGACTGTTGCAGTTTTGAATTTCCTGGCCGAGAACAAAGTTCCTATTCTTCCTCAGACCCCATAATCACCAGATATTGCCCTAAATGAATTTTTCCTTATACAAAGTGAAAATGTCTTTTAAAGGGCAGAGATTCAAGTAACGATAAGCCATAATAAAATATTCGCTAAAGTTCCTCAGAGGCTTGAAAGAAGCATAAAAAAATGAAACGAAAATTGGGAAGCAAGAAGATATACACTCATGGACAAAACTTAAGGAAGTTGTACCTTCTAGCATGTATATCGCGATTCAGACAATAACTATGAAAGATATTACAGTGACCTTTATTGAAGACTCGCAAACAAACTTGAGGAAGTTGTACCTTCTAGCATGTATATCGAGATTCAGACAATAACCATGAAAGATATTACAGTGACCTTTATTGAAGACCTACAAACAAAACTCAAGGAAGTTGTACCTTCTAGCATGTATATCGGGATTCAGACAATAACTCTGAAAGATATTACAGGGACCTTTATTGAAGACTTACAAACAAAACTCAAGGAAGTTGGACCTTCTAGCATGTATATCGGGATTCAGAAAATAACTATGAAAAATATTACAGTGACCTTTATTGAAGACTTACAAACAAAACTCAGGGAATTTGGACCTTCTAGCATGTATATCGGGATTCAGACAATAACTATGAAAGATATTACAGTGACCTTTATTGAAGACTTACAAACAAAACTTAAGGAAGTTGTACCTTTTAGCATGTATATCGGGATTCAGACAATAACTCTGAAAGATATTACAGTGACCTTTAGTGAAGACTTACAAACAAAACTTAAGGAAGTTGTACCTTTTAGCTTGTATATCGGGATTCAGACAATAACTCTGAAAGATATTACAGTGACCTTTATTGAAGACTTACAAACAAAACTTAAGGAAGTTGTACCTTTTAGCATGTATATCGAGATTCAGACAATAACTCTGAAAGATATTACAGTGACCTTTAGTGAAGCCTTACAAACAAAACTTAAGAAGTTGTACCTTTTAGCTTGTATTTGTATATCGGGATTCAAACAATAACTCTGAAAGATATTACAGTGATCTTTATTGAAGACACACAAGATAACTAAGTGCGAACAAAATTGCCTCTGTCTCCTTCTTCTTAAAAAAAAAAAACAGACACTGGCAACATCAATTATCCATGAATGTTGGTGCTTAACGCGAAAGCGGATTATTTTGAAGATTACTGAATAAAATTTTCTTTTGACCTTGTTCTTGAATTTCAGAAATTCCGGGTATATTTAATGATAGTACCTTGTAGTGTTCACAGCAGTGCTGATGCAGAAAGGGATTATAAAAAAGAAGCTTTTCCATAGAAGATAGTGCCAGGTGATTCAAGCAGAGTTAGTCATTCCCAGTCAGACACCACCATTGATGGAATGCCAAATTCCTAAATCACTGAGTTACCTAGCTGGCATCTGTGTAAGCAGTCAACTCCACAAGATAATAAGACCAAATAAATATTCAGACAAAAGTACTGAAGGATTTTATTGATGAATTATTTGGTATTATTATTACCTTGTGTTTATAATCTACTAGACGAATGGCCTGGGCAACGCCCGGGTTTTACCCGAGTGCGTATATATATTTAAAATGTTTTAATTAAAATATTATTCGTTACAATTATAAATTGGCGCCGTGGATATCTCTTTTGTGAAACGTCCCGCCCCAAACTGTGTGTGTCTTGAAAATATAAAAATAAAAATGTGAACGGAAAAATATGTCCAGGGTAGCCTAGTGGTCATGGCATCTGCCCGGTAAGCGGAAGGTCGTGGGTTCGATTCCCATCCCTTGAAATTTTTTTATTTTATCCATTCTGATCAAAATCTATCCGTGAACTTCACACAGACAGAATAAGGCAATTATATAAGTAGATAATCCAAATTGTGCCTTATCACACACTATTTTTTTTATTTTGCCTTATTACCTTGTGTTTATAATCTATGACGTAATGCCGGCGGCGCGCGATCGTTGGCTGCCGGCGAGCACGTGACCTCCCTGTGCGCGCGCATCCGTGACATAACCGGCCCATGACGGTCGTGACTATATATGTTAATAATAATAATATAATAAAAATAATAATAATAATAATTATTATTATTATTATTATTAGATAATGATAATGATCATAATGATGATGCGCGCGCATCCGTGACAGAACCGGCCGGCCGGCCAGCCCGCCCATGACGGTCGTGACTATATATAGGGATAATCCAAATTGTGCCTTATCATGTTAACTCTCCATTTGGTGCCAACATGTAGTCATTCCTGAGGTTTGTATTGAATGCAGTTGTATTCCTTTTTGCTTATTCCTAGTACATGTGGTACAGGCCTTGATAACCATGGTGGGTATAAGTAGGCGACTGCTTTTTCTGTAAGTGCATCACATGTGAAAAGCAGTTCGACTTTGCACTTACAAATGTGCCAGAGCCTTGTTTGGTTACTTGCACTCGCTGGTGAAGTTGGACTATTGCAAGAATCAGGGGGCTATTGGAGCATTTTTTATTTTTATTCAGAAAAGAATTCCCAAAAGCTAACAGTTTAGACCATGCTTCCACAAAGATAGTTACATATGTTAGGAAAAGTGTGTGAAGACTTCCATTGAGCTGGCTGGAAGAGATCAAAGCAAGTAATCAGTAGCTCACTAGATTAGCTGTAGTCACCATCCAACTAAATTGGAGAATGAACAACCAGTCTCCAAGGATAAGTGTCTTCTTTTATTGCCAAAACATCGAGGGTATAACTTTTCCAGGAATATCAAATATGAAATGAATCTTAGCTCTCCAATAGATATATACTAGCCTAAGTGCTTTTATTCAAATACTATTTGGCAGGCGAGCATTCTACCACTGAACCAAAAGCAAACGGTGACATAATTAAGAACGCATGACGCTGATAACTGTATATATATTGCCACGTGGAAAATTAGGGAAGACAAAAACTTCAGGAGGAGACAACAATTTATTTCAGGGAAGGACAAACTATGAATTGTAAACAAAAGATAAGCCACGAGGGAAATTTACAGAGTCGCAAGATATAAACATTAAAATGACCACTCTGTTAATAAAAAAATTAATAAAATTAATAAATAATATGTTGCATAAATAAAATTAATAAATACTATGTTACATAGCTTCTTCCCTTTGGGAGCTGTGACCCACAGCTAGCAATTATTGTAGATACTGACGTGGATTTGACGTGCTTCTGCCAAGGATTCCATCGAAGTCTTGGAACTTTGTCCCTAGTACCTTTGCGTCCATTTTCTTGCGGCGTGAAGAGCGGCTTTGTCGTCGTATCGTCGTCTATAGGGACATCGTCATCTTGGAAGGAAGTCTTGGCTTTGACACGGCGGTGGAATCCTGGAGCCAGTCTCTAAAAATGTGGATTACAGCACCCATGGCTTCAAATTCTTCTCGGCGATCTTCAGATTTTGGGACACCTTGTTGACGCCAATGGAATTCATCCAGATCCAGATAAAGTTGAAGCCGTCTCTAAATTTCCGAGGCCAAGGAATATCTCTGAACTGAGGAGCTTTCTTGGATTATGTTCCTATTACCGAAGATTTATTGAGAACTTTGCCGACAAAGCTAGATCTTTGCATGACCTACTGTAGACTGAAAAACAATTTTATTGGGATGCAGCTTAAGAGAAAGCGTTTGAAGTCCTTAAAACAGCTCTAATTTCAGAGCCTGTCTTAGGACACTTTGATGAATCCGCTGATACCCATCTACACACGGATGCAAGCGGACATGGTATTGGAGCTGTTCTTCTACAAATACAAGGTGGAAAGAAGCAATCGAAACAGCTAAGTTCCTGGTTGAAGATGTTATCTTGAAGCATGGATGTTGAATTTGAAAAAAAAATAAATGTGGGGAAGGTCAATCTTACCCAGATTGAAAATAGAGATTCACCAGTTGTGTTTGCACAAGTTGTAGAAATAAAATTTAACAAAAATGGCCTAAATATATATTTTATTTTGCTTATCAAAAATGACTGGGCAATAAAAATAAATAAACAGATAAAAAGGGTGATAATCAAATTGGCCAAAAGGTTAGATATATTTAAAATTAGAATAAACAAAACAAGTGATACAAGTTAAATATACATACAAACAAATAATGTAGAGAGCAAAATAACTAGGGGTGGAAAGGCAAAATCTTTTTCAAACAAAGTTTGCAAATACTTATCTAAGCTTCCGTTTTGTAAAAAAAAAAACAAATCTTGTTTTCAATTCTGTCGATAAATTTGATCAAGAGTTCACTTGAAATAATTCTTCACTTGAGATAATTTTCCAGATTAATTCTTCTGTTCCTTAACAGGAAACTATATCGCAACCCACTTAATTGGTGCGCAATTCTATAACGACGCTCTTCGCGTTCTCTTCTTTGTTTCATTCACACGTGGTTACTCATTCCTTCTGAGGCAGGGAGCTCATATTTCCCCTGTGCTGCCGTTTGTCCTTTCTTCTTTTTTCTCCCCGTCACCGCGCATAGGTGCTCGCGCATGGGATGGGGGGGCGATGTCTTGTTTGTTTACAAATTTTGCTCCTTCCATTCTTTATTCCTTTCCACCCATTAAGAGAAAGAGGCAACAAAAATAAAATAAAAATATATATACATAATAACAATAGGGGAAAATCTATAAAGCATACAATTATAAATTATCTATTTTTAACATACTCCCACCTTTTTGTATGGGAATACAAAAAAAAAAAATCTTAATTAGGAAAGATTATTGGTATACACCCCCAATCTCGTAGGTTTTTTCACTTCTCTTCCAGACCTAGTAAAAATTGACTGTTCTCTATCTGTTGGAATCTCCTGGGCTTTGATCACTTCTGTCTTGGGTAATCTCACCTCCCTGGAAATATCAGAACCAAGTTCCAAAGAGAAAAGTCTCTTTAACGGTCTTACAAATTCACCTGTAGCAGTCCTAACTCTAGCTACACGTTCTCTGCCATCCTTCCCGGGGTACAGTTCCAAGATTCTGCCTAGTGGCCAGAATATTCTTTTTTGATCATCTCGACCAATCAGCACAACTTCGCCTGGAAGAAACCTTCTACCCTCTGTTTCATTCCTCTTTTGTACGAGCATGGCGAGGTATTCCTTGTGGAATCTTTCCTTCTCATCTATACCTACGGTCTGAAAAGCTTTGCGGATGTCAGCGATGGCTCCTATTTTCTTTTCCCTTAATCTTATCAGGATTTCAGGTAAAAGTTCAATCAGATTAGGTCCAGTCTCTAAACATTCATTTAGAGACAAACTTCTCTTACTTGCTTTACATGATGCATCGTAAACGGGTCGAATAGGAGTAGTCTCACTCTGAACCTTATATATTGGGCGATGTGGTAGATAATGTCCAATAGGTTTGATGTCTTCCCCGTCAACTTCTTCAATAAGGTTTTCCCTGAACCAGGATCGGAAGACTCCATCATAAGGAACAAACTGACCCTTTTGTGTCAACTTTTGAGTCATAGCCTCCAAGCGCCTTTTGGCTATTTCCAAGTTATTAGGTATCGTCCCAATTCCTTCCTTCCATGGAAGAGATACACGATAACGCCCATCATGGCCTCGACAGATTTTCTCACAAAACTTTTCTTGCATGAGAACATTTTTCTCTTTCACAGAGATGACCTCTGTAGGATCTCGTATCCCTATTGTTTCTAATTCCCATAAGGACACTACTCTCTGTTGGGTTGTAAGTAAGGTGATAACCATTTGAGCACTTGTCTCTGGTCTCTCTGATGAGGTATTACCTATTAAAGTCCAACCAAGAACTGTTTGAATTGCGGTCAATCCTCCTGCCAGCTGTTCAATTTTTCCTGTGAGAAGCTGCCCATAATAGTCTCCACCGATTAGGATGTCTATCTCGGTTTTATTATTGTCTACCTTGGTCAAAGTGATTCCTTTCTTATCCAATTCCCATTGCCTGGGTCCTGTTTCAACGGGTGAAATATTGCCACAAATTATTGTTTCCTCTAACGCTTCCATTTTGAAAGCCTCCATTGTCCAACTGGAAATAAAATATTGAATGAGCCTTTTCTCCTGTGGTTTGCCCTCCAAACAAAAATTTATTCAATTTGACTTCTCCCACCTTAGGTAAGTCTAACTCCTTAGCTAGAGACCTTCTGATGTAAGATTTTTGACTACCAGAGTCTAAAAGCACTCTTACCATTTTGGAACGTTTCGGCCCTTTAAGTTTTACAATGAGAGTCATTAAAGATATATTATTTGTGCATACTTGATTCGCCATTGCTGTTACAGGCTCACTGATCCCCTCATTCTGCTCTGCTAAACTATTGTGAGATCTGTTATCTGACCTCCAATTTAAATTTTCCTGACTATGTGAGGTTCCTCTGCACATTATCTCAAAATGAGGTCCTTGGCAACGCTTGCATCTTACAAAAGATCTACAATCCTTCTTCAAATGATTATTTCTCAAGCATTTAAAGCAAACTTTCGCATCCTGTACCCTCTTTAATCTGTCTGATTCCAACATCTTGGCTGCCTTAAAGCAGTTTTGGCTAAGATGGTTATCTTTGTCACAAAATAAACACGGTAAGTTGGTCTTTCCAACAAATAATGCAGACGCTGTGTGGATCTTAGGGGGATTATTTTCTCTCTTTCCCTGTTTTAGAGGAAGGGAAGGTTCAAATCCTTCAGCAACAAAGGAAATGCGTTCTGCATTTTTAACTTCCTGCTTTAAAAATTCTATCAGACCCTCTAATTTATCAAAAGCTTTAGCCCCACTATGTTCAATTCCCTCTTCAATCTCGGAGTAATCTCTTTCTTTGAAAGGTGTACGGGAACGTTGCCATATTTTGATAAGTTCAAGTGGCAAACTTGACTCCACCAACGGGTACAAGAAAGCACCACCCCCAGACTTAGTATCCACTCCCAGAGATCCCAAAGAATGGAGATGTGCAACCAAATCATCATAAAGTTGAGCCAAGGTTCTTTTTTCAGACCTGGCACTGGCAATGACTAACTTTAAAAGCTTGCGCACATACAACTCAGTCAGCATATCTCTGTCTCCAAACCTATCTTTTAAATCTCCAATGACTTTGTTGTAATTCTTTTGTGTAAGAGGGAAGCTAGTCACAAGTCTGTGGGCCTTTGACCCAACAACCATGGATTGTATTAAGTATTCAAATTTATCAACATCAGACAGTGACTCATCTAAATGTATTTTTTCAAAATGACTCCACCATGATAGCCATTCCTCTAGCTCACCTGTATACTTTTTTAGTTCAAATTTTGGAAGTTTAATTTGTCTTTTAACATCTGAAGTGCTAGATTGTGACATTTTATCATCACAGGGTGCTGCCAATTTAGACTCATATTCTTTCACCTTCTGTGCGACAATTCCTACTTGTAGGCTATAAGTCTCACATAGTTCCATCTCATCATTGATTTGAGCTTCTGTGGACCTCGGATCATCCAATAAGATCTCTTTTATTTTATCATTAATCAATATCTGTCTATCATTAAGAATGGTTAACCTTTCAAATTTGGCCCTTATTAAAATTATATCCACTTCCTTTAGACTTAGACCTGATTTTATTTCATTTGTGGTACGAGTTATAGTATTCCTTAAGGGAGTTCTTTCTCTTTTAAGCTTATCCATCTCCACAAATTGTATAAACACCACAAGGTGAAATCACGTCCGGCTCACCAAAAATGTTGAATTTGAAAAAAAAAAAAAATGTGGGGAAGGTCAATCTTACCCAGATTGAAAATAGAGATTCACCAGTTGTGTTTGCACAAGTTGTAGAAATAAAATTTAACAAAAATGGCCTAAATATATATTTTATTTTGCTTATCAAAAATGACTGGGCAATAAAAATAAATAAACAGATAAAAAGGGTGATAATCAAATTGGCCAAAAGGTTAGATATATTTAAAATTAGAATAAACAAAACAAGTGATACAAGTTAAATATACATACAAACAAATAATGTAGAGAGCAAAATAACTAGGGGTGGAAAGGCAAAATCTTTTTCAAACAAAGTTTGCAAATACTTATCTAAGCTTCCGTTTTGTAAAAAAAAAAACAAATCTTGTTTTCAATTCTGTCGATAAATTTGATCAAGAGTTCACTTGAAATAATTCTTCACTTGAGATAATTTTCCAGATTAATTCTTCTGTTCCTTAACAGGAAACTATATCGCAACCCACTTAATTGGTGCGCAATTCTATAACGACGCTCTTCGCGTTCTCTTCTTTGTTTCATTCACACGTGGTTACTCATTCCTTCTGAGGCAGGGAGCTCATATTTCCCCGGTGCTGCCGTTTGTCCTTTCTTCTTTTTTCTCCCCGTCACCGCGCATAGGTGCTCGCGCATGGGATGGGGGGGCGATGTCTTGTTTGTTTACAAATTTTGCTCCTTCCATTCTTTGTTCCTTTCCACCCATTAAGAGAAAGAGGCAACAAAAATAAAATAAAAATATATATACATAATAACAATAGGGGAAAATCTATAAAGCATACAATTACAAATTATCTATTTTTAACAATGAAGCTCCTAGAGAAATGATAACAAGATCGCGGAAGAAATTTCATTTCTCAAGTAATAAAAGAGATCAATGCTCTGTGCGGAATTGTGCACAGATTTACAACGGCCTACCATCCCCAGACCAACGGCCTGATTGAAAGGTTCAACAAAACTCTGGGAGACATGTTGTCCATGTACACAGGTGTCGAGCAGAAGGACTGGGACCAAGTTTTACCCTACGTGACTTTTGCTTACAACACTGCTAAACAGGAGGCGACCGGCTACACTCCGTTCTTTCTTGTCCACGCCCGCGAGGCCGAGACCTACATCGATGCCGTACTACCCTACCGACCAGATGAGATCTCTGACGACTACGTTGGGGAACTTGTGACCAGAGCTGAGGAAGCGCGTCAACTCTCCCGATCACGCCTTCTACAATCACAGGCGAAAGACCGTAGACTTTACGACCAGAAACATACTCCAGTCTATTACCAGAAGGATGATCTTGTGTGGGTTTTTACTCCCATCCGAAAAGTAGGGCTCTCAGAAAAGCTACTGAAGAGATACTTCGGTCCCTACAAGGTGACCAAGAAGCTTTCAGAAGTTACGTATGAAGTAGAGCCCGTGGACCCGTCTCCCCGATCACGGAAATCCAAGGATATCGTTCATGTCATTCGGATGAAGCCCTACCTGGACCCTGAAGAACAACATTCCATTCTGCTAGGGAACACAGGCCGTGATAGATTTCCTTCCAGAACAAGGGCTGAGACAAGCTAATCAGCGGGTCGCTGTTTTTTTCTAAAGAGGGGGTAATGTCAAGTAGCTCCATCCAGATGGGACAACTGTCAATCATCCCTGGACCCCGGGGGTACCACAGGTGTGGGGGCTTCTGGGAAGCTGATCTGTAAATAAGGAAAACGGGGACAGTGGCTAACGCCGTTCATTCAGGATTAGCTTTAACTTGGGGTAAGTGGTACTCCCGCTCTTCCCCTATCAATACCCCTTATAATAAATTATTTATTCCCAAATTTGCCCTTGCTTTATTTATCTCCGCGACAATATATATATTTATATATCTATATTAATAAAATGCAAATTTCATAAGTGTTGTTCGCTAAAAACTTTCGTTACAATGCATCAATTTCGACCAAATTTTCACCATTTATGTAAAACGAGATGGAGCAGGTTTTGCTTAACATCAAAATATTTTTCCTAACATTAACATGCGTAACTTCGGTGTTATCGATTAAATACAAAAAAAAAATCAACAGAGTTCATTTTATTTATATATAAATACAAAAAAAAAAATTCAACAGAGTTAATTTTTTTACATACTAGTATATATATATATGTGATATTTACTTTAGGTGTTCAAGCTAAACTGAGACTCTCAGTGATCAAAGGATTCTAACCTTTTAATCTTAAATTGGAGAATTAGAGTCACCAAATATTGAACTTTATGGACGCTAACAACAACTATAGTCAGAAAAGTCCTATTCTTGTTTGTTGTTGTTGTTAGAGTCCATAAAGTTCAATTTTTGATGACTCTAATAACAAATATTCTCCAATTTAAGATTAAAAGGTTAGAATCCTTTGATCACCGAGACTCTCAGTTTAGCTTGAACACCTAAACATAACTTATATATAAATCTATTAAACAGCTAAGATTCATTTCATATTTGACACAAGGTAATAAGACCAAATATAAATAAATAGTGTGTGACGTTTCGGTAACAGTGTTGTTACCATTTTTACCATTTGTTTGGATTTGGTCTTATTACCTTGTGTTAATAATCTTTAATACAAATTGTGCCTTATCATTTCATATTTGATATTCCTGTAGAAGTGTTGTTATACCCTCGAAGTGTTGGTAATAAAAGAAGACATTTGGAGACTTGTTGTTCATTGTGATCAAAGGATTCTAACCATTTAATCTTAAATTGGAGAATATTTGTTCTTAGAGTCACCAAAAATTGAACTTTATGGACTCTATCACAACTATAGTTAGAAAAGTCATATTTGTTGTTGTTAATGTCCTTCAAGTCAACTTTGGTGACTATATCGAGAAATATTTTCTAATTTGATCTTGTTCATTAGAAAAAAATACTTGATGCTGGAAATATGATCTGAATGGAGAGGGTTGCTGTCCAAAATTTTGCTCAATTATAATGTGGTGTGGCCTCAAAAGAAAGTTCAAACTTTACAGGAAATTTTCCTTGAGCCTCATTCACCTTGTCCTTACTTCCTTAGACAAGTTGGGATTCCTCTAATGATATTTGAAAGGTTTAAAACTCATCATTTTATATAGAGGAAGTATGTAATATCAGCTGACCTAATGTACATGTAAAATAGGTTTTAATAGGACATAGAAAAAAAATCTGGAAGAGATATTTGTCGCATTTTTAGCCAAGAAAAATTGAAATTGACAGGTTCTGGGCAAAAATAGTTGTTTTTTTAGTCAGAAAATAATGTTGACAATATTGCTGCATCATGTTTGATTATCAGATACAAAATTATATTGGGAAAAATTCCAAAAAGCAGAGACCACGGGTGAAACCAGTTCATTTTTAGTATGCAGGAACAAAATTCTAACAGAAAAACATTCATTCGAGCAGAAGACACAAAGCCAGATCATCTCTCTATAAAAATATCGCTTCTCAGACACAAAGTTTGGAGCGGGACGTTTCACAAGAGTGACATCCACGCCGCCAATTTATAATTGTAACAAATAGTATTTGAAAATAAAAATAATAGAATTTTCAAATATAGTTTTGAAAATTTACATTTTTATCTTTATATTTTAAAAACACACAAAGTTTGGAGCGGAACGTTTCACAAGAGTGACATCCACGCCGCCAATTTATAATTGTAACGAATAGTATTTGAATAAAATAATTTAATCGGGTAAAAACCGGGCGTTGCCCGGGTCATTCGTCTAGTAAATTATAAAAGTTACAAGCTGTCACAACCCTCTACCCAGCATGGATATCATGGCCTGGTACTACATGTGTAGACATGTGATGTACTTATAGTACAAGCTGTCACAACCCTCTACCAACCATGATTATCATGGCCTGGTACTACATGTGTAGACATGTGATGTACTTATAGTACAAGCTGTCACAACCCTCTACCAACCATGATTATCATGGCCTGGTACTACATGACATGTGGTGTATTTTACAGTACAGGCTGTCACAACCCTCTACCAACCATGATTATCATGGCCTGGTACTACATGTGTAGACATGTGATGTACTTATAGTACAAGCTGTCACAACCCTCTACCAACCATGATTATCATGGCCTGGTACTACATGTGTAGACATGTGGTGTACTTACAGTACAAGCTGTCACAACCCTCTACCAACCATGATTATCATGGCCTGGAGTACTACATGACATGTGGTGTATTTTACAGTACAAGGCAGTCACAAACTATCCATAATGATTACCATGTCATGTACAACATGTGTATAAATTTGTAAAAATAAAAAAATAATAAAACAAGAGCACTATAATGACATTATAAAATTTAAATATATTTTTTATTGCATAAACACAATTACATGGCACATGATTTTGTTGACAGAAGATTCAAAAACCTTTAACATACTTAATAGAGTACTATATATATAACACACTATAGCTAATACAATAACAAAAAAAATGATCATTTAATTATTCCATAATAGCTTTATATAAGTGGTTAATAAAATAATTTTTAAATGAGTACTTTTTTTTATTTAAAATGTGCAAACTTTAAAGTCAAAATTGTTTTTCTTCTACTATTTCTGAGTTGATGTTTCTTGATGAAGTAAAACTATCTCTCTGTAAAGGACAACAGCTAGTTGTTACATAGCCAAAGTGTTCTTTAGAACAAGGTGTCCTCTTACAGGAGAGCTACTACAGTAGAACCTCCATGAGAGTACATATCGCGCTAGAGGACACCTCTCTATAAAGGACAATTTTCATTTACAAAATTACCATTTTTACCTTTTTGCAACTCTCTAGTAAGAAGACACTTCTCCCTAAAGGACACTTTGGTTCTGCAATTAGGTGTCCTTTACAGGGAGGTTCTACTGTATATAGTAAAAATGGTCATTTTGGGAATGAAAACTGTCCTTTGTAGAGGTTTCTAACATGAGTGTCCTTTCAAGGAGGTTGTTCTGCCATATAAACCTGTAGAAAAGAGATTTTAACTTGAAAGCTTGCACTTCAAATTGAAAAAAAAAAGCTCATTCTAAGAAATAAACTTTTAGAATTTCACAATTTTACTTTAAATTATACAATTAATGGTAATTTGTAGATAATATCATTTAATGTGAAGTTAAGTATAGTCTATTAGCATTTAAATAAGGCTTCTTAGGAAAGCAAAAATCTTCCTTAATTACCAGCTTTGTCGGCGTTCTTTCCAAGTGATAGTTTATATATTTTATTAACAAAGATTTTTTAAAAAATGTTGGGTCATTTTTTTTTGTTTCAGTTTAAACTTCATTGAAATCAATTAGGATGAAAAAATTTTAATTTCTTATAAAAATATATAAAGTTAATTTTTCTAAAAATAAAATAAGAGAAAAATAATCTAAAAATTGAATAATAAATATCCTTGTACGATGTAGCCACTAGACATGTTGTTGTGCTGCCTGGAGTATAGGGGTTCCAGCTATGCTTTCTTTCTTCCTGTGGTGTATCTATATAAGACCGGTTGTCTTAATATATATAAAGTATTAAATAATAATTAAAATAATTTATAAAAAACTAAAATAAATTGAAGTCAATCCATTATACATTTTAAAATTGTAACCATTAATAAAAATAAATTTATTATAAAATAGAGAAAATCAACACAACGCTATTGTAAAATAAATCTCTAAGTTCCAATTATCACAGTTTGAAGGTGTCCACAGCACGGTCCACGACAGACTTGGCGATGGCCAGGGAGGATGTTGCAGCTGGGGATGGGGCGTTGCGCACGTGCAACACTCTGCCCTCCAGTCCGCAGTCAAACACAAAGTCATCCACCAGAGTCCCGTCTCTGCCTAGAGCTTGGGCCCTCACTCCAGCCGGACCTCTGCACCGGACATCACTGTACTCAGCTATACTGGCAGTACATTGGTACGAAGGTATATAAAAATGATAAGGCACAATTTGGATTATAGATTATAAACCCAAGGTAATAAGACCAAATAAATAGTGTGTGACTTTCTGTAACAGCGTTGTTACCATCTTCAGACAAAAGTACTGAAAGGAGTTGAATGAAGTTTCAATACTTTTGTCTGGAGATGGTAACAATGCTGTTACCGAAACGTCACACACTATTTATTTGGATTTGGTCTTATTACCTTGTGTTTAAAAATTATAAAAACTACATAAAATGCTTATATAAAAAGGTGTACCTGGATCTGTAAAGAAAAAAAAAAAACTTTTTTTTCTCAACATATTTCGAGATTGCTCCCTCTTTATCAATTTATTGTAACGATTATATTATTATCAATATATCAATAAACTAGACGAATGACCCGGGCAACGCCCGTGTTTTACCCAATTGAATGTTTTTATTCCAATACTATTTGTTACAATTATAAATTAGAGCCGTGGATGTCACTCTTGTGAAACGTCCCGCTCCAAACTTTACATGTACATTAGGTCAGCTGGTATTACCCCTCATTTTCACCGCTAGAGGCGCGAGCGAATTGACTTTTTGTAAATATACATAATTATAAAGATAGAAGCTTCTATAGAAGATAATGATCATAATGATGATGCGCGCGCATCCGTGACATGAGGAATTGAGGAAAGACGGTCGTGACTATATACAGTAAAACCCCGCTATAACGAACCCTGGATATAACGAACCTTCCCTTATAACGAACCCACGCCGATTCCCAATTCCATTCCATTGAAAATACCACCGTTATAACGAACTTTGCGATTTTTAGAATAACGAACTACCCCTATAACGAACCTATTTCGGGTCCCAAAATGATAAAATCTATTAAAAATACTATGCTTATAACGAACTTAGAATTGTAATTTAAAAAAAAAAAATTTAAAACAAAATTTTGAGCATGTTTAAAGCTCGCGGATCGCGATTTCAAAACAATAAATTTAGCGGCATTGTTTGTTTGATTTTTGCACTTTATTTTTGCTGTATGTTGTATAAATTTTTACACATTATACTTTTTATTAATTAGAATATCTTTGCATCCATTAAATTTGAAATATAAAAAATGCAAATGGCTTCCAAAATGAAGAAAACAAAGGCATTTTAAAAACAAAAGCATTATTTCTTTAAAAAAAAAAAAGGCCATTTTCAGAACTTTTCAAAGTGAAACAACATAGGCAAAATGTTAAGAACATATTAAAATAAGAGAATATAACTTTTCTATTATAAAAGATAAAATATAAAGTTATTAAAAATTGTTACAAAGAGGAATCAACTTCAACTTTTGCCGCGATCGTACGTTTTAGTGCTAAAAAAAAAAAGTCCAAATAAATGGTCCCGTGATGAAACAAAAATTATTTTTATGCCATTAACTATGGTGATTTTAAAGTCAGCAATGTTTTGCATGGCAGGTTAAAAAAAAAAACGAAATCTAGACCTAGAAGAATATGGGGAAACATGAAATGGAAGAAAAACACTAACTTTATTTGAATGGTGCAATGCTTGGAAGAATGCTTTGAAACAACAAGGTATTAGAGCCATTTTTTCAAGTAAAAATTGTATTATATAATGTGATAATGATGTTTTAAAATCATTTCATATCTTTGAATATATATTTAATAAAACTTTGCCTAGGATTTGTCTTGATTTTTAACTTAGACATAGAGGTACATGTATGTTAATCATAAGAAGAACCTATTATCTAATGATTTCTATTATTATTCAGTATTAATATGAGGAAATTAGTCAATTAAGGGAATTAAAATAAAGTGACCACTATTAAGAGGCAGCCTCTACTTGTGTGTATGGCTGTTTTTTAATTATACAGTCTAAAATTTTTGAAAAGTAAAAAAAAATAGCCAAACCTTGGCTATAGTGAACCGTGGCTATAGTGAACCAAAAGCTCTGTCCCATTGGGGTTCACTATAGAGGGGTTTTACTGTATGTTGATAGGGAGCAATCTCTCGAAATATTTTGAGAAAAAAAAAATTCCCTTCTTTACAGATCCAGGTACGTCCTTTTTATATAAACTTATTTGAAGGATCACCTTTTGACTCAAACATACATAGCATGCATTTTTATTTTTTATATACAGTAGAACAACCTCCATGAGAAGACACCTCTCTACAAAGAACAGTTTTCATTTGCAAAATTACCATTTTAACAATTTGGCAACTCTCAGGTAAGAGGACACCCTCCCTAAAAGACACTTTGACTCTGAAATTAGATGTTATCCTTTACAGGGAGGTTCTACTGTATTTTTTTAAATGAAAATAAACAATATAACATTGCAGTAAGAGCAGTAGGGATTTGCTTAATAAAAATAAATAAATAAAAAAAGAAACATATGCAAAAATAAAATAGTTTAGAATTTTGAATAAAGATAGTGTATTTTTTTTTTTTTAGGACAAAATCATAAAGCCTCCGAGGTTGCGTTTCTTTCTTTAGCACGTTTAATAATGCTCAAGCTTTCGGGTATGGTGGCCCTTCTACAGGAGCAACGCAAATGGTATAGTAGAACAACAACCTTCCCATGAGAGCAGGCACTCTCACTAGAGGGCACCTCAATACAAAGGACAGTTTCCATCACCAAAATTGGCATTTTTACAATTCAGCAACTCTCCATTAAGAGGACACCTTTCCCTAAAGGACATTTTGGCTCTGTAAATAAGGGGAGTGTTATCCTTTACAAAGAGGTTAATGTAATAAGCAGTCCTGGGCCAACTTAAGTACAGGGCAAATATCAAAATTTTGTGCCACTCTTACAAGTGAACACTACCAGCCAACAGCTACATCTGAATCCAGGTCAGGGTCGGCAGAAAAGGTTCTCCATGTCACCTTAACATCTCCTACAACAGTAGCTTAAAATACAATATAATACACTGCGGCCTGTAATTGTAAAACGACACTTGAAGTTACACTGCATGTGTTTCTTTTAAACAAAAAATCAAAACTTTATTTCAAGGTGAAATATCAACTATTTCTATCCTTTTTGGATGAGGTATGAAAGGGTGAATTATGAAGAGTAATGAAGTTATGTATCATTTACGAACGGAGTAGCCTAATGGACATGGCATCTGCCCGGTAACGGAACATTGTGGGTTCGATTCCCATCCCTGGACACTTTTATTTTTCCATTCGTCATTACTCTTCATAATTCACCCTTTCATACCTCATCCAAAAAGGATAGAAAGTCGATATTTCACCTTGAAATAAAGTTTTGATTTTTCGTTTAAAAGGAACTCATGCGGTGTAACTTCAAGTAGCTCTTTTTACTCATCGTGGAGATTTAATCTATGAATTCAGTCCCCATGGCCTTGTATAATTATACAATATGACCCGGCGGTGACGTCGCGCGATTAATCGACCAATCAAGGAGCGCCGTCCAATTTCGACCATGCTCTCAAGTTCTTGGGTAACTAGAGATAGCCCTGTCGAAATCCGTCCGCTCAAAGATGGTAGACCAAAGTGTTGACCTCACACGCACCAAGTGCATACACGCAGAAACCGGTAACAGCACAATCATGCAATTAAGGGGAACTAGAGTCAGAGACCTCCTCTGATTCCTCCTCGCGGATCCGCGGCTTCAATCTGTCACTAGCCAGGAGAAAATCAACACAGGCGTGCCAGGTTGATTTACTGTGGATGAAGTCGCGGAGTGATCTTGGCGTATGACCAAGTTCCTTTCCAGCGATAAATAGCAGGCGAGTTCTAAGGGAATCGAGACTGTCACACTCGAGCAAAATATGTTCAAGGGTTTCCTCCGCTCCAGAGTCGCAGTAGAGGCACGTGGGATCGTCAATAAATCCCATTTTGTGGGAAAAGCTGTCTGTCCAAGTGTGTCCGGAAAGCAATCCTACAACAGCGTGCACGCTAGGAACAATGAATGCATACTTTTTGTCTAGGAGACTCATTGGAGTGAGGCCAAAGCGGGTGCAGATGGGGCGAGTGGTGGAGCTGAATCTGCTCTGCCAAGCCGCCCACGCCAGTTTGCGCGCTGTGGATTCTAGATACGAGAGCGGCGCGAGGCGATAACAGCTCGGGAGATCAGACCCAGCGCCAGCCTTCGCAAGCTCATCTGCGACGTCGTTGCCGACGGTTCCGCTGTGACCTTTGATCCATCGTATGGAACATCTATTCCCATTGCGGTTCAGTTGTGAAATCAACAGCAAAGCCCTGTTGATCAGGAAGTTTCCTGTCCTGCAGTTGAGGACTGAGTTCACAACCGAAAGATTGTCCAGGAGAACCTCAATAGTGGTATTGATGGGGAGCTCTGAAGCGTTCTCAAGTGCCTTGATCAAGCCAAATGCTTCAGCTTGAAAAACTGAACAGTGACGTGACAAAGGATAGCAGACACGCAGTTCATGAAAGTTGTCATTCATACACACTCTATATAAACCTGCGCCAACTCCATCATTGGTCTTGGAGCCGTCTGTGTAGTAGGTGACCTCGGGTGGTAGTTCAGGAATATTACTAGGAAGGAAAAGAAAGGTGGATATGGCAGAGGTTGTGGAGATGGAGGAGGTTCAACTGGAAAATCAGCATCCACGTAACCATATTTTTTAAGATACAGTTGCGTTTTGACACCAATTTCCAGGTCAAGGGGGAGAACACGAGATAAGGAGATAAGATAGGAGTTGTTTGTTGTTTTAAAAGCACGGCAAGCTAAGACAAGGAAGAAACGTTGCGTGCTTAATAAGAGCTTTCTGGAGCGTTCAATAAGATTAGGAAACCATACTGGGGAGGCGTAAGCCAAGACGGGAATAACAACCTGCAGGTACAGCATTCTCAAGGCTCGGAATCCAAAACCAAAGTTGAAGTTAGCGGCCGCTGACAGGCGCGGTAGCATGCCGCGGACTTTGGAGCAGACTTCAGCAACGTGCTGGTGAAAAGTCAAACGGTTGTCGAACCTCACACCAAGCACCCTGATGGAGTCGCTCCATTGAACGACCTGGCCATTGCTGACCAGATCGCGTCGCAGCATCCTAATGCGCCCGCGGGGTTTTTGAACAAACATAGCCTGGCATTTATTCACACTGAGCTCAAGTTTATGTAATCCACACCAATTGGTGATCAGATCAATGGCGTGTTGTGCCTTAGACAGTTGACCATGCCTCAATCCCGAGATCACAACAACCAGGTCATCTGCGTAGGCCTGTGGATATACACAATTCTTGTACCCCAGTGTGAGCAATTCATCAAAGACGATGTTCCAAAGGAAGGGCCCGAGAACTGAGCCTTGTGGACAACCCTTGGAAACGCGTCTAGTGACAGTGCATCCATTTACAGACAGTCTGACAGAGCGATGGGCCAAGAACGAGCGAATTAAATCGTGGACGTTCTTGGGACAGTCGCTTTTACGCAGGGCCCGCAATATACTGGAGTGTAGTACATTATCAAAGGCACCTTTGACATCAAAAAAGAGAAGAATAGCAGATTTAAATAAGTCTAGCGACCGGGAGAGGGTATTTTTTAATTTTAAGAGTGCGGCAATAGTTGATTTACAGGGTCTGAAACCGAACTGGTTTGGCTGGGCTTTACACATTCTCCATATATATACAAACATGGCCACATTCGTCCAATGAGAAGGCGGGAGAGATTTGTTCACAAACAAACGAAAACAAAATTCTTTCCACTAAAACCTGAGATAAGATATGATAAGATTGCAAATATTTGTCAATATAATTTGACATATGTGTTACTTCTGTATTGCTCTTCTATGGCACTTCTACTAGTTATTATTGATGTACTTTCAGTATAAAGGAAATTGCACTCGGGGAAATTCTTGGGCGAAGCCGGGTCATATAATATAGTATAATCTAGTACAGGGGTGGCGAACGTGCGGCCTTAAGGCCGCATGTGGCCTTTTCTTGCCCAAGTTGTGGCCTTTTCATAAATTCAAAATTATAATTTTTGTTTCGCTGTTTTCAATTACTTTCATTATTTTATTGAAAATATCTAATACGAATGTCATATAATATATATGATATAGTAAATGTATTTAAATTTCTAAAAGTAATTCAAGTGTCGTGCTAAAAATGAAGTACATAACTATACCACTATTTCAGCAGCGCCGATTTGCGGTCAACACTAGTACTAAAACTAAATGTAACGTCCAAATAACGTCAAGGCAACGTAATTGCCGGTGTGTAACTGTATCAACTTTACTGAATGGTTGTTTATTTTTTTAATAAGGTAAGTTATAAGATAATACATATTACAAACATCGAACAATGTTTTCTATTGTATTGTAGTAAAATACGGGTAAATTAATTTTAAATTTTAATAATCACATTGCATAATTTAAAATTTTTTATCAGTTGAACAATTATTAATATATTTAATTTTCTGCGAAAGTAAACTTATGTAAAAAAATGTGGATTTTGATTTCAGTCCATTTCTCCCGTATTTTCAAAACACAATTTTATGTGCGGCATGGTCTTTTTATGTATAAATTTTCATAAATATTTTAATTTTAGAATCATGTCTAAAAAACAAAAAAGGACTCTAAAGGACGAGAATCGATTATTTAATGAAGAATGGGAATTGCAATACTTCTTAATTAGTTCCAAAGATAAAATGGTTTGTTTGTTATTTAGTACAGTTATAACTACAATTAAAAAGTAAAATGCTAATCAACATTACATGACTCATGCGAATCATAAATATGCAATTCTTGAAGGAGAAGCACGTAAAACTATATTACAACAACTTAAAAATGAAAAGCTTCACCGGCAACAAACTTTCAATAAGTTCTTTCAACAAAATAATAATGCCACGGAAGCAACATACAAAGTAGCGTACATTCTTGGAAAATGGGGAAAACCATTTAGCGACGTTGAAATGATAAAAGAATGTATTGTGGAAGTGGTCAAATGCTTACATCCAGAAAAAGTAGATAAATACAAACAATTACCTCTTTCAAGAGGAACCATCACCGAACGACAACACGAATTAGCTACAAATATAAAACAACAGTTCTGTATATATATATATATATATATATATATTAATAGTAATTTTTTATATTTGGAAAATAGAGGAAAAGTAAACTATATATATGTATATATATATATAAAGAAACCATTTATTAACTGGTTAACTATCTACTACACATGGAACAAACCAAAAGTGATTAAAAATTACTAATTAAGACAATTAAGATCATAACAATTTTATATATATAGTCACAAGATTCCAACAATTAGAATAGGGTACAATTAACTCTCAAGAGTAAAGTAAAGAAAATGCGTGAATAACATTAAGATTACACTAAAGTTAACTATTGGTTTTAATTCTGACAAAACTACGACAGATAAAGAAACCATTTATTAACTGGTATCTAATACATATGGAACAAACCAACAATTAGAATAGGGTACATGGGATGATATCTGGACCATATACAATGTTGAGGACATAACCATCACGTATATCTTGGCTGTATAGACTTTCTGAATCTATCAGACGTTTATGATAAGCTAGGTCAAAATTATTGTACTTCGTAAATGGATACATCTGTTTGATAAGGTTCTTCAGTTGTCCAGCTGTCGTAGATCTACGTAGTTTGAATGCACGA
Organism: Cordylochernes scorpioides; assembly: GCA_030710605.1. Taxonomy (NCBI): domain Eukaryota; kingdom Metazoa; phylum Arthropoda; class Arachnida; order Pseudoscorpiones; family Chernetidae; genus Cordylochernes; species Cordylochernes scorpioides. Next base: position 37,492,354 of record CP092874.1, read on the forward strand.
TGTGGATCTGTTCGAATACCAGCTACAAATACAAGCATCTCATCAACTTCTTCAATTTCTATAGTTGAATGATTGCTCCCCATGATCGACATGAAATGCAGAGATACTGGTTTTAAATACTTTACAGTACTTTTTAGCTCTTTCAGCAATTCTTTTTATAACAAATTTGGTAACGGTATCTTCACAAAGTTATCTTCAAACTTTTCTTTTGCATTCAAAAATGAATCTTTTAAATCTTCTTAAGCTGTAGTTATCACTCAAATTGATTTGTAAATAAATCAAAAATTTTGACAAAAATTTATGGAAATTCTTCGCTTATAGAAAGAGAAAAAAATACTTCTATTGAAAAATAATCTTTCTCTGGCGTTGATAATCTCGTCTGAATATATATATATGTCATAAAAAAAAAGACGTATTCTAGGTACGTTACCAATTCATTCATGCAGTCGTGGATTGAAATGAATGATAAACAAAAAAAAACTATTTGGTTGTATTCCTTTTGTTAAGGATTTCTTTACATTTTAAAAATTAACTCTGTGTTTAGTTCTTTGATTATTTAAATTATAATTTTAGTTATATTATGAAAACAATATTAATAAATATTATAGTTATGATTATAAAATTTTAATTATATTAATGAATAATAAAAATCATATTTTTATTATGTCATTTCTTCCCTCCAAGGATAAAAATTAGGGAGTAATTTTCAAAGTAAAAAAAAAGTATCATTATTATTTACATAGTTTATCAATTAAGATGGAGGATACCAATTGAAGCTATATCAATGATGCTTTTTATTTCTTCTACATATTCCTATTGGTACCTTTTTTCTTGACAGTAGCTGAAAATTATCCAATCTTATTTGAATTTATAGGTGTCTCCTTCCTATAATTCATAAGGGGATTTACCTCATGAATTGAGTAGGCCTTCTCAGGGCTCTCAAGATTCAAAAGGTACTTTGCCACATGTCAAAAAAATATATATATTTTTGAAAATCATAAATTTATTTCTCATAATGACAAATTGGTATCCAACATCTTGTTTCACATTTATTTTATAAAAACATAAAATAATGGGTTATTTACTTCCACATAATAAAAATATTTACACATGAAGTTTTATTATTTACATAAAAAAAAAAGAATGTTCGAATATGAAATGTTCCATATAAAATTTGTGAGGGAAAATATATAGAATCAGATGAGTGAATTTCTCAACAAATAAAATCAAAATGTAAAATATTTACAACAATTGAAAAGAAAAGTGTCAAGTTATATCTAGTATATTATTGATAACTCAAAAAAATATATAGTCCTCTATAGTCCTTGAGTGTTTTTAAAAGCACAGTTTTATATTGTAATAGTATACCTTATTTGTGCACAAAAATTATATTCTCAAGGTTTAATTTTTAGGCTAGTTATTTTTGGTATTGTCTTATTTATGTTAAGATTTTCCTGCCATTATTTTGTAAGAAGAGGGATTCTACTTTTCACTACTTTAGGTGCCACTTGTTGGTTTGGTTTTTTCTCTAAAGTGGGTATTTTACTTTTTGTCAGTTTTAATTCAAATCCTTCTTTTGGGTAGTATGGCCTCAATTTGGATGAATGAATTACCATGGTAGTTTTTCCTAAATTAGATTGGGGTTTATCAATTTCATAATTGACTGGGGATATCTGTTTTAAAATTGTAAATGGTCCAGACATTGGAGGCATTAATTTTCGGTTATCTGGATGGTAAAAGGTTTGCAACCAAACTTTATCGCCTAATTTAAAAGTGGAAGGTTGATAATGTTGTTCATATCTAATTTTATTTATCTGATGGAATTTTAATGTATTATTTTAGGCATTTGTTCTGGCAGTGTCTATAGGGGGTAAAATTCTGATTCTTTTAAGGGGGGATCATGAGGGAGCTTACCATACAAAAGGTAAGTAGGAGTATAGCCTGTTATGGAATGGGGAGTATTATTATATTCATTTAGTACTGAATCTAACAATTTCGTCCATGGTATTGATTTTCCTTTCAAGTTATTGAATTTACATCTTAACCTGGTTATTATGGTTTGGTTAAGTCGTTCATTTAACCCATTACACTGAGGTCTTGATGATGAAGTCAATAATTGTTTAATGTTATTGTTAATCAAATATTTTCTAAATCTTGGTGAAGTAAATGATGGTGCCCTGTCACTTAAAAATTGTTTTGGTTTTTGTATTTGAAAAATTTTGTTTAGGCAATTTATATATGAGTCAGTAGTTTGACTTTTTGAGGGGAAAGCCCAAATGTATCTAGTAGCATGATCTACGATGATGTGAAGGAATTTCTTTGTAGAATTATAGTAATTTAGTCCACCTACTGTGTCTATAGACACGAGATCAAAAGGATCCTTAGCTGGGGGGAGACTTTCCAACAGACCAAATTTCTTCTGGTGAGATATTTTATTGAGTTGACACACCTCACAGTGTTTTACATAATTAGAAATATCTTGAATTAGGTAGGGCCAATAATAGATAGGGGAAATTAGATATAACATTTTAGATACTCCTATATGGCCATAATCTTGATGAGCTCCTATTAATACTTTTTCTCTTAATGATGGTGGAACAACACTTTTGATTAATCCTTTTTTCCTTAATGTTAAAAGTCCATTAAATTTAGTATATTTCCTATCATTAATGTTATCATCAAATTGAGCTTGTTTTAGTTCTGGGTCAGAAACAAAATGAGCTATGGGGTATCTGCTGAGGAAATCAGCTTCTTTATTTTCAGTTCCTCTTATGTGTTTTATCTCAAAATCAAACATTGAGAGCTTTAAGCTCCATCTAAATAATCGTCCTTTTGGGTTCTTTATGTTCTTCAAGTACTTAAGACAAGCATGGTCTGTATGGATGGTGAAATGCACGCCATCTAAGTAGGGTAAAAAGAAATCCACAGCATCAATAATAGCAAGGCATTCTTGCTCAGTTACACAATAGTTTGATTCATAAGATGTCATTCTACTGCTTCTATACACTATTGGCTTTAAAAGCCCATCGGGTTGTTCTTGTTTTAGGATAGATCCGATCTGTTCTTGGCTTCTTGTTTTAGGATAGATCCGATCTGTTCTTGGCTAGCATCCGTGTAAAGGTGTATAGGATATTTAGGATTATAGGTAGCCAATATAGGTTTTGAGGTTATTATATTTTTTAATTTAGAAAATGCGGTTTCGCATTCTTCGTCCCATTTCCATTTTACATCTTTTTTCAACAAATTATTCAAAGGGAGTCTGAGTTTAGCATAATTAGGGATAAATTTCGAGTAAATGTTAATAGATCCTAAAACTCGTTGTAAATCCTTTTTATTCCTTGGGGAATTCAATTTTCTAATCGTTTCTATATTATTAGTGCTGGGTGAAAATTGATGGTTTGATATTTCATATCCTAGAAAATAAATCTGATAAGTAGCGAATTTACATTTACTTAGTTTTAGCTTAATATTTTCCTTTATGCAAATATCTAAAATTACTTTTAAATGGGTCAAATGTTCCTGAAAATTATTTGAAAATATAATGAAGTCATCAAAATAATTCATGCAAAAATCAACATAATATTTATTTAAAATTTGCTTTAAAACTTTTTGGAATTGACTTGGACTATTTTTTAATCCAAAAGATAATTTATTAAATTCGTAAAGTCCGTGAGTGGTAGTAAAGCTGTGTATTCTTTATCATCTGGGTGTATATCTAAATGGTGATAACCTGATAAAAGATCTAGTGTAGTGAAGATATTAGCTTCTGAAAGCTTATCTAATATAAAATCTATTCTTGGTATGGGCTCAGAATCTCTTTTTATTACCTATCATTTAATTTTCTGTAGTCTATTACTAGTCGAATTTTACCTTCATTTCGCTTATTTACCAACATAGCAGGGGATGCATAGGAGGAATAAGATGGTCTAATGACATTATATTTTAAAAGTTCTTCAATCTGTCTTTTAATTTCAATGTTGTCCGAGAAGGAAGGTCTAAAAGGCTTTAATGAAATAGGTGTTTGTGAGGTAAGTTTAATTCTAATTGGATCTGCTTTTTAATATGTCCTATATCCATTTTATGGGCAGCAAACGCTTCCTTATTTTCCTTAATTAATTTTATTAAATCAGATTTTTCATATGGTGAAAGTTTTTCATCAAATTCTACACTATTAAAATTTCTAAAATCATTTTCATTAGGAGGAATAATAGATTGAAATAAAGGAATTACATTATGATGTGTATAATTATTATTATTAGGGTTATGGTAATTAACATTAAGAATTCTACCAAATTGAGTAATTGTAAAATTTTGAATATCAATGTCTAATTTAAATAATCTTATATGGTGTAGAGAAAGCAATACATATTGCAAATCAATATCAGAGGAATAAAAATCAATATCTCTAGTAATAGATCCTATAGTTGTATTAATATTAATTTTTGAATTTATATTTAGCATACCGGATGTCTGATTAATAAGAGGTAAATTATTAAAAGCAACATAGTTTGGTTGTATCTTATCTAACATGTCTTGAGGAATTATCGAGAATGTACAGCCAGTATCTATGAGAGCTATAATACCGATATTATTCATATTTAGATTTATATACAGACCTTGGCGTCAGGAGTGTTGAGGCGGAGCTGGTCGGCATTCGCTCGAAGGGGCTGCTGTCTGCGTCAAGGCATCCATGGATCGAGACGGCACGGACATGAAGCTTGCAGCTGGGGAGGCTTGTACGGCCTTCTCCCGAAACCAGCACCTATTCTCAGGATGGAAGCGTCCGGCATGTCCCCGGTTCAGGCAGATTCGGCAGGGACGTCTTTTAGTACCATAGTCAATAAGGCTTCTACCTGGATGTCTCCATTGCTTTTGTTGTACTTCCATTCTTGGGGCTGTTTCCCTTTTAAAAGATGACTTCTCCATTTCCTCATGTCGATCAATCATTTCTAATTTAGATACTAACGCTATCCATTCTTCTGGAGTGTCCACTTTTGATGTAATAACCAGTTTTCTAAAATCAGTTGTTAACCCATTTGTCAGGCCTTCCATCAAATTTTCTTTTGTAATCTTTGCTTTAGAAGCTAGGGACGTTTTTTCCTTAAAATAATTTTCAATCCCCTTTTCTGGATCATATTTCAATTCAATAAAAGCCGTGAATGGATTAACTTCTTGTTTATAGAAATGAGACAATAATATATTTTCTAGTTCAGGCCAATTTGTAATATCCAAGCAGTTCTCCACATGAAAATCAAAAGCCTCTTCTACTAAAAAAATCTCAAACATTTTTCAATTTCCAGGTATCATTTAATTCTTCTAAGAAAGCCTTCTGGTTGAAATATTTGAGCCACGATTTTAGGGCTAGACTTCCGTTAGGGTTAAATTTACATATGTTTAGTTTAGTGTTATCTGACATATTTCTTTCTATTTGTAATGTGTTACTTTTACTTCTGTCTTTTAACTTTGGCATTTATATTTAATATATAGAGAAATTTTTTAATTTTCAAGTTGTAATTTTGAATTTTATAAATTATATAATAATATTTTATTTTCCAAAATTGTATTTAATTTTTTATTACTTTTTAAAACAAACAGTTTTTGCATACCTAAAATTTAACGATTATTATTATTATTATTCTGTACCTAACCCGGACTCCTGGAGCGTACGAAAGTCGCCAACTGTCCAGGTTTGTCTTCTAACTTATTGTCTATTTGTTGCGGTTGACATCCAACTGATTAGATGTCGCCAGGCTGTTTTATTTTTGGGGAGGTTCTTCAATGCTTCTTGGTTGAATGGGCTGGTGTTAAGTAGAGTTGCAGTCTGGAATCTCTGAAGATGGTAGGATGGGCAACTGAATAGGAGGTGGTCGACTGTTTGATTTTCTTGGTGACAGTGTTGGCATACGGGGTCGTTGTTTTTGGAGGCTCTGGCGATGTCGGCTTGAACGAAGCCATGTCCTGTCAGAATTGTAGAGGTGATGTTGCAATATTTTAGTTTTGGGAGAATTGAGATTAGAAGACTAGGAGATGCAGCTACTCTTCTGAGGTTTCTTGTAGCATGGTCTGTGGTGTAGAGGTCGGTCCATAGTTGGAGGGCGAACTGTTTGCTTTGAGAGCGGACATATTTCCTAGGAAGGGTTGCGAAGTGTAAAGGCAATTTGGATTGAGCTGCGGCTTTGGCGACTTCATCAGCCTGTTCATTTCCAACGATGCCGCAATGACTCCGGACCCAGCAGAGTTGAACATTGTCCAGAGTATTGAGGTTTCTGATTATCTCTGCAGTAAGTGGGGTTCTAGGGATATCGGGGTGACAGATGGCATGTAGAGCTGCCTGGCAGTCGGAAGCAATGACAAAGTCTTGTCGCGGCATGATCCTAATAGATCTGGTGGCATAAAGAATGGCCAAAAGTTCCGCCTGGAAGGAGGTACAGCTGTTGTGGAGTTTAAGTTTCAGTGGTGGATAGGGAGGTGGGAGCACCGCTGCTGTGCCAACCCCATTGGTTGACCGATATAAACAAAAAAAAAACTATTTGGTTGTATTCCTTTTGTTAAGGATTTCTTTACATTTGTAAAAATTAACTCTGTGTTTAGTTCTTTGATTATTTAAATTATAATTTTAGTTATATTATGAAAACAATATTAATAAATATTATAGTTATGATTATAAAATTTTAATTATATTAATGAATAATAAAAATCATATTTTTATTATGTCATATATATATAAGATTATTAAAGAAGAAAATATATATTTCTCCATAGCATTGGATGAATCCACAGACAATACCAATTCAGCACAGGTTCTATTTTTATTCTAGCTATTACTGAGGATTTTCGATGTTTTGAAGAGTTGCTTGCATTAGGAACACTTTCAGGCAGGACACGAGGAATAGACATCTTTGAGAACTTCAAAATAAAAATTTGCGAAGCAGGGTTAAATATAAATAATTTAGTAAGTGTGTGTACCGATGGTGCACCAGCCATGGTAGGAAAGCGAGAAGGTTTCATTTCGTTATTAAAAAATAATATGCTAATTTAGAAAACTTGATTTCTTTTCATTGTATTTTTCACCAACAAAACCTATGTGCTAAGTCGGCTAGTTTGAACGATACTTTAGAAAAAATTATTGGTATTGTAAATTTTATTCGATCAAATTCAATGCGTCATCGTCAATTTCGAGATATAATAATGTCAGATAATGACACCTTCAATGGAGACTTACCATATCATAGCAAAATACGTTGGTTATCAAGAGGACAAGTTTTGCTAAAAATATTCACCCTGCGTCAACAAATAATTAAATATTTTGAAGAACAAAAGAAATATTGCGATTTATCAGATAAAGAATTTTGTAGAAATGCTGCCTTTTTATGTGACATGACAATGAAGCAAAATGAATTGAATTTAAACTTGCAGGGAAAAACTAAATATATATACGAAATGTGGCAAAAAAATTCAAGCTTTTCGAAAAAAACTTTTATTCTTTAAATCTTTACTAGGTGTCGATTAGAAATTTCTAAAGAACATTTCCCACAGTTATCGGAAATTATGATGGAGCAAAATTATTCCCCATAAAATTTGGATGAGTATATTTCTGTTCTGGATATATTAATTGAAGAATATAATAAAAGGTTCTTAGATTTAAAAAAAAAAACATGTTTTCACACTTATAAATTAACTTTCGACCCAGACCTTGTTGATATCGACGTAGAGCCCAAAGAATATCAAATGGAATTATTTGAGATAGGAGAAGATAATATCTTTAAATCACAATTCGATTCAAAAAAAGATCCTATTGAAATATGGAAGACTGCAGTTATTTATCCTCGTCTAAGACAACACGCACGAAGAATTCTTTCATGTTTTGGAAGTACATATTGCTGCGAGGCAACATTTTCATACATGACTCAAATTAAAACCCGCCTAAGAAGTCAAATAAGTGATGTTCATTCGAAAGATCAACTTAAATTACGTACCACGTCAATTGAACCAAATATTTATTTTTTGTCATCCAATAAACAACCACAGAAATCCCATTAAATTTTCTGGATTGTAAAATTGAATGTCAAATTTTTTGGAATTAATTAATGTTGGTGTTTTTGGGGGTAAAAAAGAGAAAATGTTACTTAAATATATTTTTAATATTATCTTTATGCATAGAAACTACAAAAGTAAAATTTAAGAATTAAGAAGAAATACAAAAAACAAGAAAGGATCAAGAAGGCACTAACTACGTTGCCAAATTGTTAATTTAACATATGCTAGCTAATATTATCATCATCAATTTATATTTATTCATATATTTATATAATTTATTTACACAGATAAAAATTATTTGAATTAATATTCCTAACAAATCCCCCCTTTAATTCAATCTCATTTTTTCTTCAGAAATATAAACAGTTTAAAAAAATCAAACATAGATGGCGTTACCTCCCCATGCTTTCACTTATATACAAGCTTTTGTTTGGAATAAGATTGATCTCTGAATCTTGATATCTTGATCTTGATCACTGAAATGATCCCTTAAAATTATTTGAAGCCTGCGGTACTTTAGCTGTGCTTGGTGCTGCCCTGGTTCCCTCATTAACGGCGCTCTCGCTCTCTTCTCCCCCGGGGTGCCCACTTGCCCTTCCGGCGCCTCTCCAGCCCTCTCCTTGGCCCTCCACTGCGGCGGTCGCATGGTGACTCTCAAAGATGTATTGTGCCTTAAAATGCTTATCCGAAAGCATGTAGAAGGCGGATTAATTGTCAAGTTTTTGTTTGGCATAAGCCACATTTTACATAAAGTGAAAACATATATCAAAAAACATATTTTAAAAATATAACTAGTGAATTTATGTACACACATTTTTAATAAAGCTATATATATCTTTCCATATTTCTTTTTATCAATTACCTTTGAATTATTAAAATTTTCCAAATCAGTATATACATCAAGGGGTGTATGAACAGTTTTACAATCTAACATATTATATTTTAATAAAAGTTTTTCAATATATTTTTGTTGTTTTAGAATTATTTTGTCATTATATTTTAATATTTCAATTCCTAAAACACTTAAAAGATTAGCTTTTTTCTTTATTTTAAAACAAAGTGTTAACTTATTTAAAATATCATTTAAAATTTTAGAATCAGTATTACAAATAATGATATCATCAACATAAAGTCCCAAAAGAAGAATTGAGTCATTATTTTGGTAAGAAAATAAGCATTTATCTGAATTAAAAATTTTAAATCCTATCGGAAGAAGATATTTAGTAAAGGTTTCATAAAAGACTCTGCCTGCTTGTTTAAGTCCATAAATGGCCTGATCAAGTTTACAAACAAATTTCTTACCTTCTTCTTGATATTCAAATCCTTTAGGCTGTGACATTTATATAGCCTCTTCCAACTTACCATACAAAAAGGCAGTTTCTATATCAAAATGATGAATATGCAAAATTTTCATTGCTGCAAAGGCGATTAAAGTCCTTAGAGAATCTGATTTTATCACAGGTGAATAAGTTTCTGAATATTCTACTCCAAATTTTTGTGAACATCCTACTGCAACTAATCTAGCTTTATATATGGGATTTAAAGGATCATGGCTATTTTTAATGGAAAACACCCATTTTGATTTGATAGGCTTAATGGTTTTAGTCATAGGTAAAACATCCCACACCTTGTGATTTTTTAAAGAAACTATTTCCCCTTTCATGGCTTGAAGCCATTTTTCTTTATCTGGAGAATTAATTGCCTCTTCATAATTAGTTGGTATAATTGGTAATGAATCAACCTTCATTACACTATCTCCTGGATGGTAGGTAGGATCAGAAGTGGTGTCATCTTGTGATGTGTCTTCATCAGATAATGATGATTCATAGTAAAATCCTTGTTCAGGAGTAGGTCTCAAGTTGTAGACATTTTTATCTTCATCTGGCTCATTACTTATGGATTCTGGAACATTTCCTTGGTGAATAGGAATTGGTTCTTCTTCTTTTTGATTTTTGTACCTTTTATGTTTTCTATAAGTTCAATAAATTCCTTTAGTTTGGCAAAGGTTTCTAATTTGCTTTTAAGGAACTTTGGGAATATTTTCCTTGAAAAGTCATCAACTATGTTCAGCACATATATTGCTCTGCCAATGGATTCATGCTGAAATGGACCTATTAAATCCATATGAATGAGATCAAGGGGTTTGGTTGATTGCTTTGAATCAATCTCTTTAAATGGCAATCTAGTAAACTTTGATTGAATGCATGTGATACATGGTTCTAAGTTATTAATTGGTGAACAACAGAATCCATACACCATGGAGTCTTTTAGCATCATATTCATATAATTTTCATTTATATGTGCAAGGCGTTTGTGCCAAATTTTCCAAATATTTTCTTGTGTTTTGAACACATTTTCTTCTAGTTTAATGTTTGCACATGCATCAATTGTATAAATGTTATCTTCCCTTTTTGCAGTTATAATGCTGGATCCATTGTTATCTATTATCCTTGCACCATTCTCATCAAATATAATCTGTTTTTCATCTTCAGTTATTTTACTTACTGATATTAAATTATTGTTGAGTTCAGGTACATATAGAACTTCTTTTAGTGTTAAAAGATGATTATCATCCTGATAAATTTCAACAGTGTCAATACCTTTTGATTTGATGAATCTATCATCAGGAAGAGTGATTTTTCTGCTATCATCTTGAAGATCATCCATTAGATTAATGTCTTTAGACATATGGCTTGTTGCTCCACTGTCTAGTGTCCACTTGCATTTATTGTTGAACTCTGGAGAACTTAAGTTCAAGGCATTTTCTTGATTATGATTTTCTCCTATCAAAGAAGCCCAAGAAGGATATTGTTTATTTTTTGAAAATGTTTGTTTGGGGATTGTTTGTATAGAATTACCTTGATTGTTTTCTTTTCTTTTGTTAACTGGGTTGAACCAGCATACTGCTGCTTTATGTCCAAACTTTTGACAAATGAAGCATTTGGGTTTTCTTTCTCTATTAGAATCACTTGATTTTTTCTTAAAGTTTTTGTTAAATTTATGGCCCATATTATATGCAGCATTTTCATCCTTGTTGTTCTTGTTTCTTTCTTCATGGAGCTCAAAAATTCTTCTTATATCAGAAATAGTAGCATCTGGGTAATTGTCAAATTGCATTGAGACAAGATTGTAATTTTGGGGTAGCCCTCTAATAAAAGCTGTGATGAATTCTTCATCTTCTATTGATCCACCCAAAATTCTTGCTTCTTGCAATAATTTCTCTGCTTTAAGCAAATATTGTTCCCAGGTTTCCTCTTTTTTCATTGTTAATCTAGATACATTGTTTTTAGCCTCTATGCATTTTCTCTTTATGTTACCCTCATATCTAGAATGCAAAGCAGTCCAAATTTCTTTACTTGTTTTGCATGTTAAAATTAAACATACTTGTGTGTCATCCATTGCTCAAGTTATTATCCCTCTAGCTTGGGCATCTCTTCTTTTCCAATCGACAGTTATTTTTTCATCTTTTGGAGGATCTTTTATAAAGCCATCTAGATCTTTGCCTTCCAAAATACAAATGATGCGAAATTTCCAACTTGTGAAATTATTTCCATCGAATTTTTGGATATTCATCGATGGTTCAGCCATTTTGAATTTTTACTTAATATGTTCTTTTCGAACCTTAAAGATATTTTCTATCTTTCTTTTTTCAAAATGGCGTTTGTTTACCTTTTTTTTTGCGTAAACCACGATCTGCTACCAATTGTTGGTGTTTTTGGGGGTAAAAAAGAGAAAAAGTTACTTAAATATATTTTTAATATTATCTTTATGCATAGAAACTACAAAAGTAAAATTTAAGAATTAAGAAGAAATACAAAAAACAAGAAAGGATCAAGAAGGCACTAACTACGTTGCCAAATTGTTAATTTAACATATGCTAGCTAATATTATCATCATCAATTTATATTTATTCATATATTTATATAATTTTTTACACAGAGAAAAATTATTTGAATTAATATTCCTAACAATTGTATGTCATTTTGAAAAATAAACTATTTAATTGCAAAGAAAATTATATATTTTAATTTTGTATATAAATCCCTTTAATTAAATCATACATATATTTTTATATATATAATATATATATATGGATGCGGCCTTCTCAAAAATGGTAAAATGAAAATTGGCCTTCTAATATAAAAAGGTTCGCCACCCCTGATCTAGTATATTATTAAAAAAAAAAATGTTTCTGCCAGGGCTCAAACCTGGGACCTTCCGCGTGTTAGGCGGATGTGATAACCACTACACCACAGAAACATGTAAATTATTAACTTCACATTACTATCATATGAAATTACATTCAAACACACGCTCACTCCAAACCATAATTAACACATAACAATCAATACTTTATTAAAAAGGCATCTCCTTATGCCATAAGCCTGTAAGTTGGTGATGGCTTGTGCCATCTGTCGGAATAAATATCAACTCTTTGTTGATTTTTAATAATTCTAGAATTGGCCAAATACCCATTCTCGAATAATAAAGAAAAGCTTTAAAAATACTTAATACAACACAATGTACACAATCAACCAATAAGTTCAAATTTATACAAAAGTCATCGCCTAATAATATAACTTCACTCATGGACAAAACTTAAGGAAGCTGTACCTTTTATAATGTATATGAATATAAACTTACCATCTGGGAATATATCTGGTAACCAAAAAAGACTGCTATGTATCATTCTGGCTCTATTATTTATCTCAGGCATTGAACAAAACCCAGGCCCCCCCCAACCAAAAGGCAAACTGCATTGACTGCGCCAGTACACTCAGGAGAGAGAGAATCAATAGATGGCGAGCTAAAAATGCTAATCTTAAACATGGCGGCGGAAATAAAGAGTCTAGGAGAGAGAATTGACATCAGACTTACCAAAATAGAGACTCGAATGGACGATTGGGATATGCGATTCTGCAATATGGAGGAGAAGCTAACTAAATGTACAGAGTCTCAACAAGCTACCGAAAAATTGGCTTCATGTAATTCGTTAAAGGTAAATGAACTGGAGGCTAGAGTCGAATTTTTTTAGACGAGACTGCGTGAGCCCAATCTAGTGTTCTATGGTATTGAGAGGGAGGGTGACGAAAACCAGGCAGATTGTAACTTAAAGATTCAAAACGTAATTAGAGATAAAATGGAAATCGGAGATGATTTAAAAATAACAAAATCTCACCGACTTTCACGCGGATCCAATGCACCAGTTCTTGTTGTGGTGCCTGATTATGCTGATAGAGCAAAAATATTTAAAAATGCCTACAAACTCAGAGATACTAAAATTTCTATAAGTAAAGATTATAGTAAAAATGTTAGAGAGCAGCGGCGCATCCTAATTGCAAAAAGGAAAGAATTGGGTGAAAGGGGAATAAAATCGAAGTTGAGAGATAACAGCTTTTTGTAAATGATAAAGTCTGTAAAGTGATGAATGGCCAAGTTGTTGATAGCACAGGAGCTGCTATATAGCAACCACCTCGTAGAAACAATTGTGTAAATAGAAGAAATACGACATCAAAATCACAAATTAATTCTCCACCCAACAATCAAATAACGGAAAGTTACTTCGACACAAATACATGTAAATTCGATTTTCAAGACGCTGACAATGCAATTTTTTCTGAAAATTCGCGAGACATCGCGGAAACTTGGTTATCTATTTTCTTATCAACAAACACAAGAGCCCTCCAACATGTTATCTGTTTGATATTTGTATACCTTCCTCCAAACCAAATACAGCTGCATAACTTAGATAAACTGTCTCCATATATTCAAAAGCAAATAGCATATGAAAATTTTTTAGAGAAAACCACACCAAGATGCTCTGTGGTGAGGACCCGATTTGTACCTTCTGTAATTCAAAACTAAAAAATGAAATCACTCACTATATTTTTGATTGCTATGCTCTGAAAGAAGAAAGAAGAACCCTTATGCTCAAAACTGGGCAACTCTGTGCTTCACTTCCATCAATAATTGACAATATGACCCAGAATAAGTATATTGCTACGGCGTTTTATGGTTTCCACAAGTCCATATCTCAGAAGAAGGCCAAGTGACACTCACTCCTCACTTTCTTACTGCTACTCTTTTTGTGTTGTTTTTCTTGCTTCCCTCTTTATCTTTCTTGTTTTTATTTTTGTTTTTTTTCCTTTTCTTCTGTATATATCGATATTTCCTTTGTCTCACTGCTTTGTTCTTATGCATACCTCTGGTGAATCCTGTATAGGGTCAGTGACCCTGAATAAAGGCTTTTTGTTGTTGTTGTTATAATGTATGTCGGGATTCTGACAATAACTGTGAAAGATATTACAGTGACTTTTATTGAAGATACACGAGATAAGCAAGTGGGAATAAAATTGCCTCTGTTTCCTTCCTTCCTTTACGGCCTTCCTCTACTGAGGGTGACGGCCACGTGGTCTCTCCATATCTCCCTTCTACATCCTCTTCATCTCCTCGTGTCGTTAGATCGTCTGTGTATCCCTGTTATCTCCTTCCCCTCGATCTCTTCCCCCGGAGCTTTCCCTCCAACACTGTCAGCAATGTCTCTCCTGCTGATCCACGCATCATATGTCCGGCAAACGTCAGTTTTTGTTGTTTTATGAACTTTATCAGCTCTGGCGTTCTGTACCCATTCGACAGAGGACTTAATTATTATTGAATATTTGTTAATTAATATTGAATACTTGTTAGAAAGAGGCCGGTGAAGATTAGGAATTGAAATGTGGTGTTGTAGGGGCCAATGGACATACACAGAGGGCAGAATATCGGAAACATTTGTGAAATGTGGATCTGAGGGGGGATGGAAAGAAAGATTCAGATAGGCTGACAGGATTTAAAAATCTTGAGATTTGGAAATTATTTACAGTTAGGTGAGGTTTCTAGGTAACAGATATGATAACAAATAACACAGGTCTACAAAATTCAAAGTAGTTGTACCTTATAGCATATATATATCGGGATTCAGAAAAAAACTCTGAGAGATATTAGATGCACAGGGATATTTATCACTGTGCATCAAATATCTCTCAGAGTTTTTTTTCTGAATCCCGATATATATATGCTATAAGGTACAACTACTTTGAGTTTTGTAGACCTGTGTTATTTGTTATCATATCTGTTACCTAGAAACCTCACCTAACTGTAAATAATTTCCAAATCTCAAGATTTTTAAATCCTGTCAGTCTATCTGAATCTTTCTTTCCATCCCCCCTCAGATCCACATTTCACAAATGTTTCCGATATTCTGCCCTCTGTGTATGTCCATTGGCCCCTATAACACCACATTTCAATTCCTAATCTTCACCGGCCTCTTTCTAACAAGTATTCAACTCAAATATTAGAAAGCACACGCAGATTTTTTTAAGACTACCGGTCTTATACAGATTCACCTCAGGAAGGAAGCATAGATGGAGCTCCTATACTCCAGGCAGCACAGAACCCAGGCTCCAAGTCCGACGCATGTCCAGTGATTACACCGTACATACGTCAAGGTTAGCGTATCACTGACGAGTGTGGAATCAGCCGCGTTCTAGTCTTCACTTTACTCATCTAAATAAACCACGGCATTCGGCTATTCTATCAAATATTGAAGAACACACACAACTTTATTAAGACTACCGGTCTTATACAGATTCACCTCAGGAAGGAAGCATAGATAGAACTTCTATACTCCAGGCAGCACTGAACCCAACAATAGTCTCCAGGTCCGACACATGTCCAGTGATCACACCATACATACGTCAGCGTGCCACTAAAGAGACGAGTGGGGAATCAGCCGCGTTCTAGACTTCGCTTTCCTCATCCAAATAAACCACGATATTCGGCGATTCCATCAAATATTGGAAAAGCATACCTCTTCGTTTGAGTCAGAATTGTAGCAGCTTCTCTCTGACCCCGAGGGGTGGAGTGGGGAGTTAGTCCAGACAATAGGGGGGTCGGGGGACCGTCAACAGACGTGTGACTCACCACGTCCCCTTGTGGTGGGGGACTATTTATACCAAGGGAAAGGATAATAATAAAATGTTAAATATGCAAAACGGCATTATAGAGATCTGAAACCTAAACACAAGACAAATCAGGTTAGGTTAAAAACTAAAACATTTGATGCTGGTGTAAAAAATAGGAGGGAATTAATAAAAAAAAACAATTTATTGAAAAGGTGGTGGATCTATTTCGAAGCATGACTGGACATTTCACTTGCAATTATTCTCTTACAAATTGAAAAAAATGTAGCACGATTCTACAAGTATATTAGAGGTAAGATTCTATATTAAAACAAAAATAACTTATTAACGATTAAAATACATTTTCTTTCCTATTAATTATATTATTATTATTATTATATAAAAATTATTATTATCAAAATTCAAAACTATTTTAAAGGCGTAAGATTCTTTTTGATATTAAACAATTTTTAAACGTGATAGTATTGTTAAGCCTTATTTTATTTTGCGATTTTTTTTTGTTCATGTTGGTAGGATTTGTGTGTGTGAAATTTATTTCCATTTTTCTTCTTTATCAGATTGTGAATGGCTGAAAACAACCTTCAAGAAAATATGAACTTGAATCCTACATTAACTTGGAGGCAGAATGGTCACTCCAGCCAGTCAGATGAAGATATAGAGAGAAGTGAGAATATCTTTCTTATCCAATCATTTTATAAATATGCCGATAGAAAGGGAAGGGCAGGAAGAAATTATTGGCCTAAAATCCAAGAAGAATACCGAAAAAGCCGATTTGGACGCGCAATAAATCTTGGTACTCTAAGAATAAAGGTTTACAAGCTTATCAAGGACGAAAGATACATAGATATCGTCAATGAATACAGAGGGACATCCAACGGATCTGCACCTGTTGTAAGCCAAAGCCAGGAAGAAGACGAAAGAGAAAGTACCTCAAATGTTCCAGACAACGGCGAGCAAACCAGTGACAGTAGAACTTGCGATAGTGAAATCACCAATAACCAAATAGGCCAAGAGGAAGGTGAGAGAACAAACTAAAGGGAAGATAGGGATTCATCAGAACTAGTAAGCCAACCAGATAAGGAAAAAGAAACAAATGAAGAGGCAAACAGCGATAACCCAGTAAACATAGAATTGCGGCTGAGAGTAACAAGGGCAATGGAGAAAGCGACAGAAGAATGCTCGAACAAACCAGTTAATGAGTGGACATCGACGTTCAAAATCCCATACGTAAAATATAAAAAGCATATTCTAGAGGAAATTAACAATTACATTGAGGAAAACCTAATGGGGAATCTGAACTTGGAAAAAATCAGCAAAATTATTTATGCAGCGCAAATGGCATATGAACAGTTAACCAAAAAGCCGCAAAGAGCGGGGGACTGGAAATATCCATTGAACAAATAAATCCAAGAGAAAGAAAATATGATGAAAATAATTGAAAAACGAATAGAATCTGGAAAAATGAACAGCAAAGAAAACCACATGGTAAAACAAGTAGCCAAGAAATATAGAAGCGACCCCAGGAAAATATCAGATTTAAAAATAGTTCAAGAAAAAATAAACCAAGAAATAAAAGTAATACAGAAAAGAATAGAGGTATCAGAAAAAAGAAGTGAATTTAATAAGACAAATTATATGTTTGAACTGAATAGGGGAGCATTTTACAGAAAAT
The DNA here is from genome assembly GCA_030710605.1 of Cordylochernes scorpioides. Lineage (NCBI taxonomy): Eukaryota > Metazoa > Arthropoda > Arachnida > Pseudoscorpiones > Chernetidae > Cordylochernes > Cordylochernes scorpioides. The sequence goes on from CP092874.1 coordinate 37,510,024, forward strand.
TAAAGCCACAAAAAGCAAATGAAGGCCCCATTAATGAAGAAGATTTAACAAATTTCTGGTCCAAAACTTGGGCGAAGAATCAAGACCTCGATATTCCGGGATACCTCATCCAGAATATTGAGAAAACAAACAAACCTATCGAGCAAATAGAAATAACAAAAGAAGAATTCGAGGAAACATTGAAAATTTTTAAAATTGGAAAGCAGGCGGTATAGATAAAATTTATAATTTCTTTATTAAAAAATTGACCCCGCTACACGAAGATCTATATAAAGCCGTTGTTCAAGCTATAAGGAATCCAGAAACAATTCCAGACTGGATGTTTACTGCAAAAACCTTCTTGTTTCCTAAAGGAGGAGAGAACACCCCCAGCAACTACCGCCCCATAAGTTGCATGAGCAACCTGTACAAATTAATCACGCGGATATTATCTAGAAAGCTGAACAAATATATAGATAAGGAACGATATCTGTATATCAATCAGATAGGAACGACGCAGCGAACTCAAGGCGCCAAGGAACAGGTCTTATTAAACAAAGCTATATGCAAAGAACACGCAAATAAACTGAAAACCATGTGGATCGACATAGCGAAAGCTTTTGACAGCATCGACCACAAATACTTGCTTAAGATATTGGAAACATCAAGAGTTCCAAAAGAAATTCAACAATTCGCAAAAATTGCCCTAGACAAATGGCAAGCACAGTTGTACTATGGCAAGCAGTGCCTCAAAACAGTGAAAATAGAAAGAGGAATATTGCAGGGAGATGGGCTATCACCTCTATTCTTCGTCATGTGCCTCGAGCCGATAACAAGGGAGCTCAACAAAGAAGACAGTCCCCAAGTGGAGATGAGAGTGGGAGAGGAAAAAATTAAAATAAATCACCTATTGTTTATAGACGACATAAAAATATTTTCCTATAGCGACAAGGATCTTGAGCTCTTAGCGAACAAGACAACTCAGCTTTTGAATAATATAGGCTTCAAAATCAACCCGACAAAAACAGCGACAAACTCCACAGAAATTCAGGAATTTGGGACATTGGCAGAAAAAGAAACATATAAATATTTAGGTGTTCTAGAGGATAACACCAGCGCAGTCGTCCCAGAAAATAAAGAGAGAATAAAAAGAGAAATAGTATCCAGAATTGAATATTTAGCGGAAACCAAGCTGAACGCTAAAAACCTCTTCGCTGCTTTCAACGAATTTTCGCTCTCGCTCATAAACTACTACGTTGGAATCGTGGAGTTTAGTGAGCGAGAACTAGAAATGTTGGACCAAAAGGTGAGAACAACGCTGAGCAAATTCAAAATCCATCTTAAGCCAGCAAATAAAGAAAGATTATATCTTCAACGCGAAGAAATGGGAAGAGGATTGGTGAACTTGGTCCAAAAAAACGAAAGAATTCTGCTAAGCCTCTACAAGTATATATTTGGGGGGGGAGACAACAAAAAGAAAGGAAGCCATTAAAGCGTGTGAACAGGGCGAAAACACAATGCTCACGCACATCCAACTAATTATAGAAAACAAGTACAAAATAGAAGCCCAAAACATCACAATGAAAACTCTGAAAGAAAAACAGATTGAAAATCTAAGAGAAATCATTGGCCAGAAAATAATCCACAGAACATTCTTTAAAAATGAAGACCAACCGCTATTGGACATGATAGAATCCTCACAGTGGCTCAAAACGGGAAACAACACACCACAAAATGAAGGATTCTACATGTTCATACAAGATAGAAACGTGTTCCCGAAGGATAAGAACCTGAAATGCCCTCACTGTGAAAAGGTACAGAGGACGGTGGACCACCTTGCTACAAACTGTGGAAGATTGCTTCCTTACGACTACACTGAGAGGCATAATGAAGTGGTGAGATGCGTCCACTTCAACTTGGCAAGAAAATATAATTTCACAGAGAACAAGAAGATAAAGCTCCACAAAATAACGACTAAGATTGAAAATTCATACGCCAAGATAATAACGGACCTGCCAATGATAAGCGATATCAATATCAGAGCTAACAAACCTGATATAATAGTATATGACAAAATAAAAAAAAGACATAACAATCATAGAGATAGGGGTTACCTCCCAAGACAATATCCAAACTACGGAGCTGACAAAGAAAAGAAAATACCAGCTACTGGCGAGGGAAATGGCCCAAACTGAAAAAATACCCGTAAAAGTAGTGCCGATAGTCTTAACATGGGATGGAATAGTAACCAAATATAACAAACAATACAGGAAGGAAATAAACATAAGAAAAAGGGACTTTGCATATATTCAATCCCTGGTGCTAAAAAAGACGATGGAAATTATCTCAACAGAAAAGAAGAATGAACCTTACGATAAGTTACAGAGAAATAAAGAAATGGAAGCCATGGATAGATTGTTGGAACGATGTAGGGAGCTGGCATGTGATGACGAGGAAGGTGGAACACCGGACATGGAGCACAGGGATACGACGACCATAGAAGAGATCCAGGAGAACGACCTAGAGCAGATGACAGGAGACCTGACAGACAAGAATGGATCAAGGCCAGGGGACCATCTTATCGAGGAGCCACTAGTAGAGGCCATAGAAAGACTGCTGGAGAGCTGCAGGACATCAGGGGACCATAACGGCAAGGGCCACAGCACTGACCAGGAGTCATGATAGCAAATGTAAATATCCTTGTTTACTTTTACTGTTGTCATTTATTGAAGTTGTAAATAAAAATATGTAAATAGACTGACCATTCGCTACACTTTTTAGAGAAAAACTTGTAACCTTTTGGAAAATAAATTTTATATAAAAGACGTATTAAAATAGCGGAATAATTGATATTAATAATAATAATAATTACATAAAAAAAAATTAAATGATTTGAAAAAAAAAAAAAAACGAGCCTGCCAGGATTTGAACCTGGAATCTTCTGATCCGTAGTCAGACGCGTTATCCGTTGCGCCACAGGCCCACGACTAATCGTCCTTTATAAATGAATATTAAATAGGAATTCGGAAAAATAATGCATTGTATCAATATTGAAGTGAAAACATCAGGCCTCCCGAGAACCGACTGATTGAAGAATTAAGAAACAAAAAATATATAAATAATCCTCACCCAATCAGATAAGGAGGACAAGCAGGGATTCTGGACAAGACTGATTACCATAGTAAAATGCTAAACATCCTTGAAAATCCAGCAACCTTTAAGGTCATTTCCAAAGAAGAAAAAACCCGAGAATACTCTTCTTTCAAAAAAAACTCAAGAAGATTCATAAGGAACATAATTTCGAGCGAAGAATTGAAAGACTTTTTGTCTAATATGCAAACCGATGCCTTCATATATGGCCTCCCTAAAATTCATAAACCAAATGTCCCCATAAGACCCATAGTGGCCTTCTACCATTCCCCTACAGCGCCTCTCTCCAAGTTCATCTCAACCTTTCTCAGCCCATAATCAAGTAGCACAATTCCCGGTGTTCCATCTACAACACCACCACCTTCATAGAAGAAATACTCAAGTACCAGCCTGAGTGTATTTATATAGACTAAGAGACAATTAATATTAAAATAATTTTATTGACATCTTGTTAATACATGCAAAAGTACACAGTCCGCACTATATAAAAAAGATAATTATATATATGCATCATACTATGTACAAAGAACATGGCGCCTCTACCACCGCTGCAGAGTTTGGTGGAGAATCGCCAGCGGGTCTCCAGCGACACCACGCATTTCGCGATATATAAACTTAGAGATGAACACACACACACACTCGGCCGTGCGGCCACGCGTCGCGCGAGCTCCGCGTATTTTGCCTCTGGCGGATGTATGAGTTCCAGCAATACGCCGAGTTTGGCACGGGCTGAAAGCCCTTCAAAAGCCGAGGAAAAGCCTGCAAGGCTCGGCTCAAAAGCACAGCCCAGTGCGGAGTTACCAGCGAGAAACGCTTTGAAGTTCAATTCTTCAATGAAATCGACGAAGAATCAAAGATATGCAAATCCGGCTACCGGCGGCAAGGATGCAAATCCGGCCGCGCCGACCGACTTTGCCGCTGCTTCTTCCTCTGAGGCTGCTGCCCAAGCCCATAGAAACTGGGCAGAATTAACGGAGGATAGCAACTCCGAATATGAGGGCAACTTCACCATTGTCCAGAAAAGAAAGAGACGTCGCGGCTCGGCGCACTCGTCTCCAGCGGCCGCACCTTCTTCCAATTTAGGAGGTGCCAGAACTAACCGCCGTCCGCAATCTTCGGCAGGATGGGCGCCGCGCGCCCAGGAAGTCAGGACTACCCGAGCGCACATCGTGGAGGCCAGGGCGCGGCAGGCGTCCTCAACAGAAGACCACTGCGTCTACGTAGAGCGCAGCCCTGAACTGGAGCCCTACCATTACATGAGGGCCATGGATCGAATGTTTGGGAGCACCAGGGAGGTCTTCCAAGTGACCAAGATGAACGGCCACTTCCTGGTGGGACTGGCAAACAGAGGCATGGCCGAGCGCCTCGTCAACGAAGGCCTCGAGGTGGAGGGGACACTCCACAGGGTCTTCCCGTTCCGCAAGAGGGCGGAGCGAATAACGGTGGGCAACCTCCCCTTCTTCGTGGGGGATGCAGCCGTCATCAGCGCCCTTACACCTCTTGGGCGAGTTACATCCATCGCCCCCAAGCTGATGAAAGCGGGCCCATACACCTATAACGACGGCCGCCGAGAGGCGTTCATCATCCTCCGCGAAGGAATGACCATCGAGGGACTGCCCACCCGTCTCAACATCACCATCAAAGGCGAGGCCTGGCCCGCATACCTATCCTCCGGGATTAGATGCTCCAGGTGCCGAGGCCAAGGACATCGCCGGGCCAACTGCCCCCTGCTTGCAGGGCGAACCAACGCTCCTGGACCGGCCACACCTACCTCTCCCACCAGCGTCCCTTCAGCGTCTGCGCCTGGCCTGCCTCAGCAGCCATCCGCCCAGCCTCCACCACCGGCGTCCCCCAGTCCAGCCATGGAGGTCTCCGAAGTGCCCTCCACAAGCCGAGCTGCGCTTCCACCTGCAGCACCCCGGCAATCACCACCAGTGGCCCCGGCCATACCTACGGAGATGGCGCCTCCTGCCCCTCCACCTGTCGCCCCTGCTCCGTCCCTGCGGGCTCCTGGGAGTCACGGGCCTGCAGTCCCTACACTGGACGTTGAGATGTCAATCGAGGAGACATCGACATCTAGGGCGGCGCTCAAGACCTCGCCAGCCGCAGTGCCTCCAACACCCCCACTGCCCGCGCCTCAGCCTGCCGGGCCGATACCACCTGCTCCCGACGAGGAGGAGATGACGCCGATCATGAGGGAGGAGTGTATGGTTATTGAAATCTTCAAGAAACTGAAGCACTTAACCTGCCTAAGGCCCTTATATCAATCAGGGATCCAACCGAATGACCTCAAGGATGCCATTCTCTTCATCGATGAAAGAGAGTCCCTCATGGCGAGACTGACACCTGCGATGAGGGGAGTCCTCGCTGAGTTCCTCAGCGCGGCCATAGAACCGGCTCGGGGCAACCATCCCGATGTTAGCTCCGATTTTGCCAGTCTTAGGCGGCGATGCCTTGATTCCTGACAACTGTCAAATGTAAATATTTCTTTTTCACCCTCCTGGTTGAGATGTAACATTGTCTAGAAGACAATAAACTATTTTCAATTGTCAATTGTCACACACACACACACACACACACACACCAAGCCATAAACACAAATTTCAGTTGCACGATCAGAAGATGTCTTTCACTTAATTTATCAACTTGATCCAAGTACAATTTCACATTAGTCTACTCTTTTTTTCATATTTCATAATTTGATTTTCCATTTGTATTATTATCATTGAATGTAAATATTTTTTAAAATTTACTATTTTCCTTTGTGCAGACTCTATGACCAATCCCTGTACATAAGACTGGATGTCTTAATAAAGACATATGTGTATACGTGTACCCGTCAATAATTGGTCGGCTTGTTTCCAGCTAAATCCGCCTAAATTTTTTGGGCAAAAAAAACGTTTTAACCGAGAAGAAGAGGGTGAATTGGTGTCCTCTCTGCACTCTTATCCCTAGCAAGATGTTGGCACGGCAAGTGAGCGGTTTTGAACAGCAATTTATTTCTCCCGCGTGCGCCATTGTCGGTAGGTGAGAAGTGATGTACTACTTATTTACATATAACGTGGACCTTCGGACCTGATGATAACCCTTGACAGATTGGGAATTAAGATAAACTACAAGAAACAGGAATATTGTGAACGAGTTTTTTGAAATTAATCAAGAGTGATTCTTATTTTAAGAATTATAACTAATATAAACACGAGAGAATATCCCTTCATGGACAAAACTTAAGGCAGTTGTACCTTTTAACATATATATCGGGATAATAACTCTGAAAGATATTACAGTAACCTTTATTGAAGACACACGAGATAAAAAAAAAAAAGGCCAATGATATGAAAGACTTTCCACTTTCTCAAGTTTGTCCAAGAGTGTATGTCATTCAAATAAAACCCAGTTTCTACTGTTAATACTACGATGAAAAGTAGTGAGAGGGCTTAGCTCATCATAAATTAACAGTGCTGCGGTTTCGTCAATTTAACCCACCAGACCGCTTTTAGAGATCTAATACTGTATTGGACAAGTCTACTTACTTGTATATTAGACACTGAAGAATTGAATCTTAGTTATGGTATTCAGGCAAACTATGGACATAAGCTTTTTATTTTATAGAAGAGCCATTCGTGCTTACTAATTTTATTTCTTCTATATAGATGGCGCGTTGTTGCCTTATAATATGATTATTACTTTACATAGGTTTGTACGGTAGTGTTTGGTTATCTTTCTCCCATTATGTAAATATCCTGTGTAGTTGGCGACATCTCTCCTTGTCCAGGAATATGTATTATATGTAAATAAGTCGATAGTTGTTTTGATCAAATTAAACTCCCTTGTCACTCTCTAACGTTTATATTCCCTCATTGTTCTACGTGACGCTATGCAACTTCCTAATATGCAAATATAGTCTATTCTTATATAGGCAATCCTTTGTTTATTTGTAAGGTTAGTTAATTTTGAGACTGTCGAAGAGTTCAACGTTAGATGGAGATTGTAGTAATACTTTACTTTTCGCCTATTATTCCTCTATAGATGGCTACACACAGTGCATCACCTCCTCTCCATCTGTTCAGGTTTTCTGTTACACAGGCTACAAACACATCTGGGAGTAAAATTCTTCAGCCCTCCTACTGACTCACTTCCGGCCGGAAACTAATTGGTCAACTGGTTCACCGCAGCAATCTGCTCTCCCCATGTCCAGGAACCCGGGTTATCCCTACTGTCTTCTAGGTGAATCCGGGTTACCTCTACTGTCTTACAGGAACCCGGCTTCCCACTTCAAAACTAACTTTAGTGGCTGCCGCACAATATCATCCCAGGTTCACAAAGGAGGAGAATATGTACAGGTTCGTATTAATTTAGTGTTTCACATATTTATCAAGTTAGAACCTCGTGGTACAGTATTCTTTGTTCCAGATGTTCTCAATTTGGATGCTCTAACTCGTTTATTTCTTTCATTGGCTTATCCTTCCTTTTATAGCAGTGATGTGGCGTCACATATCACAAATTCGGTTGGTGAACTCTAATAAGAAAACAAAATCTGGAATAGTTTTTTTGGAAAACTGGCATCATTCCAAATTATACGGCAATTGTTGGATCGCCAAGAGATATCTCTATAGATAATTTACAATCCTATCAAAGTCATCGTTCATAATCTTACCAGATCTATTGACTCAACGTCTTCTCTCTGTGATATCTCCTCTCTCTCTCGAAAACTGTTTACTAAATTCAAACAAGTTAAGAAGTAATAGTAACCATTATCCTATATTGATGTTATGTAAACGGTCAAGATTGTTTTTCGTTGATTCATCTTCGAAACTATTATTATCTTTGTCACTGAGATGGTACGAAGTTGTTTTATGATCATGAATCCGTTGTTGGAATTCACGAGTTGAATGTGTGGTCCAAAACGCTATGAGATGTCTTCCAGCGACAATCCTCTATGAGACCCGGCCGCAGCTAAACCAGGAGCATGGGCCAAACAAGATCAAACCATTTTTTTCAAATAACTCCCCCATCTACGACTTCCCGAGACTTCCTTCCACACCAATGCGCTTATACACTCATGCCGAGAAATGTCAGCCATCTCCAGACTGGCTCTTATCTACATTCAAGCCATTCTAACGCCTTTATTTTGTTGAGAGAACAATCTCCCAGTAGAAAGAGAGAGAGAGATAGAGGTAACCCGGGTTTCTGGAAGACAGTGTTTCACATATTTATCAAGTTAGAACCTCGTGGTACAGTATTCTTTGTTCCAGATGTTCTCAATTTGGATGCTCTAACTCGTTTATTTCTTTCATTGGCTTATCCTTCCTTTTATAGCATGTGAGGATGGGCTATAAGACCAGAAGCAATGAATGTCGGGATATTTCTGCGAAATGTTTAAATATGTCATTGATGACTCTCCCCCTCTTCCTTCAGCGCTTTCCTCTACTGAGGGCTGACCACATGGACTCTATATCTCCCACCATCATCTCCTCGTTTGTACGCCGTCCAGTCCATTGTTTCAGGTCACCCATATACTCTCGCTGTCTTTGTCCGCGCTGTCTCTTCCCTTTATCCTTCCCTCCAGAACAGTCAGCAGTGTCTCCCCCGCTGATCCACGCATCACATGACCTTCATAAGCTGGCGTTCTGTTGCCATTCAATCAAGGACGTTATTGTTTGTCATCTTATCTACCCATGGAATCTAAAGTATTCTTCTATAAAGGTACATCTAGAAGGCCTGTAACCATGGTCTAGTAGACCGCGGTGATTTACTGCCCCCAGAGGATTTATGTTGAAATTCTCGGTAAATGTCCCTTAGGTATTATAACCTTTAAATAGAGAGAATGCCTAAATTTCTAAAATTGTGTTGTTTTTAAAGGGCTTAATAGAAAACGTTATTTTGACTCCTTTTATTAGTCAAATTTATTTATTTTTGTTGTTGTTGTTTCTACAATTTCTTTTTATACAATACAGATTTTGGGCTGAGCGAGTTGCTTCCGATCTGGTAAATCTTCGCCAGGGTGGAGCGGCGGACATGGTGGAGCATCTTGACTCGGAGGAATGTTCCAGCCGTGAGGTGACGGGGACAATAGAGAGAATATGGTTTTACGGGCTACTAACCAAAGTGTATGATTTTTTTAGCCCAAAAATGGATGTAGCAAGCAGACAAACTGCAATCTGCAGTACCAAGGTGCTGCACGCCACCAAGAAAATTAGCCAAGGCGGGATTCGATCTCAGGTCGTCATTGCCGAGAATCAGCTGTTTATACCATTCCTCCACCGAACTCCCCCCATACAGGGCCAGTAGAGCAGCGGATGTTAGTGAACCAATCCCTCACGCCTTCTCATTGGACGAATGTGGCCATGTCTGTATATAAGAGGGGACTAAGGGAATGCGAGGGGGCCCAGAGCGTGGAGAATTGGTGTGGAGAAGCTTAAAGTGTTTTTCTACGTGTTTTTTCTGTGACTGGGGATCTCTCGGCATCCCTGTGTAACCTCGGTCCGATCCCTACCAACGCTGCAAATAAAAGATAAGTACTGTTTTATTTTATTTAACAAATCGTGAATTTTTTTATTTATCTCCTTTTTTTTTTGTTGGTGTTGTACTCTTGGGTGTACGTTTTTTTTTTTGTTTATTAATGTATTATTGATTTTTGTGTGATAACCCGTAAAATTAACTTTTGTCAATACTCCTGCACACGTCGTGTTGATGACATACGGGATATACTCCTGCACACGTCGTGTTGATGACATACGGGATATACTCCTGCACACGTCGTGTTGATGACATAAGGGATATACTACTGCACACGTCGTGTTTATGACATACGGTATATACTCCTGCACACGTCGTGTTGATGACATAAGGGATATACTCCTGCACACGTCGTGTTGATGACATACGGGATATACTCCTGCACACGTCGTGTTGATGACATAAGGGATATACTCCTGCACACGTCGTGTTGATGACATACGGGATATACTCCTGCACACGTCGTGTTGATGACATAAGGGATATACTCCTGCACACGTCGTGTTGATGACATACGGGATATACTCCTGCACACGTCGTGTTGATGACATACGGGATATACTCCTGCACATTTCGTGCTGATGACATACGGGATATACTCCTGTACACGTCGTGTTGATGACATACGGGATATACTCCTGTACACGTCGTGTTGATGACATACGGGATATACTCCTGTACACGTCGTGTTGATGACATACGGGATATACTCCTGCACACGTCGTGTTGATGACATACGGGATATACTCCTGTACACGTCGTGTTGATGACATACGGGATATACTCCTGCACACGTCGTGTTGATGACATACGGGATATACTCCTGCACACGTCGTGTTGATGACATAAGGGATATACTCCTGCACACGTCGTGTTGATGACATAAGGGATATACTCCTGCACACGTCGTGTTGATGACAACTTCGAGACAGTGATTGGAACCTAGCTTAACTCGCAGCCGCCCGGAACTTACACCATCGTCGTTGCTGGACGATGAGGGAGTTGGTCTCTGCGTCGTCCTCCAGTCCCCGGGGGTGTGGTGATGTCTTCCTCGGTACCGGGGGAGTTGTGCCGGCTGAGCTGCTAGACTGAGGTGGGGGGGTAAGCGGATATCCCCCCCGCCCCTCTGAGCCAAAATAGACCGCCGCACCTCACTCAGCCACGCCAACCTTAGTACCGACTAACTTTCCTCCTCCATTGTTGCCCTCTCGTTTCTATAGAACACACCACTTGTTATTTTCACAGACTATCCTAAAAAATGCTTCAATGGCCCCCAATTCTCACTAAAGTCTAACTCCACCAGCGAGTGCAAGTAACCAGGCGGGGCTCTGGCATATTTGTAAGCGCAAAAGTCGAACTGCTTTTCACATGTGTAGACATGTGGGGCACTTACAGTAAAAGAAGGTGTCAACTTTTACCCACCATGATTATCATGGCCTGTACCACGTGTACTAGGAATAATAATTATAAAACAACCTCTTTGCGGAGAGAGCATACAAAATAATACAATATAAAGTTGCGATGATATTCATGCACCAAAAGATGCACCTCTCTTTTTAAATATCCAAGAAAACAATTCATCTTGTTTATTCCCCCAGTACAAAACGTAAAGGTTGTAATAAGGAATGAGCCACACAACACCAGTTCAGGAAAATTCAGATAAAAAAACAATCTGTATATCGTTATATGTTTTATTGCGTATATAAATAAAGAGAGAGAGAGGAGCCTCATTGGTGCCCACACAATGTTTATAATAGAGTTTAAATAGAACTGTAAACCCAAGCAACCTGTTCCATCTCACTAGGCTTAATTGCCTTCCACAATATGAGCTGGAATATACTCCTGGAGTCAGCCCGCTGAGCCGATGGAGATTCCAAACCATGTACAGTACTGGTGGTGATCCACAGGGCTGCCAGGGTTGTTTGTACTCGTCATGGGCTCCACTGTGGGGACAGTCCTGAAACTGCTGCTAGCTGACAAGCAACTTATGGGGGAGAAAGTCTAATATATTTTATTTGAATCTCCTAGATATAAAAATTTGAACTCTTTTTGACGCCTATGAGTTTTTTTTTTTTAATAATGGGAGGGCAACCAATCTGCGTATTCTGATTCTGGTCGATATAGGAGAATCAAGAGTGTCCTGTGCATTCAGAAAAATGGCGACAGAAGTGGACTGTGGGGCCGCCAACGCCATCCGGAGGATGCGTCGGTTCATGCGTGCTGACGTCACTCTGGCCGCACAAGCACCCCTCTATCGTGCCCATCTTTTGCGTATCCAGTTCTCTGTATGCGCGTCGAGGTGTCTGTCCGTAGAGATTTGACGTATGGACCAACCGAGGCTTACTGAGTCCAAATTATGTTTGCTAGAACTACCTCGGCTGGTGGAGGCCTGGCATTCTCTACTATTGTATAAATGTTTACTCCGAGTAAAAAAAAAATGCTTGCCCTGTCAGACAGAGAGGTGCAATAATTGGAAAATTTTAAAAGATACAGTAATACAGTAACTTTAGAGACAACAGACCTTTTGATAGGATTAATTCATTCCATTATTCACACGACAATATGTAATTGGTAAACAAGTTGCTTAAATTTGTCCCTAGGCATTTCTCACTTGAACAGAAACAGAGATACCGAGAAACATGTGAGACCAGGCTTGAAATGGTCGCAGATGATAATGAATGGTTCAAAGTAATAACGGGGGATGAGTTTATGGTTATGTCCCGGAAACAAGACATCAATCAAAAGAATGGTGCGGTTAAGAAGAACCAAAACCAAATGAAGTTCGCTTCTCTAACTCGAAATTCAACGTTCTGTTTGCAACATTTTTTTTTATCACAAAGGACTGGTCTACCATCATTTTGTTCCTGTAGGACAAATCATCAGGTCTTTATCGGTATTTTGTGGCGGCTAAGGGAAGTCATAAGGTGGAAACAATAAGAAAAATAGGTTTCTCAGGATTGGGTTCTCCACCAGGACAACGCAAGACCTCACATGACTGATGCAGTTTGCAGCACAGACAGCTCGACGTGTGCACCGGCTATGGCGAAGATAAGCATGATTAAAGGGTGCTTGTGCGGCCAAAGTGACGTAAGCACGCGTGGACCGACGCATTGGCGGATGGCGTTGGCGGCCCCACAACAAAGTTCCTATACCCTCTCAGGCCTCATACTCACCAGATCTTGCCCCAAATGACTTTTTCCTATACAGTAAAACAAAAATGTCTCTTAAAGAGCAATGATTTGAGCCACGAGAAGTCAAAATAGAAAATTCGCTGAAGTTCCTCAGAGGCTTGTAAAAATATGCTTATAAAAAATCTGCAAAAAATTGGGAAGCAAGATGATCTACACTCATGGACAAAACTTAAGGAAGTTTTACCATGTATATCGGGATTCAGACAATATTACACTCATGGACAAAACTTAAGGAAGTTGTACCTTTTAGCATGTATATCGGGATTCAGACAATAACTTTGAAAGATATTACAATGACCTTTATTGAAAACACACGAAATAACCAAGTGTGAATAAAATTGCCTCTATCTCCTTCAAAAAAAAAAAAAAAAACAGACACTGGCAACGTCAATTATCCATGAATGTAGGTGCTTGACGCAAAAGCGGATTATTTTGAAGATTACTGAATAAAATTTTCTTCTGACTTTATTTTATTCAACAACAACAACGACAAAAAGGCTTTTATAAGGGCCCATTGCCCTGTATGGATTCGCCATACAACAACAAAATAATACAGTAATTTTTCTCCCTTTCCCCATGTGTACGTGGGCCTTTGTTTGAAAAGTGATTTATTTACACATCTGTTCTAAAATTTCCTCACTACCTCTTTTGTGTATGAATCTATTAACAATTGATCTGTAGAAATTATAGAGTTCTATTGCTATATTTTTCTTTTCTGAAATAGTTCTCAGCGTCTTCAGTGGGTTGGTAAATCTCCAGAAGGTGTTTTTAACAGTTTTTTTAAATCTTTCTTCACCTAAATATTTGCATTCTATGATATAGTGGAAGATTTCATCAGATATCATATTTCCACAAATCCTGCAGTGAATGTTTTCCTTTTTGATGATGAGAATATGACTTTCTCTATCTAGAGTTGAAGTAATTCTAGTCCGTGCAATGAAGGCTATTATCTTCGATGACAGATTCCATGACAAGTATCGTTCTGGCATAAATGAATTACAGATAAGTTTATAGTTTGAAAATTTTTTCGAATTGTCGAGTCTAGCGAAGTCTTGTTGAATAAGCTCTTCTATTTTTGTTTTCATAATCTTAGGAAGTTCTTTTTTAATTGTATCATAGTTCGGTGGGAGGTTCAGCCATGACTGACCACAACAGTTGATTATATCATTAACTGTTTTGTATAATCCTATAGAGTTTTTTGATATTTGATGTACTTCTTTCAGTCTGTTCCAGCATAATTTTGGCAGTCTGCACTCGTCCATTTCCAGTATTCTCATGTAGTATTTCAATGTTACTTTTGTGGCGGTAGCAGTAAGTGAGATTCTTCCAGTCTTCAATCTAAATATGTGCCCCGGGATATATCTAGGTAAATCAAGAAAATTTTTTATGGAATGGGGTATAGGGGTGCAGCTTTCGTTGATCATGGCACCATGATCCAGGCACACTTTGGTGAAAGTCTGACTTTGCTTGTAGTTTGAGGCCGTTCCTATGGAAGCAGACGCCTTTGCTGCCGACTCTAACATGAGTACAGACGCAGCTCCTCCGTATCCCTTGCTGAGGTCCATCAACTGGGTCAGTTGAAGTCAGGATTTTTAAAGACGTCTACTCCTCTTTTCTAACAATGCTGCTGTTGGTCCGCGACTGCTTATTTGTCAGAGTTATTCTGCTTGTTTCGCAGCTGGTCTTCATATCTGAAGGTCGTTCCCCTATCCGCCACCTGGGGACGCGCCCTGTAGCAGTCAGCTCTGCCAAGGTGCCAATCGTGTAATCTTTACACAAGGGGATAAGAAACAACAACAAGTTTTTTATAAATGAGGTTTGAAGTTGCTCTATAGTTTCCCCATTATCGCAGGCCCACACTGGGGCCACGTAAAAAATAATTGATTTTATCGAAGATTCAAATAGTTTGAATGCAACTTCTATCGAATCGATTTTTTTCTCTTTTTAGAAAACCAATGGTTGAGTTTAGTGCGGTATATGTCTTTGCTTTGAAAACTAGCGCAGCTTGTCTGGTACTGTGTGTGTTTGTATAGGGAAATCCCAGATATGTTATTCTAGGGGTGACAGTCAACGGAGTGCCTCCCCAGAACCAGTTTTCATTTCTTGCTGGTCTTCCACCATTTCTGAACACCATTATTTTTGTCTTTTTTTCATTTAACACTAATTTATTTTCCTTCAGATAGGTTCTAAGTAAATTGATTTTGCGTTGCAAATTGATTTTTAATTCTCCTATTATTGCTATGTCATCTGCATACATGAGATGAAGGAAGCCGAAGTCTGGAAGATAGAATCCTGTAAGTGAAGAATTATTATAACATTCAATTAGGTCATATATATAAGTTATAAATAGTAGAGGTGACAGTGGCTCTCTCTTTAAAACTCGGGAATCAATTTTTACGTTGTTTGAGTATTTACCTTTCCATCTAACTGAGATTTTTTCTGCCTCATAATAACTTTTTATTATTGATATAAACCTTGGGCTGATCCCCATTTTTTGTAATTTATTCCAGAGTATTTCGTGAGGAACTGTGTCGAATGCCTTGGTCAAATCAACAAAGAAAACGTATAGTTTACCTCGTTTCTTTCTTAAAGATAGTTGGATAAGGGTATTCAGGGTAAAAATATGGTCTAGACATGAGCGGTGTTTTCGGAATCCTGCTTGATTTTCTCCTATTTTATGTCTTTTCTCAATCCAATTGTTGAGTCTGTTTCTTAGAATTGAGTTAAATAATTTGGACATATTGCTGCATAGTGCAATTCCTATTACTTTATTTTATTCTTGAATTTCATAAATTCCGGGTATATTTAATGAAAGTACTTTGTACCTATGTAGTGATACAGAAGTAGATTATAAGAGAGAAATAAAAGAGAAGAAGCTTTTCCATAGAGAATAATTCCCAGGTGATTCAAGCAGAGTTAGTCATTCCCAGCCAGACACCACTATTGATGGAATGCCAAATTCCTAAATCACTGAGTTACCAAGGGCATCTGTTTAAGCAGTCAAGTTCATGTTAACTCCATTTTGGTGCCAAAATGGAGTTAAATTGGGACTGATAAGGCACAATTTGGATTATAGATTATAAACACAAAGTAATAAGGCCAAATCCAAATGAATAAATAGTGTGTGACACTTTGGTAACACTTGATAACAGTAACTTTTTAAAACATGCTTTGGTATAATTTCTCATTCAGCACTTTTGTCTGAAGATGGTAACAACGCTATTACTGAAACGTCACACATTTTATTTATTTGGATTTGGTCTTATTACCTTGTATTTAAATTGTGACTAAAATTGATTCATTCCTGAGGTTTGCATTGAATGGGAACAATTTATGCTTATGAGGTGATACAGCAGCGTATTTACAATTAGAGAGTAGACAAAATGAATTAACTCTAGAAAAAAGAAGTGAGGACATATCGGTCATTAAAGTCTTAGAGGCAAGGCCTTCAACCAGTTCAGGGCTTCCGGGGTGACAGAATGGAGATTCCTCCATTGAATTTGTACAGCGTACAGGTCCGTACGTCTCTTGACCTCACGGACAATACAGCAGCTACATTATGCACTCAATGGGAACAATAATAAATGCATTTGTATTCCTTTTTTTTTTCTGAAAGATAGTTACATTGACATATGTTGATGTTAGGAAAATTGAAGAGAGGAAAGCTTCCATTGAGATGACTAGAAGGGGTTAAAGAAAGCAACCAGTAGGTTTCTAGATTAGCTGAGAGTGATGGTCACCGTCCGACCAAATTGAAGAATATTTCTCTTTAGTCACAAAAAGTTGAACTTTATGGATGTTAACAATTAGAAAAGTCATATTCTTGTTTATTGTTGTTGTAAGTGTCCTTCAAGTCAAGTTCGACTTTTGGCGACTATATGGAAAAATATTTTCTAATTTGATCTTGTTCATTAGGAAAAATTACTTGATGCTGGAAATATGAACTGACATGTACAATACTGTCCAAAATTTTGCTCAATGTGGTGTGGCCTCAAAAGAAAGTTCAAACTTTATAGGAAATTTGCCTTGAGCCTCATTCACCTTGTCCTTACTCCTCTAGACAAGTTGGGATTCCTCTAATGATAGGTTTAAAATTGATCAGTTTATATAGATGAAGTATAGGTACTTACAGTACAAGCTGTCACAACCCTCTACCCACCATGATTATCATGGCCTGGTACTAAATGTGTAGACATTTGGTGTACTTACAGTACAAGCTGTCACAACCCTCTACCCACCATGTTATCATGGCCTGGGGTACTACATGTGTAGACATGTGGTGTACCTACAGTACAAGCTGTCACAACCCTCTACCCACCATGATTATCATGGCCTGGTACTACATGTGTAGACATTTGGTGTACTTACAGTACAAGCTGTCACAACCCTCTACCCACCATGTTATCATGGCCTGGTACTACATGTGTAGACATTTGGTGTACTTACAGTACAAGCTGTCACAACCCTCTACCCACCATGTTATCATGGCCTGGTACTACCTGTGTAGACATGTGGTGTACCTACAGTACAAGCTGTCACAACCCTCTACCCACCATGATTATCATGGCCTGGTACTACATGTGTAGACATTTGGTGTACTTACAGTACAAGCTGTCACAACCCTCTACCCACCATGTTATCATGGCCTGGTACTACATGTGTAGACATTTGGTGTACTTACAGTACAAGCTGTCACAACCCTCTACCCACCATGATTATCATGGCCTGGGGTACTACATGTGTAGACATGTGGTGTATTTTACATTAAAAGGCAGTCACAAACTATTCATCATGATTACCATGGCACGTACAACATGTGTATACATTTGTAAACTAAAAAATAATAATAAAACAAGAGCACTATAATGACATTATAAAATTTAAATATTTTTTTTATTGCATCAACACAATTACATGGCACATGATTTTGTTGACAGAAGATTCAAAAACCTTTAACATACTTAATAGAGTACTATATATAACACACTATAGCTAACACAATAACAAAAAAAAAAAAAATTGATCATTTAATTATTCCATAATAGCTTTTTTATAAGTAGTTTATAAAATAATTTTTAAATGAGTACCTTTTTTATTTGAAATGTGCAAGCTTTAAAGTCAAAATTGGGCTTCTACTATTTCTGAGTTGATGTTTCTTGATCAAGTAAAACTATCTCTCTGTAAAGGACAACAGCTAGTTGTTACAGAGCCAAAGTGTTCTTTAGGGAGAGATGTCCTCTTACAGGAGAGCTACTACAGTATAACCTCCATGAGGGTACATCTATAAAGGGGACACAATTTTCATTTACAAAAATACCATTTTTACCTTTTTGCAACTCTCTGGTAAGAGGACACTTCTCCCTAAAGGACACTTTGGTTCTGCAATTAGATGTCCTTTACAGGGAGGTTCTACTGTATATAGTAAAAATGGTCATTTTGGGAATGAAAACTGTCCTTTGTAGAGGTTTCTAACATGAGTGTCCTTTCAAGGAGGTTGTTCTGCCATATAAACCCGTAGAAAAGAGATTTTAACTTGAAAGCTTGCACTTCAAATTGAAAAAAAAAAAGCTCATTCTAAGAAATAAACTTTTAGAATTTCACAATTTTACTTTAAATTATACAATTAATGGTAATTTGTAGATAATATCATTTAATGTGAAGTTAATTATAGTCAATTAGCATTTAAATAAGGCTTCTTAGGAAAGCAAAAATCTTCCTCAATTACCAGCTTTGTCGGCGTTCTTTCCAAGTGATAGTTTATATATTTTATTAACAAAGATTTAAAAAAAAAAAAATGTTGGGTCTTTTTTTTTTTGTTTCAGTGTAAACCTTATTGAAATCAATTAGGATGAAAAAAAATTGAATTTCTTATAAAAATATATAAAGTTATTCTTTCTTTCCAATTTTTCTAAAAATAAAATAAGAGAAAAATAATCTAAAAAATTGAATAATAAATATCCTTGTACGATGTAGCCACTGGACATGTTGTTGTGCTGCCTGGAGTATAGGGGTTCCAGCTATGCTTTCTTTCTTCCTGTGGTGAATCTGTATAAGACCGGTTGTCTTAATAAAGTATTAAATAATGATTTTTTTTTTTTAAGAGGAATAACTCTTATCATGACCAATTTAGTATGAAGTAAGGAATGAAGAGTAGCTTCTTATATAGACATTTTATTCACGCTAGCTTTCGAACCTATGAGGTTCTTCAACGGGCTTGGGTAGCTTTTCACAGTAAGCTACCCAAGCCCGTTGAAGAACCTCATAGGTTCGAAAGCTAGCGTGAATAAAATGTCTATATAAGAAGCTACTCTTCATTCCTTACTTCATACTAAATAATGATTATAAATAATTTATAAAAAACTAAAATAAATTGAAGTCAATCCATTATACATCTTTTTAAAATTGTAACCATTAATAAATATAAATTTATTATAAAATAGAGAAAATCAACACAACGCTATTGTAAAATAAATCTCCAAGTTCGAATTATCACAGTTTGAAGGTGTCCACAGCGCGGTCCACGACAGACTTGGCGATGGCCAGGGAGGATGTTGCAGCTGGGGACGGGGCGTTGCGCACGTGCAACACTCTGCCCTCCAGTCCGCAGTCAAACACAAAGTCATCCACCAGAGTCCCGTCTCTGCCTAGAGCTTGGGCCCTCACTCCAGCCGGACCTCTGCACCGGACATCACTGTACTCAGCTATACTGGCAGTACATTGGTACGAAGGTATATAAAAATGATAAGGCACAATTTGGATTATAGATTATAAACCCAAGGTAATAAGACCAAATAAATAGTGTGTGACTTTCTGTAACAGCGTTGTTACCATCTTCAGACAAAAGTACTGAATGGAGTTGAATGAAGTTTCAATACTTTTGTCTGGAGATGGTAACAATGCTGTTACCGAAACGTCACACACTATTTATTTGGATTTGGTCTTATTACCTTGTGTTTAAAAATTATAAAAACTACATAAAATGCTTATATAAAAAGGTGTACCTGGATCTGTAAAGAAAAAAAAAAAACTTTTTTTTCTCAACATATTTCGAGATTGCTCCCTCTTTATCAATTTATTGTAACGATTATATTATTATCAATATATCAATAAACTAGCCGAATGACCCGGGCAACGCCCGTGTTTTACCCGATTGAATGTTTTTATTCAAATACTATTTGTTACAATTATAAATTGGAGCCGTGGATGTCACTCTTGTGAAACGTCCCGCTCCAAACTTTACATGTACATTAGGTCAGCTGGTATTACCCCTCATTTTCACCGCTAGAGGCGCGAGCGAATTGACTTTTTGTAAATATACATAATTATAAAGATAGAAGCTTCTATAGAAGATAATGATCATAATGATGATGCGCGCGCATCCGTGACATGAGGAATTGAGGAAAGACGGCCGTGACTATATACAGTAAAACCCCGCTATAACGAACCCTGGATATAACGAACCCACGCCGATTCCCAATTCCATTCCATTGAAAATACCACCGTTATAACGAACTTTGCGATTTTTAGAATAACGAACTACCCCTATAACGAACCTATTTCGGGTCCCAAAATGATAAAATCTATTAAAAATACTATGCTTATAAAGAACTTAGAATTGTAATTTAAAAAAAAAATTTTTTAAACAAAATTTTGAGCATGTTTAAAGCTCGCGGATCGCGATTTCAAAACAATAAATTTAGCGGCATTGTTTGTTTGATTTTTGCACTTTATTTTTGCTGTATGTTGTATAAATTTTTACACATTATACTTTTTATTAATTAGAATATCTTTGCATCCATTAAATTTGAAATATAAAAAATGCAAATGGCTTCCAAAATGAAGAAAACAAAGGCATTTTAAAAACAAAAGCATTATTTCTTTAAAAAAAAAAAAGGCCATTTTCAGAACTTTTCAAAGTGAAACAACATAGGCAAAATGTTAAGAACATATTAAAATAAGAGAATATAACTTTTCTATTATAAAAGATAAAATATAAAGTTATTAAAAATTGTTACAAAGAGGAATCAACTTCAACTTTTGCCGCGATCGTACGTTTTAGGGCTAAAAAAAAAAGTCCAAATAAACGGTCCCGTGATGAAACAAAAATTATTTTTATGCCATTAACTATGGTGATTTTAAAGTCAGCAATGTTTTGCATGGCAGGTTAAAAAAAAAAAAACGAAATCTAGACCTAGAAGAATATGGGGAAACATGAAATGGAAGAAAAACACTAACTTTATTTGAATGGTGCAATGCTTGGAAGAATGCTTTGAAACAACAAGGTATTAGAGCCATTTTTTCAAGTAAAAATTGTATTATATAATGTGATAATGATGTTTTAAAATCATTTCATATCTTTGAATATATATTTAATAAAACTTTGCCTAGGATTTGTCTTGATTTTTAACTTAGACATAGAGGTACATGTATGTTAATCATAAGAAGAACCTATTATCTAATGATTTCTATTATTATTCAGTATTAATATAAGGAAATTAGTCAATTAAGGGAATTAAAATAAAGTGACCACTATTAAGAGGCAGCCTCTACTTGTGTGTATGGCTGTTTTTTAATTATACAGTCTAAAATTTTTGAAAAGTAAAAAAAAATAGCCAAACCGTGGCTATAGTGAACCGTGGCTATAGTGAACCAAAAGCTCTGTCCCATTGGGGTTCACTATAGAGGGGTTTTACTGTATGTTGATAGGGAGCAATCTCTCGAAATATTTTGAGAAAAAAAAAATTCCCTTCTTTACAGATCCAGGTGCGTCCTTTTTATATAAACTTATTTGAAGGATCACCTTTTGACTCAAACATACATAGCATGCATTTTTATTTTTTATATACAGTAGAACAACCTCCATGAGAAGACACCTCTCTACAAAGAACAGTTTTCATTTGCAAAATTACCATTTTAACAATTTGGCAACTCTCAGGTAAGAGGACACCCTCCCTAAAAGACACTTTGACTCTGAAATTAGATGTTATCCTTTACAGGGAGGTTCTACTGTATTTTTTTAAATGAAAATAAACAATATAACATTGCAGTAAGAGCAGTAGGGATTTGCTTAATAAAAATAAATAAATAAAAAAAGAAACATATGCAAAAATAAAATAGTTTAGAATTTTGAATAAAGATAGTGTATTTTTTTTTTTTTAGGACAAAATCATAAAGCCTCCGAGGTTGCGTTTCTTTCTTTAGCACGTTTAATAATGCTCAAGCTTTCGGGTATGGTGGCCCTTCTACAGGAGCAACGCAAATGGTATAGTAGAACAACAACCTTCCCATGAGAGCAGGCACTCTCACTAGAGGGCACCTCAATACAAAGGACAGTTTCCATCACCAAAATTGGCATTTTTACAATTCAGCAACTCTCCATTAAGAGGACACCTTTCCCTAAAGGACATTTTGGCTCTGTAAATAAGGGGAGTGTTATCCTTTACAAAGAGGTTAATGTAATAAGCAGTCCTGGGCCAACTTAAGTACAGGGCAAATATCAAAATTTTGTGCCACTCTTACAAGTGAATACTACCAGCCAACAGCTACATCTGAATCCAGGTCAGGGTCGGCAGAAAAGGTTCTCCATGTCACCTTAACATCTCCTACAACAGTAGCTTAAAATACAATATAATACACTGCTGCCTGTAATTGTAAAACGACACTTGAAGTTACACTGCATGAGTTTCTTTTAAACAAAAAATCAAAACTTTATTTCAAGGTGAAATATCAACTATTTCTATCCTTTTTGGATGAGGTATGAAAGGGTGAATTATGAAGAGTAATGAAGTTATGTATCATTTACGAACGGAGTAGCCTAATGGACATGGCATCTGCCCGGTAAGCGGAACATTGTGGGTTCGATTCCCATCCCTGGACACTTTTATTTTTCCATTCGTCATTACTCTTCATAATTCACCCTTTCATACCTCATCCAAAAAGGATAGAAAGTCGATATTTCACCTTGAAATAAAGTTTTGATTTTTCGTTTAAAAGGAACTCATGCGGTGTAACTTCAAGTAGCTCTTTTTACTCATCGTGGAGATTTAATCTATGAATTCAGTCCCCATGGCCTTGTATAATTATACAATATGACCCGGCGGTGACGTCGCGCGATTAATCGACCAATCAAGGAGCGCCGTCCAATTTCGACCATGCTCTCTAGTTCTTGGGTAACTAGAGATAGCCCTGTCGAAATCCGTCCGCTCAAAGATGGTAGACCAAAGTGTTGACCTCACACGCACCAAGTGCATACACGCAGAAACCGGTAACAGCACAATCATGCAATTAAGGGGAACTAGAGTCAGAGACCTCCTCTGATTCCTCCTCGCGGATCCGCGGCTTCAATCTGTCACTAGCCAGGAGAAAATCAACACAGGCGTGCCAGGTTGATTTACTGTGGATGAAGTCGCGGAGTGATCTTGGCGTATGACCAAGTTCCTTTCCAGCGATAAATAGCAGGCGAGTTCTAAGGGAATCGAGACTGTCACACTCGAGCAAAATATGTTCAAGGGTTTCCTCCGCTCCAGAGTCGCAGTAGAGGCACGTGGGATCGTCAATAAATCCCATTTTGTGGGAAAAGCTGTCTGTCCAAGTGTGTTCGGAAAGCAATCCTACAACAGCGTGCACGCTAGGAACAATGAATGCATACTTTTTGTCTAGGAGACTCATTGGAGTGAGGCCAAAGCGGGTGCAGATGGGGCGAGTGGTGGAGCTGAATCTGCTCTGCCAAGCCGCCCACGCCAGTTTGCGCGCTGTGGATTCTAGATACGAGAGCGGCGCGAGGCGATAACAGCTCGGGAGATCAGACCCAGCGCCAGCCTTCGCAAGCTCATCTGCAACGTCGTTGCGGACGGTTCCGCTGTGACCTTTGATCCATCGTATGGAACATCTATTCCCATTGCGGTTCAGTTGTGAAATCAACAGCAAAGCCCTGTTGATCAGGAAGTTTCCTGTCCTGCAGTTGAGGACTGAGTTCACAACCGAAAGATTGTCCAGGAGAACCTCAATAGTGGTATTGATGGGGAGCTCTGAAGCGTTCTCAAGTGCCTTGATCAAGCCAAATGCTTCAGCTTGAAAAACTGAACAGTGACGTGACAAAGGATAGCAGACACGCAGTTCATGAAAGTTGTCATTCATACACACTCTATATAAACCTGCGCCAACTCCATCATTGGTCTTGGAGCCGTCTGTGTAGTAGGTGACCTCGGGTGGTAGTTCAGGAATATTACTAGGAAGGAAAAAGAAAGGTGGATATGGCAGAGGTTGTGGAGATGGAGGAGGTTCAACCGGAAAATCAGCATCCACGTAACCATATTTTTTAAGATACAGTTGCGTTTTGACACCAATTTCCAGGTCAAGGGGTAGAACACGAGATAAGGAGATAAGATAGGAGTTGTTTGTTGTTTTAAAAGCACGGCAAGCTAAGACAAGGAAGAAACGTTGCGTGCTTAATAAGAGCTTTCTGGAGCGTTCAATAAGATTAGGAAACCATACTGGGGAGGCGTAAGCCAAGACGGGAATAACAACCTGCAGGTACAGCATTCTCAAGGCTCGGAATCCAAAACCAAAGTTGAAGTTAGCGGCCGCTGACAGGCGCGGTAGCTTGCCGCGGACTTTGGAGCAGACTTCAGCAACGTGCTGGTGAAAAGTCAAACGGTTGTCGAACCTCACACCAAGCACCCTGATGGAGTCGCTCCATTGAACGACCTGGCCATTGCTGACCAGATCGCGTCGCAGCATCCTAATGCGCCCGCGGGGTTTTTGAACAAACATAGCCTGGCATTTATTCACACTGAGCTCAAGTTTATGTAATCCACACCAATTGGTGATCAGATCAATGGCGTGTTGTGCCTTAGACAGTTGACCATGCCTCAATCCCGAGATCACAACAACCAGGTCATCTGCGTAGGCCTGTGGATATACACAATTCTTGTACCCCAGTGTGAGCAATTCATCAAAGACGATGTTCCAAAGGAAGGGCCCGAGAACTGAGCCTTGTGGACAACCCTTGGAAACGCGTCTAGTGACAGTGCATCCATTTACAGACAGTCTGACAGAGCGATGGGCCAAGAACGAGCGAATTAAATCGTGGACGTTCTTGGGACAGTCGCTTTTACGCAGGGCCCGCAATATACTGGAGTGTAGTACATTATCAAAGGCACCTTTGACATCAAAAAAGAGAAGAATAGCAGATTTAAATAAGTCTAGCGACCGGGAGAGGGTATTTTTTAATTTTAAGAGTGCGGCAATAGTTGATTTACAGGGTCTGAAACCAAACTGGTTTGGCTGGGCTTTACACATTCTCCATATATATACAAACATGGCCACATTCGTCCAATGAGAAGGCGGGAGAGATTTGTTCACAAACAAACGAAAACAAAATTCTTTCCACTAAAACCTGAGATAAGATATGATAAGATTGCAAATATTTGTCAATATAATTTGACATATGTGTTACTTCTGTATTGCTCTTCTATGGCACTTCTACTAGTTATTATTGATGTACTTTCAGTATAAAGGAAATTGCACTCGGGGAAATTCTTGGGCGAAGCCGGGTCATATAATATAGTATAATCTAGTACAGAGGTGGCGAACGTGCGGCCTTAAGGCCGCATGTGGCCTTTTCTTGCCCAAGTTGTGGCCTTTTCATAAATTCAAAATTATAATTTTTGTTTCGCTGTTTTCAATTACTTTCATTATTTTATTGAAAATATCTAATACGAATGTCATATAATATATATGATATAGTAAATGTATTTAAATTTCTAAAAGTAATTCAAGTGTCGTGCTAAAAATGAAGTACATAACTATACCACTATTTCAGCAGCGCCGATTTGCGGTCAACACTAGTACTAAAACTAAATGTAACGTCCAAATAACGTCGAGGCAAAGTAATTGCCGGTGTGTAACTGTATCAACTTTACTGAATGGTTGTTTATTTTTTTAATAAGGTAAGTTATAAGATAATACATATTACAAACATCGAACAATGTTTTCTATTGTATTGTAGTAAAATACGGGTAAATTAAAAAATTTTAATAATCACATTGCATAATTTAAAATTTTTTATCAGTTGAACAATTATTAATATATTTAATTTTCTGCAAAAGTAAACTTATGTAAAAAAATGTCGATTTTGATTTCAGTCCATTTCTCCCGTATTTTCAAAACACAATTTTATGTGCGGCATGGTCTTTTTATGTATAAATTTTCATAAATATTTTAATTTTAGAATCATGTCTAAAAAACAAAAAAGGACTCTAAAGGACGAGAATCGATTATTTAATGAAGAATGGGAATTGCAATACTTCTTAATTAGTTCCAAAGATAAAATGGTTTGTTTGTTATTTAGTACAGTTATAACTACAATTAAAAAGTAAAATGCTAATCAACATTACATGACTCATGCGAATCATAAATATGCAATTCTTGAAGGAGAAGCACGTAAAACTATATTACAACAACTTAAAAATGAAAAGCTTCACCGGCAACAAACTTTCAATAAGTTCTTTCAACAAAATAATAATGCCACGGAAGCAACATACAAAGTAGCGTACATTCTTGGAAAATGGGGAAAACCATTTAGCGACGTTGAAATGATAAAAGAATGTATTGTGGAAGTGGTCAAATGCTTACATCCAGAAAAAGTAGATAAATACAAACAATTACCTCTTTCAAGAGGAACCATCACCGAACGACAACACGAATTAGCTACAAATATAAAACAACAGTTCTGTATATATATATATATATATATATATTAATAGTAATTTTTTATATTTGGAAAATAGAGGAAAAGTAAACTATATATATGTATATATATATATAAAGAAACCATTTATTAACTGGTTAACTATCTACTACACATGGAACAAACCAAAAGTGATTAAAAATTACTAATTAAGACAATTAAGATCATAACAATTTTATATATATAGTCACAAGATTCCAACAATTAGAATAGGGTACAATTAACTCTCAAGAGTAAAGTAAAGAAAATGCGTGAATAACATTAAGATTACACTAAAGTTAACTATTGGTTTTAATTCTGACAAAACTACGACAGATAAAGAAACCATTTATTAACTGGTATCTAATACATATGGAACAAACCAACAATTAGAATAGGGTACATGGGATGATATCTGGACCATATACAATGTTGAGGACATAACCATCACGTATATCTTGGCTGTATAGACTTTCTGAATCTATCAGACGTTTATGATAAGCTAGGTCAAAATTATTGTACTTCGTAAATGGATACATCTGTTTGATAAGGTTCTTCAGTTGTCCAGCTGTCGTAGATCTACGTAGTTTGAATGCACGATGTGGATCTGTTCGAATACCAGCTACAAATACAAGCATCTCATCAACTTCTTCAATTTCTATAGTTGAATGATTGCTCCCCATGATCGACATGAAATGCAGAGATACTGGTTTTAAATACTTTACAGTACTTTTTAGCTCTTTCAGCAATTCTTTTTATAACAAATTTGGTAACGGTATCTTCACAAAGTTATCTTCAAACTTTTCTTTTGCATTCAAAAATGAATCTTTTAAATCTTCTTAAGCTGTAGTTATCACTCAAATTGATTTGTAAATAAAAAAAAAATTTGACAAAAAATTATGGAAATTCTTCGCTTATAGAAAGAGAAAAAAATACTTCTATTGAAAAATAATCTTTCTCTGGCGTTGATAATCTCGTCTGAATATATATGTCATAAAAAAAAAAAAAAGACGTATTCTAGGTACGTTACCAATTCATTCATGCAGTCGTGGATTGAAATGAATGATAAACAAAAAAAAAAACTATTTGGTTGTATTCCTTTTGTAACGATTTCTTTACATTTTAAAAATTAACTCTGTGTTTAGTTCTTTGATTATTTAAATTATAATTTTAGTTATATTATGAAAACAATATTAATAAATATTATAGTTATGATTATAAAATTTTAATTATATTAATGAATAATAAAAATCATATTTTTATTATGTCATTTCTTCCCTCCAAGGATAAAAATTAGGGAGTAATTTTCAAAGTAAAAAAAAAGTATCATTATTATTTACATAGTTTATCAATTAAGATGGAGGATACCAATTGAAGCTATATCAATGATGCTTTTTATTTCTTCTACATATTCCTATTGGTACCTTTTTTCTTGACAGTAGCTGAAAATTATCCAATCTTATTTGAATTTATAGGTGTCTCCTTCCTATAATTCATAAGGGGATTTACCTCATGAATTGAGTAGGCCTTCTCAGGGCTCTCAAGATTCAAAAGGTACTTTGCCACATGCCAAAAAAATATATATATTTTTGAAAATCACAAATTTATTTCTCATAATGACAAATTGGTATCCAACATCTTGTTTCACATTTATTTTATAAAAACATAAAATAATGGGTTATTTACTTCCACATAATAAAAATATTTACACATGAAGTTTTATTATTTACATAAAAAAAAGAATGTTCGAATATGAAATGTTCCATATAAAATTTGTGAGGGAAAAATATATAGAATCAGATGAGTGAATTTCTCAACAAATAAAATCAAAATGTAAAATATTTACAACAATTGAAAAGAAAAGTGTCAAGTTATATCTAGTATATTATTGATAACTCAAAAAAATATATAGTCCTCTATAGTCCTTGAGTGTTTTTAAAAGCACAGTTTTATATTGTAATAGTATACCTTATTTGTGCACAAAAATTATATTCTCAAGGTTTAATTTTTAGGCTAGTTATTTTTGGTATTGTCTTATTTATGTTAAGATTTTCCTGCCATTATTTTGTAAGAAGAGGGATTCTACTTTTCACTACTTTAGGTGCCACTTGTTGGTTTGGTTTTTTCTCTAAAGTGGGTATTTTACTTTTTGTCAGTTTTAATTCAAATCCTTCTTTTGGGTAGTATGGCCTCAATTTGGATGAATGAATTACCATGGTAGTTTTTCCTAAATTAGATTGGGGTTTATCAATTTCATAATTGACTGGGGATATCTGTTTTAAAATTGTAAATGGTCCAGACATTGGAGGCATTAATTTTCGGTTATCTGGATGGTAAAAGGTTTGCAACCAAACTTTATCGCCTAATTTAAAAGTGGAAGGTTGATAATGTTGTTCATATCTAATTTTATTTATCTGATGGAATTTTAATGTATTATTATAGGCATTTGTTCTGGCAGTGTCTATAGGGGGTAAAATTCTGATTCTTTTAAGGGGGGATCATAAGGGAGCTTACCATACAAAAGGTAAGTAGGAGTATAGCCTGTTATGGAATGGGGAGTATTATTATATTCATTTAGTACTGAATCTAACAATTTCGTCCATGGTATTGATTTTCCTTTCAAGTTATTGAATTTACATCTTAACCTGGTTATTATGGTTTGGTTAAGTCGTTCATTTAACCCATTACACTGAGGTCTTGATGATGAAGTCAATAATTGTTTAATGTTATTGTTAATCAAATATTTTCTAAATCTTGGTGAAGTAAATGATGGTGCCCTGTCACTTAAAAATTGTTTTGGTTTTTGTATTTGAAAAATTTTGTTTAGGCAATTTATATATGAGTCAGTAGTTTGACTTTTTGAGGGGAAAGCCCAAATGTATCTAGTAGCATGATCTACGATGATGTGAAGGAATTTCTTTGTAGAATTATAGTAATTTAGTCCACCACTGTGTCTATAGACACGAAATCAAAAGGATCCTTAGCTGGGGGGAGACTTTCCAACAGACCAAATTTCTTCTGGTGAGATATTTTATCGAGTTGACACACCTCACAGTGTTTTACATAATTAGAAATATCTTGAATTAGGTAGGGCCAATAATAGATAGGGGAAATTAGATATAACATTTTAGATACTCTTATATGGCCATAATCTTGATGAGCTCTTATTAATACTTTTTCTCTTAATGATGGTGGAACAACACTTTTGATTAATCCTTTTTTCCTTAATGTTAAAAGTCCATTAAATTTAGTATATTTCCTATCATTAATGTTATCATCAAATTGAGCTTGTTTTAGTTCTGGGTCAGAAACAAAATGAGCTATGGGGTATCTGCTGAGGAAATCAGCTTCTTTATTTTCAGTTCCTCTTATGTGTTTTATCTCAAAATCAAACATTGAGAGCTTTAAGCTCCATCTAAATAATCGTCCTTTTGGGTTCTTTATGTTCTTCAAGTACTTAAGACAAGCATGGTCTGTATGGATGGTGAAATGCACGCCATCTAAGTAGGGTAAAAAGAAATCCACAGCATCAATAATAGCAAGGCATTCTTGCTCAGTTACACAATAGTTTGATTCATAAGTTGTCATTCTACTGCTTCTATACGCTATTGGCTTTAAAAGCCCATCGGGTTGTTCTTGTTTTAGGATAGATCTGTGTAAAGGTGTATAGGATATTTAGGATTATAGATAGTCAATATAGGTTTTGAGGTTATTATATTTTTTAATTTAGAAAATGCGGTTTCGCATTCTTCGTCCCATTTCCATTTTACATCTTTTTTTCAACAAATTATTCAAAGGGAGTCTGAGTTTAGCATAATTAAGGATAAATTTCGAGTAAATGTTAATAGATCCTAAAACTCGTTGTAAATCCTTTTTATTCCTTGGAGAATTCAATTTTCTAATCGTTTCTATATTATTAGTGCTGGGTGAAAATTGATGGTTTGATATTTCATATCCTAGAAAATAAATCTGATAAGTAGCGAATTTACATTTACTTAGTTTTAGCTTAATATTTTCCTTTATGCAAATATCTAAAATTACTTTTAAATGGGTCAAATGTTCCTGAAAATTATTTGAAAATATAATGAAGTCATCAAAATAATTCATGCAAAAATCAACATAATATTTATTTAAAATTTGCTTTAAAACTTTTTGGAATTGACTTGGACTATTTTTTAATCCAAAAGATAATTTATTAAATTCGTAAAGTCCGTGAGTGGTAGTAAAAGCTGTGTATTCTTTATCATCTGGGTGTATATCTAAATGGTGATAACCTGATAAAAGATCTAGTGTAGTGAAGATATTAGCTTCTGAAAGCTTATCTAATATAAAATCTATTCTTGGTATGGGCTCAGAATCTCTTTTTATTACCTATCATTTAATTTTCTGTAGTCTATTACTAGTCGAATTTTACCTTCATTTCGCTTATTTACCAACATAGCAGGGGATGCATAGGAGGAATAAGATGGTCTAATGACATTATATTTTAAAAGTTCTTCAATCTGTCTTTTAATTTCAATGTTGTCCGAGAAGGAAGGTCTAAAAGGCTTTAATATATATTGCGTATGATATTGTTTTTTACAGCACAATACAACAATGTTGGCAAGTTTCTCTAGAGTGGAATGTCGAGGTGACGAATCCACTCCAGG
This sequence comes from Cordylochernes scorpioides, assembly GCA_030710605.1. Taxonomy (NCBI): domain Eukaryota; kingdom Metazoa; phylum Arthropoda; class Arachnida; order Pseudoscorpiones; family Chernetidae; genus Cordylochernes; species Cordylochernes scorpioides. The sequence continues at coordinate 37,541,241 of CP092874.1, forward strand.
GCCTCCTCTGTGCACCGGAAAGGCTTTAATGAAATAGGTGTTTGTGAGGTAAGTTTAATTCTAATTGGATCTGCTTTAATATGTCCTATATCCATTTTATGGGCAGCAAACGCTTCCTTATTTTCCTTAATTAATTTTATTAAATCAGATTTTTCATATGGTGAAAGTTTTTCATCAAATTCTACACTATTAAAATTTCTAAAATCATTTTCATTAGGAGGAATAATAGATTGAAATAAAGGAATTACATTATGATGTGTATAATTATTATTATTAGGGTTATGGTAATTAACATTAAGAATTCTACCAAATTGAGTAATTGTAAAATTTTGAATATCAATGTCTAATTTAAATAAGCTTATATGGTGTAGAGAAAGCAATACATATTGCAAATCAATATCAGAGGAATAAAAATCAATATCTCTAGTAATAGATCCTATAGTTGTATTAATATTAATTTTTGAATTTATATTTAGCATACCAGATGTCTGATTAATAAGAGGTAAATTATTAAAAGCAACATAGTTTGGTTGTATCTTATCTAACATGTGTTGAGGAATTATCGACAATGTACAGCCAGTATCTATGAGAGCTATAATACCGATATTATTCATATTTAGATTTATATACAGACCTTGGCGTCAGGAGTGTTGAGGCGGAGCTGGTCGGCATTCGCTCGAAGGGGCTGCTGTCTGCGTCAAGGCATCCATGGATCGAGACGGCACGGACATGAAGCTTGCAGCTGGGGAGGCTTGTACGGCCTTCCCGAAACCAGCACCTATTCTCAGGATGAAAGCGTCCGGCATGTCCCCGGTTCAGGCAGATTCGGCAGGGACGTCTTTTAGTACCATAGTCAATAAGGCTTCTACCTGGATGTCTCCATTGCTTTTGTTGTACTTCCATTCTTGGGGCTGTTTCCCTTTTAAAAGATGACTTCTCCATTTCCTCATGTCGATCAATCATTTCTAATTTAGATTCTAACGCTATCCATTCTTCTGGAGTGTCCACTTTTGATGTAATAACCAGTTTTCTAAAATCAGTTGTTAACCCATTTGTCAGGCCTTCCATTAAATTTTCTTTTGTAATCTTTGCTTTAGAAGCTAGGGACGTTTTTCCTTAAAATAATTTTCAATCCCCTTTTCTGGATCATATTTCAATTCAATAAAAGCCGTGAATGGATTAACTTCTTGTTTATAGAAATGAGACAATAATATATTTTCTAGTTCAGGCCAATTTGTAATATCCAAGCAGTTCTCCACATAAAAATCAAAAGCCTCTTCTACTAAAAAAATCTCCAACATTTTTCAATTTCCAGGTATCATTTAATTCTTCTAAGAAAGCCTTCTGGTTGAAATATTTGAGCCACGATTTTAGGGCTAGACTTCCGTTAGGGTTAAATTTACATACGTTTAGTTTAGTGTTATCTGACATATTTCTTTCTATTTGTAATGTGTTACTTTTACTTCTGTCTTTTAACTTTGGCATTTATATTTAATATATAAAGAAATTTTTTAATTTTCAAGTTGTAATTTTGAATTTTATAAATTATATAATAATATATATATATATTTTATTTTCCAAAATTGTATTTATTTTTTTATTACTTTTTAAAACAAACAGTTTTTGCATACCTAAAATTTAACGATTATTATTATTATTATTCTGTACATAACCCGGACTCCTGGAGCGTACGAAAGTCGCCAACTGTCCGGGTTTGTCTTCTGACTTATTGTCTATTTGTTGCGGTTGACATCCAACTGATTAGATGTCGCCAGGCTGTTTTATTTTTGGGGAGGTTCTTCAATGCTTCTTGGTTGAATGGGCTGGTGTTAAGTAGAGTTGCAGTCTGAAATCTCTGAAGATGGTAGGATGGGCAACTGAATAGGAGGTGGTCGACTGTTTGATTTTCTTGGTGACAGTGTTGGCATACGGGGTCGTTGTTTTTGGAGGTTCTGACGATGTCGGCTTGAACGAAGCCATGTCCTGTCAGAATTGTAGAGGTGATGTTGCAATATTTTAGTTTTGGGAGAATTGAGATTAGAAGACTAGGAGATGCAGCTACTCTTCTGAGGTTTCTTGTAGCATGGTCTGTGGTGTAGAGGTCGGTCCATAGTTGGAGGGCGAACTGTTTGCTTTGAGAGCGGACATATTTCCTAGGAAGGGTTGCGAAGTGTAAAGGAAATTTGGATTGAGCTGCGGCTTTGGCGACTTCATCAGCCTGTTCATTTCCAACGATGCCGCAATGACTCCGGGCCCAGCAGAGTTGAACATTGTCCAGAGTATTGAGGTTTCTGATTATCTCTGCAGTAAGTGGGGTTCTAGGGATATCGGGGTGACAGATGGCATGTAGAGCTGCCTGGCAGTCGGAAGCAATGACAAAGTCTTGTCGCGGCATGATCCTAATAGATCTGGTGGCATAAAGAATGGCCAAAAGTTCCGCCTGGAAGGAGGTACAGCTTTGTAAATTTTTTTTGTATTGTAAAAATTAACTCTGTGTTTAGTTCTTTGATTATTTAAATTATAATTTTAGTTATATTATGAAAACAATATTAATAAATATTATAGTTATGATTATAAAATTTTAATTATATTAATGAATAATAAAAATAATATTTTTATTATGTCATATATATATAAGATTATTAAAGAAGAAAATATATATTTCTCCATAGCATTGGATGAATCCACAGACAATACCAATTCAGCACAGGTTCTATTTTTATTTGAGCTATTACTGAGGATTTTCGATGTTTTGAAGAGTTGCTTGCATTAGGAACACTTTCAGGCAGGACACGAGGAATAGACATCTTTGAGAACTTCAAAATAAAAATTTGCGAAGCAGGGTTAAATATAAATAATTTAGTAAGTGTGTGTACCGATGGTGCACCAGCCATGGTAGGAAAGCGAGAAGGTTTCATTTCGTTATTAAAAAATAATATGCTAATTTAGAAAACTTGATTTCTTTTCATTGTATTTTTCACCAACAAAACCTATGTGCTAAGTCGGCTAGTTTGAACGATACTTTAGAAAAAATTATTGGTATTGTAAATTTTATTCGATCAAATTCAATGCGTCATCGTCAATTTCGAGATATAATAATGTCAGATAATGACACCTTCAATGGAGACTTACCATATCATAGCAAAATACGTTGGTTATCAAGAGGACAAGTTTTGCTAAAAATATTCACCCTGCGTCAACAAATAATTAAATATTTTGAAGAACAAAAGAAATATTGCGATTTATCAGATAAAGAATTTTGTAGAAATGCTGCCTTTTTATGTGACATGACAATGAAGCAAAATGAATTGAATTTAAACTTGCAGGGAAAAACTAAATATATATACGAAATGTGGCAAAAAATTCAAGCTTTTCGAAAAAAACTTTTATTCTTTAAATCTTTACTAGGTGTCGATTAGAAATTTCTAAAGAACATTTCCCACAGTTATCGGAAATTATGATGGAGCAAAATTATTCCCCATAAAATTTGGATGAGTATATTTCTGTTCTGGATATATTAATTGAAGAATATAATAAAAGGTTCTTAGATTTAAAAAAAAACATGTTTTCACACTTATAAATTAACTTTCGACCCAGACCTTGTTGATATCGACGTAGAGCCCAAAGAATATCAAATGGAATTATTTGAGATAGGAGAAGATAATATCTTTAAATCACAATTCGATTCAAAAAAAGATCCTATTGAAATATGGAAGACTGCAGTTATTTATCCTCGTCTAAGACAACACGCACGAATAATTCTTTCATGTTTTGGAAGTACATATTGCTGCGAGGCAACATTTTCATACATGACTCAAATTAAAAACCGCCTAAGAAGTCAAATAAGTGATGTTCATTCGAAAGATCAACTTAAATTACGTACCACGTCAATTGAACCAAATATTTATTTTTTGTCATCCAATAAACAACCACAGAAATCCCATTAAATTTTCTGGATTGTAAAATTGAATGTCAAATTTTTTGGAATTAACTAATGTTGGTGTTTTTGGGGGTAAAAAAGAGAAAATGTTACTTAAATATATTTTTAATATTATCTTTATGCATAGAAACTACAAAAGTAAAATTTAAGAATTAAGAAGAAATACAAAAAACAAGAAAGGATCAAGAAGGCACTAACTACGTTGCCAAATTGTTAATTTAACATATGCTAGCTAATATTATCATCATCAATTTATATTTATTCATATATTTATATAATTTATTTACACAGAGAAAAATTATTTGAATTAATATTCCTAACAAATCCCCCCTTAAATTCAATCTCATTTTTTCTTCAGAAATATAAACAGTTTAAAAAATCAAACATAGATGGCGTTACCTCCCCTTGCTTTCACTTATATACAAGCTTTTGTTTGGAATAAGATTGATCTCTGAATCTTGATCTCTTGATCTTGATCACTGAAATGATCCCTTAAAAATTTTTGAAGCCTGCGGTGCTTTAGCTGTGCTTGGTGCTGCCCTGGTTCCCTCATAAACGGCGCTCTCGCCCTCTTCTCCCCCGGGGTGCCCACTTGCCCTTCCGGCGCCTCTCCAGCCCTCTCCTTGGCCCTCCACTGCGGCGGGCGCATGGTGACTCTCAAAGATGTATTGTGCCTTAAAATGCTTATCCGAAAGCATGTAGAAGGCGGATTAATTGTCAAGTTTTTGTTTGGCATAAGCCACATTTTACATAAAGTGAAAACATATATCAAAAAACATATTTTAAAAATATAACAAGTTAATTTATGTACACACATTTTTAATAAAGCTATATATATCTTTCCTTATTTCTTTTTATCAATTACCTTTGAATTATTAAAATTTTCCAAATCAGTATATACATCAAGGGGTGTATGAACAGTTTTACAATCTAACATATTATATTTTAATAAAAGTTTTTCAATATAATTTTGTTGTTTTAGAATTATTTTGTCATTATATTTTAATATTTCAATTCCTAAAACACTTAAAAGATTAGCATTTTTCTTTATTTTAAAACAAAGTGTTAACTTATTTAAAATATCATTTAAAATTTTAGAATCAGTATTACAAATAATGATATCATCAACATAAAGTCCCAAAAGAAGAATTGAGTCATTATTTTGGTAAGAAAATAAGCATTTTTCTGAATTAAAAATTTTAAATCCTATCTGAAGAAGATATTTAGTAAAGGTTTCATAAAAGACTCTGCCTGCTTGTTTAAGTCCATAAATGGCCTGATCAAGTTTACAAACAAATTTCTTACCTTCTTCTTGATATTCAAATCCTTTAGGCTGTGACATTTATATAGCCTCTTCCAACTTACCATACAAAAAGGCAGTTTCTATATCAAAATGATGAATATGCAAATTTTTCATTGCTGCAAAGACGATTAAAGTCCTTAGAGAATCTGATTTTATCACAGGTGAATAAGTTTCTGAATATTCTACTCCAAATTTTTGTGAACATCCTACTGCAACTAATCTAGCTTTATATATGGGATTTAAAGGATCATGGCTATTTTTAATGGAAAACACCCATTTTGATTTGATAGGCTTAATGGTTTTAGTCATAGGTAAAACATCCCACACCTTGTGATTTTTTAAAGAAACTATTTCCCCTTTCATGGCTTGAAGCCATTTTTCTTTATCTGGAGAGTTAATTGCCTCTTCATAATTAGTTGGTATAATTGGTAATGAATCAACCTTCATTACACTATCTCCTGGATGGTAGGTAGGATCAGAAGTGGTGTCATCTTGTGATGTGTCTTCATCAGATAATGATGATTCATAGTAAAATCCTTGTTCAGGAGTAGGTCTCAAGTTGTAGACATTTTTATCTTCATCTGGCTCATTACTTATGGATTCTGGAACATTTCCTTGGTGAATAGGAATTGGTTCTTCTTCTTTTTGATTTTTGTACCTTTTATGTTTTCTATAAGTTCAATAAATTCCTTTAGTTTGGCAAAGGTTTCTAATTTGCTTTTAAGGAACTTTGGGAATATTTTCCTTGAAAAGTCATCAACTATGTTCAGCACATATATTGCTCTGCCAATGGATTCATGCTGAAATGGACCTATTAAATCCATATGAATGAGATCAAGGGGTTTGGTTGATTGCTTTGAATCAATCTCTTTAAATGGCAATCTAGTAAACTTTGATTGAATGCATGTGATACATGGTTCTAAGTTATTAATTGGTGAACAACAGAATCCATACACCATGGAGTCTTTTAGCATCATATTCATATAATTTTCATTTATATGTGCAAGGTGTTTGTGCCAAATTTTCCAATTATTTTCTTGTGTTTTGAACACATTTTCTTCTAGTTTAATGTTTGCACATGCATCAATTGTATAAATGTTATCTTCCCTTTTTGCAGTTATAATGCTGGATCCATTGTTATCTATTATCCTTGCACCATTCTCATCAAATATAATCTGTTTTTCATCTTCAGTTATTTTACTTACTGATATTAAATTATTGTTGAGTTCAGGTACATATAGAACTTCTTTTAGTGTTAAAAGATGATTATCATCCTGATAAATTTCAACAGTGTCAATACCTTTTGATTTGACGAATCTATCATCAGGAAGAGTGATTTTTCTGCTATCATCTTGAAGATCATCCATTAGATTAATGTTTTTAGACATATGGCTTGTTGCTCCACTGTCTAGTATCCACTTGCATTTATTGCTGAACTCTGGAGAACTTAAGTTCATGGCATTTTCTTGATTATGATTTTCTCCTATCAAAGAAGCCCTAGAAGGATATTGTTTATTTTTTGAAAATGTTTGTTTGGGGATTGTTTGTATAGAATTCCCTTGATTGTTTTCTTTTCTTTTGTTAACTGGGTTGAACCAGCATACTGCTGCTTTATGTCCAAACTTTTGACAAATGAAGCATTTGGGTTTTCTTTATTAGAATCACTTGATTTTTTCTTAAAGTTTTTGTTAAATTTATGGCCCATATTATATGCAGCATTTTCATCCTTGTTGTTCTTGTTTCTTTCTTCATGGAGCTCAAAAATTCTTCTTATATCAGAAATAGTAGCATCTGGGTAATTGTCAAATTGCATTGAGACAAGATTGTATTTTGGGGGTAGCCCTCTAATAAAAGCTGTGATGAATTATTCATCTTCTATTGATCCACCCAAAATTCTTGCTTCTTGCAATAATTTCTCTGCTCTAAGCAAATATTGTTCCCAGGTTTCCTCTTTTTTCATTGTTAATCTAGATACATTGTTTTTAGCCTCTATGCATTTTCTCTTTATGTTACCCTCATATCTAGAATGCAAAGCAGTCCAAATTTCTTTACTTGTTTTGCATGTTAAAATTAAGCATACTTGTGTGTCATCCATGTTGTATATAGTTATAATCTGTGCTACAAAAGATCCGGCAACACAGTATGTAAACAACGCCGCATAATAAATATATAATTGTTCTAGCACGGCGGTATATTAATTGTCTATATACATAAAGGCTGTAACTATATTAAATATATATAAAGCTAAAGGTAAATGAACCCGTATAAAAGATACAACATGGTGGCAGCGCCGGGATTTTGAAAGATAAGTAAAATTTCAAATATCAATTAAGCCTAACACGTTGAAAAATGGCCTCGAGTACCGGGAATAGTTTGCAGCCATTTGTGCCTGGAACAAACCCATCAGAAGCATGGGGTAAATGGAAAAAGAGATTCCAAATGTTTTACATAGCCACAGAAATAGATAAAAAATCTATTCCAAGACAAAGGGCTATTCTACTCTATAATATTGGTGAGTTAGCCCTAGATATATACTCTACATTTAAAATACAAGAAACTGATGCCTCTCCGACTGTTCCGGATATACTTGAACTGTTTGATGGACACTTTAAACCATATAAAAACACAACCTATAAGAGGTACCAGTTTTTTACAACGGAACAAGGGGAGAATCAGAATTTTGATGACTATGTAACTGAATTGAAAAATAAAAGCATGGACTGCGAATTTGGAGAGCTTGCAGATTCCTTGGTCAGAGATAGAATTATAATTGGAATTAAAGACAAAGCTTTAAAAGAAAGGATGCTACAAGATCCTGATCTTTCTTTAGCTAAAGCCATAGACTTGGGAAGAGCTACTGAAACTTCTAGACAACAAGTAAAAAATATAACTAGAGAAGATGTTGATTTACATTCTATAAAATATAAAAAGCAATATAAAAAGAATTTCAAATATCCAGTTGGTAGAAAACCTAATGTATCTGAGGAACATCCTAATGCAAAGGTTTGCCAAAATTGTGGTTCCAGACATCCATATGGTAAATGTTTTGCATATGGTAAAATATGCAATTCATGTAAAAAACCAAACCATTTTGCTAAAATGTGTAGGAACAGAGTGCATATGTTGGAGGAAAGAGCGGAAGAGGAAGAAGAAATGTGTCTTCAATACCTATCCCTAGATAGCATTACTGGTCTAGAGTGGACTAAAATAATCTTGGTGGAGAATAATTCAGTTAATTTTAAATTAGACACAGGAGCACAGGTGAACATCCTGCCATTGGATACCATTAAAAATTGGCAAAATAAACCCTGCATATATCCAACTGGGATTGCGGTTTATTCATATACAGGAGAAAAAGTACCAATAAGGGGCAAATGCAAGGCTTCATGTACCTCTGGGAAAAAATCTGAAATCCTTGAATTTCTAGTCGTGGATTTGCCAGCTCCACCAATTTTGGGATTGGCAGCGTGTAAAAAATTAGAGCTGATATTAAAAGTAGAGTCGTTGGAACAGGACCATACTAGGACAAAGATGGATGCTTCACCTACAAAGATAATAGAGTCCTACAGAGATGTCTTTGATGAGATCGGAACACTCCCTGGAGAGCATTCTGTGATCCTGAGAGAAAATGCACATCCAAGAATTCAGTTAGCTCGCCGAATTCCGTTTGCACTGAAAAAACCAGTTGAGATGGAGCTAAAATCGATGGAGGAACAAAAGATCATCTCAAAGGTAGACCAACCAGCAGAGTGGGCACACCCGATGGTAATCATTAAGAAACCAAATGGAAAGGTTCGTATCTGTATGGACCCTAGAGAGCTAAATCCATGGATTAAAATGGAATATCGTCAACTTCCTGCCCCTGAAGGCATCATTGCTGATATCACAAAATCACCCATCTATACAGTACTTGATGCTAAGTCAGCCTTTTGGCAAATCAAGTTAGACGAAAAGTCATCTAGCCTTTTAACAATGGCTACACCTTATGGGTATTACAGATTCCATCGGTTACCTTTTGGTATTTGCAGCGCTCCAGAAGTTTTCTATAAAAAAATGCAAAGTATGTTTACAGGAATTGAAGGAGTAAAAGTATACATGGATGATATAATAATATACGGAAACTCCCTCACGGAGCACAATAGTAGACTGATTACGGTTTTGGAAATTGCTAGAAAAAATAATTTAAAATTTGAATTCAATAAAATGCAACTGGCCCAAGAAAAAGTTAAGTTCATTGGACATGAGATATCCAAGAATGGCATCTCTGCAGATCCATCTAAATTAGAAGCAATACAAAAAATAAAAAGACCAATGGACAAGACATCTCTTCAAAGATTTTTGGGAACTGTGAACTATCTAGCTAAATTCATGCATAATCTGGCAGATAAAACTGTCTTGTTAAGACAACTCCTAAAAAAGAATACCCTGTGGACATGGAATGAGGCTATAGAAAAAGAATTCATTGAGCTGAAAAATTTGGTATCAAATCCTCCAGTTCTTGGCCTCTTTGACCCCCATCGGAAGGTAACACTTTCAGTGGACGCTAGTCAACATGGGCTTGGGGCTGTCTTGATGCAAGAGGGAAGACCCATCGCTTTTGCATCCGCATCCTTGAATAACACTCAGAAAAAATATGCCCAGATTGAAAAGGAGCTCTTAGCTCTCTGGTATGGATGCCAAAGATTTAACTATCATTTGTATGGAAGAAAGTTCACAGCCCAGACGGATCATAAACCCTTGTTGGCTATACTAAAAAAGCCACTAGAGGAATTATCTCCAAGACTTGAAAGACTGGTCTTGAAATTGATGCGATATGATTTTAATTTAGAATATGTACCAGGAAAAGTGATTCACACCGCAGACACTCTATCTAGAGATTCAATTTCAGAGGAAACCATCGACACCTCAGATCTGGATCTCCAGAACACCATTATGACTCTAAATCTGAAGGTGACCACTAAAAGATACCAGGAAATTCTCAGAGATATGGAGTCAGATGAAGAAATGATAAAATTAAGGGATCATATACTGAATGGGTGGCCTATTCATAAGAAAAGTGTGGGACTATGCTGTTAAGCCCTACTGGCATTGTAAAGAAGAACTATATATATGGAAAGACCTGATTTGTAGAGGACAAAGACTTGTCATCCCTAAAGTCCAAAGGGAAAGCATCTTGCAAACACTACACATGTCTCATCAAGGGATCTCTGCTTGTAAAAACAGAGCACATGAAGCTATTTATTGGCCTGGACTGGATAGAGAAATAGAAGAGATGGTTTATAAGTGTAGAATTTGTCAAGAATCACAACCTTCGCAAAGGAAAGAACCACTTATACCTCACGAAATAGCAGACTACCCTTGGCAAAAAGTAGCTATTGATTTCTTCTATCTAGACCAATCAGTATTCATAATAATAGTAGACTACTACAGCAGCTTTCCTGAAGTCATCAAGGTAGCATCAACTTCAGCAAAAGAGATTCTACCAGTTTTGAAATCTACCTTCGCAAGACATGGGATTCCAGAGATCATCATCACTGATAATGGACCACCATTTACATCACAAGACTTTACTAATTTTACAAATGAATGGGACATAGAACATAAAACCTCTAGCCCAGGATACCCAAAATCAAACGGATTAGTGGAGAGGATGGTGCAAACAGTAAAGAAGCAACTTAAGAAATGCCGTCAAGACAACACTGATCCTTATATGTGTTTAATAGCCCTGAGAACAACTCCGTCAAATAATCTACCGTCCCCAGCTCAGATGCTAATGGAAGAAACTTGAGAACCTTGATCCCAATGAAAACCACAAAGCTAAAACCTGCTTTCATTAGCACGGAAAACATTCTACAGCAGAAGAGGGAAAATCAATATAAGATGAAAGAATATTATGACCGAAATGCCAAAATACTTCCTAAAATGAGTTCTGGTGAACAGGTAAATGCCAAAACTAGCAATGCCTGGAGACCAGCTACCATCATTGGAGAAGCCAACCAGCCTCGATCATACATCATTCAGAACAACGAGGGCCGAATGTTAAAACGGAACAGAGTTCACCTACGGCCCAGAAGTTATCCTGTTGGACAGAGAAGGAGCAGCCAGTCATCGCCCCAATTGGATCCAGCCCCCTCGACATCATCGGAGTCCAGTGGTCAAAGGGAACCAGGAGAATTTCCCCGCCTGAACCTCAGTCCTGAAGAGTTGGCCCCATCCACTTCAACTCCCATAGGAAACTACAATGAAGGAGGCACTGCCTACACCACTAGAAGTGGACGTGTGGTAAAGCCTCCGAAAAGATTCGACCCCGGACTTTAATTAAAAGGGGAACATGTTGTATATAGTTATAATCTGTGCTACAAAAGATCCGGCAACACAGTATGTAAACAACGCCGCATAATAAATATATAATTGTTCTAGCACGGCGGTATATTAATTGTCTATATACATAAAGGCTGTAACTATATTAAATATATATAAAGCTAAAGGTAAATGAACCCGTATAAAAGATACAACAATCCATTGCTCAAGTTATTATCCCTCTAGCTTGGGCATCTCTTCTTTTCCAATCGACAGTTATTTTTTCATCTTTTGGAGGATCTTTTATAAAGCCATCTAGATCTTTGCCTTCCAAAATACAAATGATGCGAAATTTCCAACTTGTGAAATTATTTCCATCGAATTTTTGGATATTCATCGATGGTTCAGCCATTTTGAATTTTTACTTAATATGTTCTTTTCGAACCTTAAAGATATTTTCTATCTTTCTTTTTTCAAAATGGCGTTTGTTTACCTTTTTTGCGTAAACCACGATCTGCTACCAATTGTTGGTGTTTTTGGGGGTAAAAAAGAGAAAATGTTACTTAAATATATTTTTAATATTATCTTTATGCATAGAAACTACAAAAGTAAAATTTAAGAATTAAAAAGAAATACAAAAAACAAGAAAGGATCAAGAAGGCACTAACTACGTTGCCAAATTGTTAATTTAACATATGCTAGCTAATATTATCATCATCAATTTATATTTATTCATATATTTATATAATTTATTTACACAGAGAAAAATTATTTGAATTAATATTCCTAACAATTAATTGTATGTCATTTTGAAAAAATAAACTATTTAATTGCAAAGAAAATTATATATTTTAATTTTGTATATAAATCCCTTTAATTAAATCATACATATATTTATATATATACTAGACGAATGACCCGGGCAACGCCCGTGTTTTACCCGATTGAATGTTTTTATTCCAATACTATTTGTTACAATTATAAATTGGAGCCGTGGATGTCACTCTTGTGAAACGTCCCGCTCCAAACTTTACATGTACATTAGGTCAGCTGGTATTACCCCTCATTTTCACCGCTAGAGGCGCGAGCGAATTGACTTTTTGTAAATATACATAATTATAAAGATAGAAGCTTCTATAGAAGATAATGATCATAATAATGATGCGCGCGCATCCGTGACAGCGATGAGGAATTGAGGAAAGACGGTCGTGACTATATATTAATAATAAAATAATAATAATAATATAATAATAATTATTATTATTATCATTAGATGCGCGCGCATCCGTGACATGAGGAATTGAGGAATTGATTGTTGACGGTGGAAAGACGGTCGTGACTATATATGTTGATAATAAAATAATAATAATAATATAATAATAATAATTATTATTATTATCATTAGATAATGATCATAATGATGATGCGCGCGCATCCGTGACATGAGGAATTGATTGTTGACGATGGAAAGACGGTCGTGACTATATATGTTGACTAGACGAATGGCCCGGGCAACTCCCGGGTTTTACCCGAGTGCGTATATATTTTAAAAATGTTTTAATTAAAATACTATTCGTTACAATTATAAATTGGCGCCGTGGATGTCTTTCTTATGAAACGTCCCGCCCCAAACTGTGTGTCTCTTGAAATATAAAAATAAAAATGTGAGCGGAAAAATATGTCCAGGGTAGCTTAGTGGTCATGGCATCTGCCCGGTAAGCGGAAGGTCGTGGGTTCGATTCCCATCCTTTGACACTTTTTTCATTTTATCCATTCTGACCAAAATCTATCCGTGAACTTCACACAGTGAACTTCACACAGACAGAATAAGGCAATTATATAAGTATATAATCCAAATTGTGCCTTATCACACACTATTTTTTTATTTGGCCTTATTACCTTGTGTTTATAATCTATGACGTAATGCCGGCGGCGCGCCCACGTTGGCTGCCGGCGAGCACGTGACCTCCCTGTGCGCGCGCATCCGTGACAGCGATGAGGAATTGAGGAAAGACGGTCGTGACTATATATATTAATAATAATAATATAATAATAATAATTATTATTATTATCATTAGATAATGATAATGATCATAATGATGATGCGCGCGCATCCGTGACAGCGATGAAGAATTGATTGAGGAAAGACGGTCGTGACTATATATGTTGACTAGACGAATGACCCGGGCAACGCCCGTGTTTTACCCGATTGAATGTTTTTATTCAAATACTATTTGTTACAATTATAAATTGGAGCCGTGGATGTCACTCTTGTGAAACGTCCCGCTCCAAACTTTACATGTACATTAGGTCAGCTGGTATTACCCCTCATTTTCACCGCTAGAGGCGCGAGCGAATTGACTTTTTGTAAATATACATAATTATAAAGATAGAAGCTTCTATAGAAGATAATGATTATAATGATGATGCGCGCGCATCCGTGACAGCGATGAGGAATTGAGGAAAGACGGTCGTGACTATATATTAATGACGAATGACCCGGGCAACGCCCGGGTTTTACCCAATTAAATGTTTTTATTCAAATACTATTTGTTACAATTATAAATTGGCGCCGTGGATGTCACACTTGTGAAACGTCCCGCAAACTTTGTGTCTGAGAAGCGATATTTTTATAGAAAGATGATCTGGCTTTTGTTTTCTGCTCGAATGAATGTTTTTTTTGTTAGAATTTTGTTCCTGCGTACAAAATAATGAACTGGTTTCACCCGTGGTCTCTGCTTTTTGGAATTTTTCCCGATATAATTTTGTATCTGATAATCAAACATGATACAGCAATATCGTCATCATCATTTTATGACTAAAAATATATAGTTTTAATAATTGATTTATATATATTTTTAAATAGCCTATCGTCTTCCCCGTATTTTTTTACCTATGTATGGAAATTTTGGTTTGAATTAGTGAACTACTGCGAATTTGTATACCGGACATACAAACAAACATACAAACAGACAAACATTCATTTTTATATATATAGAATTTACTCTTCATTGTTGGCTTTTTATATTATATTTACTCTTCATTGTTGGCTTTTTATCCTACATTCACTCTGTTGGCTTTTTATATTACATTTACTCTTCATTGTTGGCTTTTTATCTTACATTCACTCTTCATTGTTGGCTTTTTATATTATATTTACTCTTCATTGTTGGCCTTTTATCTTACATTATTCTTCAAGGTTGGCTTTTTATATTACATCACTCTTCATTGTTGGCTTTTTTATCTTACATTCATTCTTCATTGTTGGCTTTTTATATTACATTTACTATTCATTGTTGGCTTTTTATCTTACATTCACTCTTCATTGTTGGCTTTATATCTTACATTCATTCTTCATTGTTGGCTTTTTTATATTGCATTCACTCTTCATTGTTGGCTTTTAATCTTACATTCATTCTTCATTGTTGGCTTTTTATATTACATTTACTCTTCATTGTTGGCTTTTTATCTTACATTCACTCTTCATTGTTGGCTTTTATATTATATTTACTCTTCATTGTTGGCTTTTTATCTTACATTTATTCTTCATTGTTGGCTTTTTATATTGCATTCACTCTTCATTGTTGGCTTTTAATCTTTACATTCATTCTTCATTGTGTGGCTTTTTATATTACATTTACTCTTCATTGTTGGCTTTTTATCTTACATTCACTCTTCATTGTTGGCTTTTTATATTATATTTACTCTTCATTGTTGGCTTTTTATCTTACATTTATTCTTCATTGTTGGCTTTTTATATTACATTTACCCTTCATTGTTGGCTTTTTATCTTAAATTCATTCTTCATTGTTGGCTTTTTATTTCATATTTACTCTTCATTGTTGGCTTTTTTATCTAACATTCATTCTTCATTGTTGGCTTTTTATATTATATTTACTCTTCATTGTTGGCTTTTTATCTTACATTTATTCTGTCATTGTTGGCTTTTTATATTATATTTACTCTTCATTGTTGGCTTTTTATCTTACATTTTATCTTCATTGTTGGCTTTTTATATTACATTTACTCTTTATTGTTGGCTTTTTATCTTACATTCATTCTTCATTGTTGGCTTTTTATATCATATTTACTCTTCATTCTTGGCTTTTTATCTTACATTCATTCTTCATTGTTGGCTTTTTATATTATACTAATGATGATGCGCGCGCATCCGTGACATGAGGAATTGAGGAATTGACGGTGGAAAGACGGTCCGTGACTATATATGTTGATTATATTACATTTACTATTCATTGTTGGCTTTTTTTATCTTACATTCACTCTTCATTGTTGGCTTTATATCTTACATTCATTCTTCATTGTTGGCTTTTTATATTGCATTCACTCTTCATTGTTGGCTTTTAATCTTACATTCATTCTTCATTGTTGGCTTTTTATATTACATTTACTCTTCATTGTTGGCTTTTTATCTTACATTCACTCTTCATTGTTGGCTTTTTATATTACATTTACTCTTTATTGTTGGCTTTTTATCTTACATTATTATATCTTATTATTATTATTATCATTAGATAATGATAATGATCATAATGATGATGCGCGCGCATCCGTGACATGACGGTGGAAAGACGGTCGTGACTATATATGTTGATAATAAAATAATAATATAATAAATGATAATAATAAAATAATATTATAATAATATTTATTATTATTATTATCATTAGATAATGATAATGATCATAATGATGATGCGCGCGCCATCCGTGACATGAGGAATTGATTGTTGACGGTTGAAAGACGGTCGTGACTATATATGGTTGATAATATTATATATATATATATGGAAGCGGCCTTCTCAAAAATGGTAAAATGAAATTGGCCTTCTAATATAAAAAGGTTCGCCACCCCTGATCTAGTATATTATTAAAAAAAAAAATGTTTCTGCC
>CP092874.1:37557793-37600328 GCA_030710605.1 Cordylochernes scorpioides
TACACAAACAATGGACAACATCATGGACAAGACACCACCACACAAACAATGGTACTATTTATAGTACGGATTTTTTCTTTTATTTTTAAAAGCTTTTTTATTTAACTTGCCTCCCTGTCTGTCTGTCCACAAATCTTGTAAACGATTTTTAGTATACTTCTAGAGCACGTAGTAATCTGAAATTACGTACACTTATTAGAACCTGATGATAATGCAAGTTGACAAATTTTCAGTATTTTTTCCTTTTAGTGCATTTAAATCAAAGTTTTTTTTTAATATTTATTTTCTTTTACAAATAAAGCTTATAATTATTTCTTTACTGCGATGAAAAAGTATTGAGAGGATCCCCAGGCTCATCATTGGTAAACCCTCCCAGCGTTTTCGAAATATAATTTACCATATTTTGTTCATAACAGTAAGGGGGGGAGGGGGGGGAGGGCAGTAGAAAATTACTTTATTTAAAAAAATGATTGCGCTAAATAGTTGATATTTCTAAATACAGATGGCGCGCTTTAGAATTGTATTTATTATTTATAGTTATTGTTTTATTGGAATATTATTTTCTATGTGAGCTTATATATAGCGATCTTTCAGCTAAGATATCTGATTTATATCTATTAATCAGATGATATATCAATAATTTTTAACGAAAACATATTTTGGATTTAAGTTTTTTTTTTTCCTTTAGGAAGAAATTGAGAAAATACCACCTCATTGTTATGATACAAATAGAATAGCTGTTACATTCATTTCAATTGTTACATATACAAACCTATTTACATATATTCCTTATATGAGATATTCCTGAACATTCATTATGGGTTAAAAGCCGTTTGGAAATATAGATAAACATTTGAAAACACAGCAACAAGTTTATTTAAACACTGTAACGAAATATATTAATGTACGTGTTTTTTTTATGATGATGTTGATTTATATTCCTTAATTATATTTCAATCCCCTTACAACTATACTTATTATGATGCATTAGCGCGCCATTTGTTATGAAAATTCGAAACTATTATAGACGGGTATGATTCTTTTTAAAAATGTAAACAACTTCTATTGCCCTTACTGCAATGGAAAAATTAATGGGAGGGCCTGGCTCATCAGTGGTGAACCTTCCCAGTAACATGGTAGATTAAACTGACGAAACCGCTGGGAGGGTTCATCACTGATGAGTCAAGCCCTCCCATTAATTTTTCAATTGGAGTAAGGGCAGTAGAAATTGTTTAATTTTAAAAAGAATCGTACGCGTCTATAATAGTTTCGATTTTTCATAACTATACTTATATGCATATATTTAAAACGAGTAAATAGTATGACTATTCATTTATAAAAGTTATCACATCAACATAGTTTAATTCCAATTTAGCTACCTATAACAGAATTATCGTCTGCAATGATAATTTTAGAATGGGATTTCTCGATAAACTCTCTTCGAATCTTTTTCTTAGGACTTAATCATCCCAAGAGAATGGCAACCATTAGAGCTGTCTCTACAGAGTTGTGGAGCTAAGAATGAATTCCCCCGTTCCGATGTTTACAACAAGACTCTCCAATTATAATCCTATTAAAAATGGATGATGTCCCCGTTTTCTTTTCTTTTGATCTCTGCTCTAGGGGGAAGAGGGGGAAGGATTAAAAATGTCCGCCCCGTTTCACATAATTAATTCATTAATAAAGAGCTAAGTTTTAATTAAGAGGCACGCTGTATGTCTCCAACTGGCCAAATTTTCACTAAATTCTGTGAGAGAGAGAATGTTAGGGAAATCTTTGCCCCTCCCTCCCTTCCTTCCCTTCGTAACTCTTAAAAGAAATCCTTTGCTTCTCTATTCACAAATAATTTGGGGAAAAGATGGTCACGCTAACCCTATTTTGAATTAAATTTTTGTAATACAACAAAGTGAGTTTTCCAAAGTATAAAAAATATGTCAAGAATAAATCATTAATAAAATAAGCAATAAATATTTCTTGTGTCACAAATTTTTATATAAAATTAAAAACAAATATGTAAATAAAAAGTAATATCTATGAATATTGTTGCTCACAGAGTGATTCGAACTAAAGAGCACGCGGTACTTTGTAAACAACAGACATTTTTTAGGCTTCTGAGTTAATCTTATGCTTTATATAATCTCCAGAATTCCTAGAAATTCACTCAAGAAATAAATTGGAAAATGAATTGGACTTCTCCACTGACATTGTAAATAAAACCAAGAAAGATGTCAGCCCGGGTAGTTGGCTGTACGTGGCTCCAGGAACCTGTCGTGTTAACTAAATAAATAAATAATAATTATTTAAATTCTCTCTCTCTCTCTTGCTTGTTCGGCGGTACATATATTACAACTAGCCGAATGACCCGGGCAACGCCCGTGTTTTACCCGATTGACTGTTTTGATTCAAATACTATTTGTTACAATTATAATTTGGCGCCTTAAATAAATGCATATGTTAGTTAATAACTATAGCCTATGTGCTTTATCTGTCTATGTACTGTTGGCTTCCGTAGGCGTCTCTTACTGGGAAAAAGAAAGAGAGGATTCCATTTGGTTATTAACTATTATATTCATTTATTTAAGGAGCGACCCGCTCCAACACAATAGTTACAAAAACGAAAATGCTAGTGGGGGGGGGGGGGGCAAAGGTGGCGTGATCGTAGCCGACCAATAGGAGGGCGCCATTCCAAAAAAAAAAGCAAACGGTGACAGAGACGACTGATAAGGAATGACGCTCGTAACTGTATATAGAATAGGAAGGATACAGAGAAGATCAGCATGGCCCCTGGGATGACACGCAAAATCGTGAAACGTTCTCTCTCATTTGCCCGGTAGTTGGTGTTCTGCGCCTCCAGGAACCTGGATTATAAATATCTCTCTTTATTCAAGTTGAAATTTGTTCATTTTATTTAAAACCTATTAACGTTACAGCTTCCCTTGAACCACGTACGTCCTTTTTAAAACCTGTTATTAAAAAAAAAAAAAAAAAAATCAACTTAAATATCTATTAAATTTAATTGCCATCTATCGTTAAAATTTTACACAAATAAATTTACTGGCAATGCGTTTCTTTTAAATATCATCAAATATTATCTCTACAGACCTTACTGCAATGATATGAGTTATTGAATGAGAGGGCTTGGCTCATCAGTAGTGAACCCTAGAGCGGTCTAGAGATTAATTTGGCGAAACCGCTGAGAGGGTTCACTACTGATGAGCCAAGCCCTCTCATTCAATAACTCATATCATTGCAGTAAGGTCTGTAGAGATAATATTTGATGATATTTAAAAGAAACGCATTGCCAGTAAATTTATTTGTTAAATATCTATTTAGATTTTATACTTATTTTATTCGAATTTTATTATTTGGTTTAATTATTTCATCCAAAATCTAGTAAACCTATTTGTTTGATTCAATCGATTTACTTTTTATTTCATTCGACTTATTAATTTGATTTATTTAATAACATATTCATCGAATTTGATTGTTGTGTTTAACTCGTTTCATAAAATAATAAATATTAAGTCATTTTAATTGAAGTGTCTTCATTTACACGACAATATAAATGGACATACAAACACAATATAACTTCCCTTACGTGTACTACTAAAAAAAACATGAATATTTCTCGTCTCTCTCGTCTCTCTTTAATTGGAGGTTGGTTCTGGTCAAATCTTTTTTATTTATAAAGATGGTCGCTCAGGGAGGTTTGACTGTATGCATATTCGAAAAAAAGTTTTTTTTTTCACAGTCTTCACGCACATTTTCTAAATAGAGATCCTTCCGTTTTCTACACGAGCTATGCAAATCAAAATGTAATTATGAGGGGATTTGGCAGGAGACGTCACCAGACACGTGTGCCACCCCCCTCCTCTCCCCCTACAATAGTCCCCCCCCCCCCCGACCCGTCTGTCTGGACGCCCCCCTTCCATCTGGAAGTCCAGCTGGCACCCCTCTATTTGTCTGTTGGACCCACATGTCGGAATCTTTTATTCCAAGGAAATATGTATATACGAGGTGTGGATAAATTGAGAGTCACGCTAATATGCAAGAATGTTGTTACCCTCAGTCAAATTTCTATTCCATTATTTAATCTCCCAATAAATATCTCTTCATTCATGCCATTTTGGTTTTAGGTTTGTTTTAATATAAAATTCGATAATCTCAGGAAAATCTCTAGCGCGAATGTTTTCCTTTCTTAAAAAAAAAAAAAATAATAATAAAAACAAGAGTTGCCACACTATTTTATTTGGTGTTAATTGTGCTACAGCAATTCTCTAGATATTCCCAAGGTAAATAGGAATTAGATGGGAATCTTCATATTGGCAGATGCTTTTAGAATTGGGTTGAATTTTTCAAAATTTCAAAATTTTAATAATTTAGAGAGATATCGAGATTGAAACTACCTTATTACATATATTATATATAAGTTTATATAATATAATAAGAATATATGTTTAAAAAAGTAACAACAAGTTAGAAAAGGTTAGGTGGTGATATTAAAATATAAATATCCTGACCTCTCACCTGAACCTTTTTAGATGGCAGAGCACTATCCAATGGAATAAAAATCAACTTGAGAACTTTGAAAAATTAAGTATAATTCATGATAATATTTTAATTTTAATAATATATATTAGATAAAGGTCAGTATATACTTACTATGCTTAATAGTCAATATATTTAATAGTTAATATACTTAATAGTTTTAATATATACTGTGTATATAAGAGCATATGCAAAATATATTTTATTTAATATTTTTTATTCTTCATATGCTTAAATAAAGCATCATGCGTAATTTTAAGACTAAAATACTAATTTAATTCAGTAATAAATATACATATAAAGCCTTTATTAAAAAGTTTTCGTTTTATGCAAGATTCTTTTGAGAGATAAATTAAAGAAGAGAAAAAGGAGTAAGATATGGAGATTTATATGCAAATAATATATAAACATAAACCTTTTAATAAGGATAACACTAGTCGTATATATACAGGTTTCTTCTGAAAAAAAAAAAGAACGGATTTAAAGATAAAAATGGCTATATTTAAAAATAAAATTAAATAGATTAAATATAAAATAAATATAATAATAGATGAAACAATAATACATTGAAATATCTGTGAGTAAGATAATAACAGTAAATATATGAAGAGAATATATTGTCGCGTTGAAAAACAGACGAGAGGAGAGATAAACATAAACAAACTTTTTCCTCTGTAACAACGGTCTACATTTATAATTGTAGCTACACACATTTATATAGCAATGACACAATTTAAAACTATGTAATTGAATATATTCTAAAACTAAAAAATATGTAAATAAATAAACCACGCTACAATATATATATTACACACAAGTATGATAAATTCAAGTTATATAGGTGTTGTTTAAACTATGTACCTTCTGAGTAAACTAATCAAGGATAAGAAGACAAAATGGCCGCTAATCGAGAAGGATAAACCTGAAGGAGGAGTTTACCAAACGAATGTTGTACTAAGATAACGTCTTATGGCATTCTTTACATCCGCCATCTTGAAGTACCTCTTCTCCCTTCGTCTGCTTACTTTGCCATACCATATTTGTTTCCATTTTAATTATTGAAAAGTAGTATTTCGAAACACTTTTATTTTAAATATATATAATACGTGAAATATTATTATTTTAAATATCTACGATTTATAAATTATGTATATATAAAATATTGATATTTTAAAATATATAATACATTTTTTAAAAACAAATTTGTGTGTAGTTTAATATTCTATATGCAATTTAGGGATATACATTCAAGTGTTTGTATTATTATTTTTTGTTTCCAATTTCAAAAGAATAATTTTTAATATTTTAAGAATGTTCTTTATTTATAAAACAATAAATATTTCAACTATTATAATAAAAATGGTGAGAAGGACACGGTATTATAAAACATATTAAGAGAATAGTTATTTATTTATATTATTTTTCATTTTTGATTTTTTTTTTATAAATTCAATTCGACAGTTATAATACGCTATTTATAATAATTATGAAAAAAAAAACTGATCGTCAGACATTATTGTTGATGACCTGCGCCATCTATCAAAGGGCACAAACCATCAAGAACATTCAGTTACATGATTAAGAAAGGCTTCTAAAATAATTTTACTCATCAGGTACATTTTTTTACTTTGTAATCTATTTTTTTTAATAGTTATAATAAACAACAACAAACCTGGGGACCTATACCCTACACAGGATTCGTCCAGGTACATAATTGCTTAGAAAAGATGAGTTAGTTATTTACAGTTGATTGTTCATTTACATATCTATTTACATACTCTTTTCTCAATGTTTTTTTTTTAATCTTGCGCAGCCCTGTAAAAATCATAGTTATAATAATAAGCTTTCAAAAAATTGTTGACCTTTTCTAAAATCATTTATTGTAGTTGTAGTTTTATTTTACATTTATTGTAGTTGGAGTTTATTTTGCTTGAAAATAGGTTTCAGAGATTTGATCGTAAAATTAAAATATTAAACCATTTTAAATTTGTGAGAGTAGATGGTATTCATGTGCAGTACTGTAAAAAAGACATCTATCTCCACTTTTAAATGTACTAAAATTACCCACACAACAGCTTTATTAAGACCACCGGTCTTATACAGATTCACAACAGGAAGGAAGCACAGATAGAGCTCCTATACTCCAGGCAGCACAGAACCCAACAACAGCCTCCAGGTCCGACACTTGTCCAGTGGCCACACCGTACATATGTCAGCGTTTCACTGAAAAGACAAGTGTGGAATCAGTCGCGTTCTAGTCTTCGCTTTCCTCATCCAAATGGACCACGACATTCGGCGAATCCATTGATCTTCTCAGAACGGTGACTGCGGCCTTGTTGAATTTATATAAACAAAAGAGGAGAGCTTGATCAAACATCATTCTATTCATCCAGTTATATGTGTGTTGAGTATCGGATTGAGACAAGGATAAGTCGCCCAAGAGTTACCCTATCTGTTTCTCCAAACAAAAACAACCATCTTGTATTCTGCTATTACATTATATTATATAAATTACATTTTGTTTTATAACTCATTTTATGGTTGGGAGTTTGTACAAAAAATACAATTATATAAACTGATCTTTATTTTGGGTCAAAAGGCGATCCATCAATTAAGTTCATATAAAAGGGCGTATCTGGATCTGTAACGAAAGAAAAAAAAAACAATTTTTTCTCAAAATATTTCGAGAGATTGCTCCCTCTTTATCAATTTATTGCTATGATATATAAATTGATAAAGAGGGAGCAATTTCTCGAAATATTTTGAGAAAAAATTGTTTTTTTTCTTTCTTTACAGATCCAGGTACGCCCTTTTATATAAACTTAATCTTTATTTATTTCACGAGAGACGTTTCGATGGCTTCCCCTGAGAAAGGTGACAAGGATTCACCGAAAGGTTGGAAATTGCATAAATGATAAGTGTGATTGATGTAATATAGATTTTTGGAAAATTTACATCGTTTTTTTTTCAAATGTTAGAAATGACCATTTTTTTATGTAAGTTTTCAAGCGATATTTGCTCTTCAACAGTGTCTTAAGCATCATTATCTCTTTAACATCGACTATTTCTTATAAGAAATATTTACAAATATACGCGCGCAGCTTGTATGTTACAATTGAAATTAGTTTTTTTTATATTAATTAATATTTGTCAAATTAATAGTCGTTTGGCGAAAATTCACAAAGGCAGAATTTTGACAGAGTATTTATTCGGCTATTTATTGTTGTTGTATCCAATGAAGAGCCTCAGATGTGTCCATACATCTCTATCACAGCAATGTTCTCTATCTTAGGTGTGTAAAGCTGCTGTTCTGGGTCCATGTCAACTGTTGTTTTTTCGTGTCCAATGAAGAGCCTCAAATGTTCCCATGCATCTCTATCACAGCAGTCGCAATGTCCACTATCTTTCGGTTATTTTAGTGTTATAATTAATAAAAACATATAAAAATATATTTCTGATTTTCACATATTTATATAGAAAGTATAGTTTGTACTTAACTTATCCCAAGTTTTAAAATAATTTATAAAAAGGTGTTAAAACAGTCGAAGGAATTTCTAAAGAAATTTCACTTTTATATATTAAAAAATAATTTTCTTCCCCAACACCTCTTTGATAATTAAAAAAAAAAGGGCAAAATAAAAACAATTGAAGGAATTTTTGTAATAAAATTCATTTCGTTCTGTAACTCCCATTTAAAAAGAATGATTTTTAAAACCAGCCTAAGCAAACCCCATTACCCCCTTGCTACTTTTATTTAATCAATTTAACTCAATTAACCCGCTTGCCTAGAGTTCGTTTGGTCGGCAAATCGCTACGCGTCTGCTTACATATTGGAAATATTTTTTGCCGTTTTTTCTAGCATTTATCCACCTAAATCCTTCTTTTATAATTGATTAATAATATTTCTTAGAGTGAATAGAGTTTCCTATAAAATAATTTGATCGTTTATACTTATTATTTTAAAAGTAAGTAGTTATGTAAATTAATTACTCATTTTGTAATAAATATTATATTAAAATACTTTCTTTTAAAGTTTTCATAGTATTTATTCGTCTAAGATATTCTTTTATAATTGATTAATAATATTTGTAAAAGATAAATACCTTCAAAATAATTTGAGCGTTTTATTCTTATTTACATATAAATGAAAATAGCTATGCAAATTAATTGTCTATTTTTGGATCAAGTGTTATAATTGTTTTTCCCCATTTCAAATTATTTATTTAACCAATTAAACCATCTTTTAGAATGAATAGTTGCCTATTAAGCAATTTGAGCGTTTTATTCTTATTATGAAATTAAGTAGTTATGTAAATTAATTGCCTATTTTAGATCAAGTATAATATTAAGGTTTTTGCCTTTTTATAGTATCTATACATAACTAATATCTTTATTTATAATTGACTCCTATTATATCTTAAAGTTATTAACACACTATTCAAAATTACGAATATTTTAAAGCGTGTTGAGTCATTATGCACTTTTACTTAGATATAGTTATGTAAATTAACCGATATTTGAAGCAATCATATCGCAAAATATGCAAAGTTTCTTTTAATAGATGTTCCATTTTGTTAGATACTTCTTTTCCTCCCTGACGACATCAAATGTTCAGTCAAACAAAATGATAAAGAGGAACCTCTCTCTTTAAAAATGCGTTAAAACAATGTGTTTTGTTTATTACCCCGGTACAAAATGCAATTGTCAAATGCAGACAGAAAGTCCACAACATGTATACCATGTTTTCGGTCTATTGCCTTCATAAGTACAAGGGTGATTTCATAACATCTACGAGATAAGAAATCGATCAAATATATATTTATTTATTCAACTAATTCCTTTTTTTAGAGTGAATTAGTAAACAATTTGAGAGATCATGTTTTTGTCTTGTGATTGGACCTACTGAGAATAGTATAAAACCCCCCGAATTAGATGTTCAGGTACAGTGCTCTCTGAGGTCGTCTCAACCCTAGTTGTTCCCAGGGTGGTCCTCAGACCTTCTCTTTCCTCTCCGATCTACTTCTCACTGTTTTTTTGCTCCTGGATCCTTCCTCCTGTGTGCCCTTACCACTTGCTACAACCCATGACTGCCTCACAAATCAACACATATATATTCATATATTTATATAATAATAAAGCATAAAATGTGTATGTATTGAATATATATTAAGGAAAAAAGCATCTACTTATCGTGCAACTGAAAGTTGCTGATGGCTTGCGCCATCTAACGGAATAAATATCAACTATTCGTTGATTTTTAATTATTCAAAAATATATATATGTCATATAATTACTCAATAACCTAATCGATTGATTATAATAATCAATCACGTGATGTGACATCAGCTCCTTCTACTGTAAACATTTGTTAGATATTCTCTCTTAGCTTATTTTGATAGTGTAACTAAAAAGGTTGTAAAAAGAATTATATATCTTATAAAATATAAATTTACAATATATAAGACTACTTATATTATGGCCTTAATTACAGTACAGCCAATCAACAGATGGCATAAAGTCAACCTCACAGAACAGTGGTAGCAACATGTATTCAAAATACAACACAAAGTAAACTGTTATTTTATCTTTTGGTATTTAATATGATTGATCAAATAGATTTTCAAAAATATAAAATAAATATTTTTTTAATAGAATTTTTCTATAATTTATATAATTTTATATTTAAATAATGTATATATAAAAACTTACCGATAAAATATATTTAAATATAAAATTATATGATTGTCAAAAAATATATAACAAAATATATCTATAAATGGTATTAGCTATATAAATGAAATTATAATGTTGATTAATACAAAAAGATCAATTCGTCAAAATATAAATAGAATATATTTTTTCAAAATATAAATTTTTAAATGTAATATGTATAATATAAACGGATATTTATTTTTAAAAATTATTTTCTTTTTATAAATAAGAATTACTATTTACGAAATTACACCAAAAGAAAAAAAAAGAGAGAGAGAAGTGGGGAAGCATATTTTCATAAAATTTTGTAAACTTTTGCACAAAATTGATACTATTTATAAAAATTCAAACAGAATACCAAAAAAAGGAATATTATTTTTGAAATGGCGTAAATAAAATTCATAGTAGAGAGCCTTTCCTTTTTTATTTATTTAAAATAAATTTGTATTTTTACATTTATTCATATGTAACTTTTACATTTCAATAACATTGCATATATCAGTTCATAGGTGGGAAACCTTCACTTTTCAAAACAAGTATTTCTACCTTGTAAAACCTTTTTGCTCTTAATTTTTTTATGAACCTATTAAAATATAAATAT
The DNA here is from genome assembly GCA_030710605.1 of Cordylochernes scorpioides. Classification (NCBI taxonomy): domain Eukaryota; kingdom Metazoa; phylum Arthropoda; class Arachnida; order Pseudoscorpiones; family Chernetidae; genus Cordylochernes; species Cordylochernes scorpioides. Next base: position 37,568,655 of record CP092874.1, read on the forward strand.
TTTAAAAGTTAAAAAGGAATAATACTCTATTGCGCCAATTTTTATTGCTCTAATAGCTAAATATGTATATAGATATTAGACTTTTAAATATAGATTAACTTCAAATAGATCTTCAAATTAATTAACTTCAAATAATATTATATAACTTCAATAATTAACTTCAATTAATCTTCAAATGGATTGCTCTATTTTCAAATGATTAGCTTATAAAAAATTTGAAAACTCAATTTTTTAATCAAAACTTTTATTTTCATTTAAAAATTAAGCTTAACAAACCGAAATATATATATATTATAGATTTACTAAGGACATTATTTATTACATATTTTTATTTTATTTTGTGCATTTCACACTTTTAAAAACTTTTTAAATTTTAACGGCAATATTTTAGTAACAATATTTTAAAATTTAATAACATAATTATAGAGTTCAATAATGTCATTTCAAAATTTAATATCGACATTATAAGTTTTAAAACAATTTTTTAAATTTTATATAAAATCATTCATTTTGATAATAATTAAATATATATATATAATATATATATACAATATTATATATACAAAATATCATAATGAAATATAAAAAAAATCCTTTTTAAATTCAAAAATGCTTTTATTGAAATAAACAAAGTCTTTATTAAAAGCAAAAAGGATATATAGGCAAAGTAATTCACAAATTTTCAGTATAAAACATTTATTACAATTTTAAAGCGAATAAAAATTAATTTTAAAATCAATTAAAATAAAGAATAAGTCACCGAGGATGCTATTATTAGAAATTAGAACTTTTTTTTTCCTTTTCCTGTCAAAACAAACAAATAAATAAAAAGAAATAACGCGCGCAACAATATCAAGCAATTTCATTAAAAAACTTTCTAAATTGTTTAAGCTTCTATTGTAACGTTGATAATAAAAGAACTTTTTTATTTGGTGACCCTGTGTTAAAACCCCTATCGAAATGCAATCTTTAAAAATATTTGCATAGATTTTTCTCGTCACCCCATTTATTAAAAAAATCTATAATTAATAAAGTAATGGATTAGGTATTATTTAAAAGGTGCTAAAATTTATATATCTTTCCCCTTTTAACATTATTTTTAATAATGGCTTTTTTACAGAACATAAATCCTTGTCGTCTATTTTTATAAAAATGTCAAATGTTTTCTTAAGATATTGTATTTTTCTAACGATTTTTCTCTTGAATACACTTTGCTTTTATGTCGAATTTAGTTTTAAAAGTTTTTTTAAGTTAGGATTATACGTATATATTCAAGTTTAATAGTTCTTATTTTTATTGTGTCTAAAACTATTATAAGAGGTTTAAAAACGTTTTTTATATTGGAAATATTTAATATTTACATATGGGTACTCATGTATTTTGATATATATATATATTTTCAAAACGATACATATATATTTTGGTTTAAAAGGCATATTAAAAAATATATATATTCTGTAATAAATAAAATATTATATATATATATTCGATTTTAATGCTTATATTATTATTTTCAAAAATAAATAAACAAACAAATTAGCTTTTATTCAGCTGTAAACATTAATTGCAACCAAAACGGCTTAGAAATAGGTAAATAGGTATTTAATAATTTTATTCAATAATTTTTGACGTTTTAAATTCACAAGAATATTTTGATATAGGTGTATAAAGCACCATTTTACCATTATACTTAGCGACATAAATTACAAAAGTTTGTATGAAAATAATTCTAATTAATTGTTGTGTAAAAATTAATAAAGCACACCTATAATAGTATTCAAAACAAAATTATTTTCGTTATAATTTTATATACCGTATACACACGTGTTTCTTTCTACTATATTGAAAGAAATGAGAAATTATTGAGAGGTAGCTTGGCTCATCAGTAATGAAACTTTTTTTCAAGCACTTTTACCAATTTTAATCTACCAAACCGATATAGCTATTGTATTGGTTATTCTGGTTATTTCAGAAAGTATTTTTATAAAATTTCTTGCTGAAAGGTATAGTTTAGGGAATCTATTAACATACTCACATTTTTGAAATACAACAATATTAATAATAACACATAAAAAATAAAATAAATTTGGAATTGAGACCATTTTATTCCATCGGCGCCATAGAATACTATACTCATGGACAGGACTTTAGGAAGTTGTACCTTTTAGCATGTATATCGGGATTCAGACAATAACTCTGAAAGATATTACAGTGACCTTTATTGAAGACTTACAAACAAAACTTAAGGAAGTTGTACCTTTTAGCATGTATATCGGGATTCAGACAATAATTCTGAAAGATATTACAGTGACCTTTATTGAAGATATACGAGGTAACCAAGTGTGAACAGAATTGACTCTGTCTCCTTAAAAAAAACAAACATAAGGTTTGATCATGAGTGTATTATTTAATATATAAAAGTTTATTCCTTTTCTCTTGAGTCTATGTGACAAAAACCCTCTATAACGTATTCTTTATCAGCCCTACAAATTTCTTTATAGTAATTCACTGTGAAAAAATAGGAATTTTATAAATAAAAATGATGATCATTGATTTAAAACTTCACATATAGTACTAAATTACTATTTTATACAAGTATTACAATGAGGAAATGCTCTATACTATAATATTTAATAGTTAGGCAGTCAATTGGTCAAGAGTTTTAGAAAACAATCGATGAATTTATTCAAATCGATCAATACATTTCAATACAAATCACAGATTGCTACCATAATAGCAGTGGATATAAAAAGACGCAGCCGATTCTTAAAAAAAAAAAAAGCAGCCGACGTAGCACTATAAGGGTAACTTACCTAATAGTGTAATAGATAAAAAAAACAAGACTGGGGGAAGTTCAATTTGGTTTACAAGCCAAGAACAAATGTAGCACACTCTTTGGAAAATTAGATTCTGGTAATCTGGTAGCGGACGCCATTTTGATTATTTTCGCTCCACAGAGTTGAGCCGCGATTTTGGAAATTTTCCATTTTGATTCCTTTTTTCTTTTCTTTTCTTTTCATCTATCATTCTTCACAGAGTAAGCTAGCTTCTTGATTATTTATGATATTGCCTAAGGCTTCTCTTCGAAGTCTCAAACACATTTACTTCAGAAATATCGGTGGTCAAAAGTTTTGAAATAATCGTCTGCTTAAATAAAAATATCTCTGTTTCTTTTATATGCGCGCGCTAAAAATGACATTTTTTCAAACTTGTATATGCCTATCGAAAAAATATTATTCTTGCATTAAACAATTATTTAATATTTTTTCATGCAGTTAAAACGCTTGGAAATAAACATGAATTATTTTAAAATGTTTTAATAAGCATATATTGTTAGCACGTTTCCTTTGAAGTTTCTTCTAGAAAGAACGAGCTGACTCAATTCGATTCAATTCGATTTATTTCAAACAACAAAAGAGAATTACATTACGATTTAATGCGATTTAGTTGTATTTATAACACAAAAGAAATCAGAAGAAGAAAAAAAAACAACAACAAAAAGAATGATGATAAGTAGCAATAAAATTCTATGAATATGAATTATAATTAATTAATAAAATACAATAATAATAATAATAATAATAAAAACCTAAGACATATATAAAAACTATTTTAAAATATATATGTGTCGTATTTCAATGATATTTTAAACTCTAAAATGCATATATTGTGAGATATTGATTAAAAAAATTGTTGATTGAAAAAAATGGTTTTTACTAGAACTTTCGGAAATATGGCAACTGGTCCTCCTGGTGTGACTATGTTTTCCACTCGATGATGATGATAAGACTTCCATTATACGAGAGACGCCCCATTTAGCAGCCTCCACCGTTCTTCAAGAATGCTCCCTCTAGCGACAACTTCCACAAATTCCACGCCATTTTTCTTTTCCGCTAAATTTTCCTACTAAATTTGAATTTCATGATGCTCTGTGGTTAGAATAGCGCGCGTTTATATGATATATATTTATATACGTACTTTAAATACATATATTTGCATATAGGCCATATATCTTTTCACGTGTTGTTGTGTTATAAATATAGGTGAATACACACATATATTTAAATGAAGAAAATTGTTTAAATTATTATATAGAGGAAAGATATCGTATTCTGAATTTCTTGGTATCAAACTCTCTATAATTATTTCTTTTCCATCAGTTTAAAAATTATGTATACAAGACTTATTTTTTGGCCATACAAGATTATGTTATGCAAATAACAAAGTGCCATATAAAATATTTTGTCTGCTTACTATTATATTAAATATTTTGAGAAAAGAAATAATTAAGATGGAAATGACTGACTTTAAGACGTGAAAAATATGGATCATCCGTTGCCTCTATTTTAGCCAGAAATTTAAAAAAAATATATTTACAATTCGTTTTACAAAAGGCCATTTGTAGAGAGGTCGATAAAAAATTAGTTGATATCATTATATATCCATTCGTGGACAAAACTTAAGGAAGTTGTACCTTTTAGCATGTATATCGGAATATAGACAATCTCTCCGAAAGATATTACAGTGACCTTTATTGAAGACTTACAAACAAAACTTAAGGAAGTTGTACCTTTCAGCATGTATATCGGGATTCAGAACAATAACTCTGAAATATATTACAGTGACCTTTATTGAAGACTTACAAGCAAAACTTAAGGAAGTTGTACCTTTCAGCATGTATATCGGGATTCAGACAATAACTCTGAAATATATTACAGTGACCTTTATTGAAGACACACGAGATAACCAAGTGTATCATGAAGATAGAGATTTTTCGGATGACATTCATAGTTTTAGAATTAAAGACACTTCGGCCAGTAAATCATTTTATTACCTCGAAGTTTTGACAAAAATATTTTGTTCTCGTCTCAGGAACAAATAAAAATAAGTTGTTCGTCAATAAGGAACACGGATCACTCAAATGTATCCCCCCCCCCCAAATCTGATTGGATAACGCTTTGTATGCAAATAGCGTGGGTTAAAGGTATGCAAATTAACGACAAGACTTCGAGACCTCGTACAATTAAGCTTCCAATTAGATCATCCCTACCGACATAATTAAGGGTGGTAATTAACATTTTCACTCCCCATACATAATTCATTAACAAACATCTTGCCACCCCTGGAGAATCACCTTGGTCAAAAACAATTATTTTTTCCCCTCTGTGAATTTCACAGATGGAGTGTTTGAAAAATTTGTTTTTTTTTTTCTTTCATACTATTGAATAATCTAATGTGTGTTTTTTTCTTTTCTTTAATTCTCCACATTACCTGAAATTATAGAGATTCTCTTTTTTATCTTTTTTTTTCACAGAATAATTGAGATTTTCCTATAGGTTATTTTGGTATATAAACATTTTAAATTGTTAAATTGATAATGGATTAATTTTGAAGAAATCTCAAAATAACTACAAATAAAAAAACTGTATATTAAAAATACTTTTATTTTTAATGTATATTTTAATAAATAAAAATGTGTAAAATAAATGGAAAACAATAACCATTTCTTTGAATAAAAATGACATTCCCATTTGATACCTTTATGAATTTACTGAAATTTTCAAACAAAAAATTAATTTTGATATTATCTGCGTCTTATATAGGTCATCTATTATAATATATAAAGTTTTTCTTTGTTGGAAAATGTATTACCTCTTTATATACCTAATTATATTTGTTTTAGTCTTATATATATATATATATATTGTTAAAAACAAAGTAGATATATCCTGACCAAAAGCACATGAACTTTTTAGATGGCAGAGCGCCATCTAGTGGAACAGAAATCAACTAAACATTGATTTAAACTGTTATATAATTCTATCGTAAAGAAAAATCAACAAAATCCAGCGATTGGTTTATAGGTTTTTAACTTTTAATTAGACAATTTTAATTTATATTTAGACATTTTCATATTTTAATTTAGACACTTTCATTTTAATTTAGACATTTTTCATTTTAATTTAGACACATCGACTTTTTATAGAAAAGTCCATATGTCTAAATTAAAATGAAAAATGTCTAAATTAAAATGAAAAATGTTTTGATAAAAATGAAAGTGTCTAAATTAAAATGAAAAATGTCTAAATTAAAATGAAAAATATCTAAATATAAATGAAAAATATCTAAATATAAATTAAAATTGTCTAATTAAAAGTTAAGCACCTATGTATGCAAACATAGTCAAAATGAATACTCTTTAAAACAGAATGTATAGGCTCAATTGGATATTAAAGATTACTTTTTAAGCTTTATGTTGCAACTTATATAAGGCGAATTTCTACTAATAGTATGCGGAAACTATAGAGTATTTCATCTAAAAATTGTAGAATTTTACAGTATTTTACTTCAAACCTATTATCAAGACAAAAATAACAAGCAAAAATAAAAAAATCGTGACTACCAACAAGGTGTGTTTCACTATTTCACAGCAAAAATTTGCATAATCTTAAACAATAGTGCCCGGTCAGGATCTCTTTTATCTTGCCGCATGTCCTTGAAACCAGCTGTACATCCTTTCTTTCCAAGGACAAGCTTGGCTAGTCACCCCCTCGCTGTTTTATTACCTTGTGTGGTCCCTGATGTTTTTTTTAACTCCCTCCCATACACCATCTGAACTACTGCTGTTTAATTGGACCGCGGTTTAACCTCTTCGTGTTGTTTAGAGGGTTTTTTGTTGTTGTTGTTGGTTTCTTTGGAAATTGATTGTAATGATTATTAATTCGATGATGATAGTTATAGATAGATTAATGATGATAGTTATTATATGATATATGATGTTAGAGATAAATTTGATGAATCGTTTAAATAGACTAATGAAAAAACACTTAAGTTGTTTATATTAACACATGTATATCTGGATTCAGACAATAATTCTGAAAGATATTACAGTGACCTTTATTGAAGACACACGAGATAACCAAGTGTGAACAATATTGCCTCTATCTCCTTAAAAAAAAAAAAAAAAACGATCGGAGACACATCAAAGATTTCCACTTTATTAAGTTTTGTCCATGAGTGTAAATGACTGATATTTTTAAAAATTATTCATTGGGATATTCTGGATTTTGTTTTTCTTCAACCTAAAGTTCAAATAGAATGTGAATAGATTGTGATATTAGCCATAGATATGGTCAAAAAATCTCAATTCAATGAACACCTATGCTAATATTCCAAAGCAATAAATCTTTTAATATAATCATTATATTTCATTACGTTCTATTAACCTGGGTTATCTAATATCTCTTGAAAAAAAGGAGGAAATAGAAAAGCTAGCAATATCATTGTTGTGATATATGTTAAATTATCACATACTATGCATTTTGTCCGTTTTATATGATTAACTATTTTCATTCATATGTAAATTTTGTTTTATCTAAGACCAAAAAATGGACCATCCGGAAAGAGGGTATTACCCTCCTTGGGGACCTCGTTCTCAGGTGCATCGTCTCCAGTAGCGGCGGACTCCAGCAGTTGGCAGTATCTTTGACACATTATAACAATCATGATAAGAAAAAGGCATCTCCTTATCGTGCAACTGAAAAAATATGCCTTTTTCTTAATTTATCCACCTTATCCCAGTACAATTTCACATTTGTACTATATTTTTTCACAATAACATAATAGTTTAAAAAGTTATTTATTCATAAGTATTCTTATCCCTTAAACATATTGCCACATAGAAAACTTAAGGGAACGTCTAAATGACAAGTTATGCAAATCAAAACAATTATTAACTTATTTACATCAAAGAACAGAGAGAGGTAATGAGAGAAAGGTGATTAACAAGCTATATATTTAAAGTAATTATCTATTTATTAATTATAAAAAATGCTGCCACAGTATTGTGACCTGTAGATAGAAATATTCAAATCTCTGTTGGTGGTTTTCATCATCTTCTATTTACATACATAATCAATATCGATGGACATTTTGCCCTGAGTTTGCTGAGACGGTCAATAGATGGCGCTGTTTTAGCGTCTTTTTTTGACAGAAGAGGCGATCTCTTTATTTTATATAATCACTATATCGTATTTAAAAGAGCATACTTAGTATGGTTAATATTGTGGTTTTACTTTCACATTACAGTGGTATAACAATATTCTGACAGGGAACTGTTTTGGTGTCCTCCCCACCTCTTACCAGTACTGGTAGTACATATATCTATCATTCTGATGCATAATTAAAGGGAGAGGTGCCTTTTCTGGTACATAAATATCATCCTCCCGCAACTTTATGTTGTAATCTAATCTGAAAATCAAACCGTCATTTAACCAGTTTAAACACCTGTTTGGTAAATTCGACCGATTTAAAAACTCCTCTCGTAGGATATTATGAAATTGAAGCCGTCCCTGTACTGATGAGGGCCAAAGCCAGAAACCATGGTTAGCTTTTTGTCTGAATTTTCCAAAACTGGTGTTGTGGCTCATTCTTTATCATCACTAGTAAAGTTTTTTTTTACTAGGGGGATGAACAGTGCAATCGTTATAATGAATAATTAAAGGGAGAGGTGCCTCCTTTGGTACATATATATATCAATAAATTAAGAAAAAGGCATTTCCTTATCGTGCAACTGAAAGTTGCTGATGGCTTGCGCCATCTATCGGAATAAATATCAACTATTCTCGTTGATTTTTAATTATTCCAGAATTGGCCAAATACCCATTCTTGATTAATCAAGAAAAGCTAACCACGGACGCGTTTCGGGCTGTTGGCCCTCATCAGCGTGGTGCAAGCTGTACCTCAACGACCAAAAAATTGGTCATTAAGGCATCCTGAAATATATGTAATTTACATATCAATATATGTAATTTTTTTTCTTGATTTACCGGGAAACCTCTTGCAAAAATGATTGGTCGTTGAGATACAGCTTGCACCACGCTGACGAGGGTTAACAGCCCGAAACGCGTACCTGGTTGGCTTTCCTTAATATATAAAGAAAATGGGTTGGCCAAATATTATTGAACAAACTTAAATCAACGTTTAGTTGATATTTGTTCCACTAGATGGCGCTGTGACATCTGAAATGCTCATGTGAGCAGTCAGGATATATGCCTTTCTATTATATATATTTAATATATACATGGTTAGCTTTTCTGGAATAATTAAAAATCAACGAATAGTTGATATTTATTCCGATAGATGACGCCAGCCATCAGCAACTTTCAGTTGCACGATAAGAAGATGCCTTTTTTTTTCTTAATAATATTATATTTAAATAATATTCATTCCTAATTTATAAAGGTATAAAAATTGACATTTAAATATATAATACATTTTGTTTAATTAAAATTCATATTAAATCTACAAAATAGGAAAGGTTTCATTATAGTTAAAATTTTAAAAATATAGAATTTTATATAGTGGATTTACATGAAAGAAATAAATAGCACAATTTTTCGGGATCGTTTAAATTAAATAATAATGATCATAGAATTTTAATTAATATCATTGAATTCGGTAATATTTATAAAGATTCGGCATCAACGCTTAATTCAAATATTTTTCGAAATAGGTTTATTTTTATTATGAAAGAGACTATTATATTAAACATATAAATATATTTTCTAACATTTTATTAGTTTGCTATTTCGAGAAAATGTTTTGTACAAACATTCTGCATTTTTATTTGAGAAAACATAGTAAAATTATATGGAACTTTGGATTATCTTCAAACAACACTTTATATAATATTTTTTATAATATAGCTATTTTATCTCTTCCAATATATCACTCTGTGATTACAGATATATTTTAGAGAAAAACTTTCCCAAACGATAATTGTAAACTAAATTTTAACCAAAAGAACATATTTCTTTTTTATTTTCATATTTATGACTAGACAATATTCCTATATTGTTCTATAAATTCTATTTTTTTATTCCTTTTACCAAAGGAACTAGAAGGGAATATTTGATTTAAACTTTGCAAACTCCGCAGAAACGTCGTTTGATATTTTATTCTATCGATTTTCAAAACAGACGAGAGTTTATTTAGTCCAACTTTGTTGAGGCACGCAACTTCTTAATTATCAAACGAAACAATTACTTTCAGAAACCTACAGCATTTTTGTTTTGTTTTTTAGAATATATTTATTTCATATACGACCCTTTTTTTTTTTTCTCTCTCTCTTCTCTAAAATTATATCCTTTAAAACACAACTTCCTGAGAATCTGTGATTTAAATTTTAATGTCGACAGCCATTTCTTTATACATGTCGTAGATTAATTTGTTTTGATAGAAGTTAAACGAATAATTTTTTTCTTCTCTCTCTTTTTTTGAATTTTATAAGTATGCCTCTGAATATTTATATAGAGTATATATATGATGAAATAATGTATTTCCGCTCAAAATATATATATGTAAACAAATAAAATATTTTTAAAAATAATGATTATTTATATTATAATTAATAATTTAATTTCCTTCATTCACAGTATATCTGAAATTAAAAAAATAGTTAATGTAGCTAGAAATAACTGTTGTAATTATTATAATCTAAATTATGGGGCATATATATTATTTTTTTTAATTGAATAAAAAACTTAATTACTCTATGAAATGTAAATAAAAACAGAGTAAAAATGTTTTGAATAGGAGTGATATTTAATATGTTCTAGCTTGGCTATAGATATTTGCATGGTCGTAAAAAATAATATAATATATTTACATATATTAAAAAAATAAAACGTATCTTCAAACCAACGGTGGTGAATAAATTACTGAATCCCTGATAATATTTACAGTTGATTTTAAATAATTGAAAATTATTTAACAATTAAAGTTCAATTTAAATGATTTTGGAGCATCTTGAAATATTTTGCGGATCGTTTCTTAATTTGATAAAAAAAAAAGAAGGTAAAATTACTTCAACCCCCAAATCTACACACTTCATTAGTTACTAAATAAACAACGTCAATTGACCCCACAGCGTTCTCCCCCATAATAATTAAATTAATTGACATGTTATTTACACAAAAAAGGAGCAATCCTCTTAATCATTTCGTCTGCAATAATTTTGTACTATTGAATCGTTTTATTTCTCTTTAAAAACGTGTTACCAAAAGTTGGATTTTTTCCCTAACCCTAAATAAAGAAGGAATGTTTTAATTGTAAATACGCTTAAGGGCAAAACTTCCAAACGCTTTTTTATTTGTTTGCAGATTTCCCCAAAGTACAATTACCGCGCTGTGGTTAGTTCGTCTGCCTTTTTCTTGATTGTCTTCTGGTAAAAAATTAAGTCATTAAACGCGAAAAAAAATCACGCATTTCCAATGAAATGCATATTAATTATTATAATTAGAAATATTTTTATATATGTTTTTAATATAATAAAAATATTTGATATATTTTGAACTATTTCTAAATTTCTATATAAAGATACTTTTTTTCATTTTAAAATTCCCCTTAGAGTAACAGAAGGAGAAAAAATTAAAAGTATAAGGTTTATAATATGAATGAGAGGGAAAACGCAAAATTATTAATAAGCCTTTAGAAAAATTGTTTTAAAATATATATTGATTAAAATCAATTATTATTAAATATAAGAATTAGAAAATAAGAGAAATTTTAAAGTTAAAACTAAATAATATCTTTTATTAACACACACAATCAAAAATTGTCATCAACAATTGTGTCATTTTGAACCGAAATAAAAAATTCCACTAACAAATCTCCATTTTTACATTTCCCCTCCACCATTTTTCATTATTACCATTAAAAAATCACCAAACTTCCAGGTTAATATTAAACAAAAGATTTTTTAAAAAGTTCAAGATAAAAAGCTAGCTTAAAAAAAAAAAACAGACGATGATAAGAGAGGTTTGAAAAATGGTCATTTAAAGAGAAGGAAGTGATGATGATAAGCAATTTTATCAGTGAGGGTCATAGAGAAAATTTTTCAAATTTCAGCCCTAATAAATCGTGGAGGTAGGCTTGCTTACCGATACTTCGATAAAATAAAAAGAGAAATTCGCTGTTTTATATGGATGGTATAGAAGAATATGAAATCTTTCTAGATATATGAAGAAATATCCAACAATTGTGTATTAATACTATCTCTTTATCATATAGTAGCATCTCCAATATGGAACGTGTCAACATAGAACGTAATTTTGACCTTTAAGACAGCTTTTCTATAATATGGGTTAAGGGTAGATTTTATTATATAAGAATCTAAGACCAAATAAAGATTTCTCATCAAAGTTTTTTTTATCCCTAATACACGTGGTACAGGCCATGATAATCATGTTGGGTAGAATTTGGCGACTGCTTTTTATTGTAAGTGCACCACATGTCTACACATAAGAGAAGCAGTTCGACTTTTGCACTTTCAAATGTGTCAGAGCCTCGTTTTGGTTACTTGCACTTGCTGGTGGGGTTGGACTTTTGCAAGAATCGAGGCCATTGGAGAATTGTCTTTATATTTAAAAAAGTGTCCAATGTGGGATTTGATCCCGGGTCGTAGCGGTCGAAAACCAACTGTTTAGACCATACTTCCACTGATCCTCTCCAAAGTTTTCTTCTTTAGTTGAGTTACTGATCAAGGTTAGGAAGAGATCCATCTGCCTTTGTTTTCAGAATTCGATTTTCTTTTCCTAGATGCATTGTCAATTTTGACTAAGAGAAACTTCAACTATCTCTCGGATTAATGTTATCAAAAATTATCCCTGCAATATGTCATTTCCAATACTAAAGTTAGACATTATAAAAAACACCCTATATCTTATTCAAATCTCTTCATGCCTATTTTTCCAACTACAGTTCCTACCTTGAAGTTTCTCTAGCCAAATTTTCCACGATCCTTCCTCAATTTTCCATGCCGGATCTCTCTAGATGTCAAAATATATTTTCACAAGAGTTTAGTTACCATTAATATGTTGCTATATACTTCTTTATTTAAAAAAATATTCATTTATCTTTTACGGATTCTTCATGATTACCAAATAACACAAATATAGAATTGTAATGAGTTTAATAAAATGGAAACTAACTATGGATTTGTTGATAAAATAATGATTTTGGTTTATTTATAATTTTCACACAGGTAATTATTTAAAAATATTAGCATTATACATATGCTATTACATATAGATATTTAATTTTCAACGCATATTATACTCTAGTTTCTCCTGTTGAAGGGCTTCTTAGCCCGAAAGCAAGAGAAAATTATACAAGGAACATAGCCCTGGATGTTTTTATTGATATTTTAAAAATATAAGTCATTGAATAAAAGTTTATATTATACAGTTAATTAAGCGTTGTCTATATACAAAACCTGATTGATATCTTTAAAATATATAAAATAAATCAGCATTTAGTTAAATAGTTGAAGCGATAAATGGCAATAGCCATCTTGAAATGTTATTCACATCAACATTGTATGCCTTTGATATCTTATTAAAAAATACTAGAAGAGAGAGAGAAAATATCTTTATTTACGGGGCTGATAACCAAAATAAATGATTTTTGGGTAAAAAAAAAACTATGAAATGACCTAACCTTTAAGGACATACAACACTGCCAACTATATCCGAGCTTTTGATAACCGAAAGAAATGATTAAAAATAATTCTCTTAAATTCAGATGGTTATATTGATGAATTATCAATATAACAATAAGTATTGTTTGAAAATTAATTAAAAAGAAAAAGTAACAATTTCTTTTAACATGCGAATAGTATAAAACCCTTCAAATTAATTGAATACAGTAGAACCTCCCTTTAGCGGACACCCCGCTAGCGAACATCTCTCTATTAAGGACATACTCTCTATTAAGGACATTTTTCATTTCCAAAATTACAATTTTTACTATTTAGCAACTCTTCAGTAAGAAGACACCTCTCTATAAAGAACACTTTGGCTCTGCAATTAGGTGCCCTTTACAGGGAGGTTCTACTGTACTAGATATAAATATAAAGAATGAAATTCAAATAATGGATGATACTTTTTAAAAAGCAGGAAAAGAAAACTAAATTTAAACTAACCTCTAAAAATCGATGTTAATTTAGTTTTTTTCAAAGTAATTATCAAATATTCATATTCATTTCTCACAGAAGCGTATACTAAAATTAAACCCCCTTTTAAAAATATATTTTAACTAGAAAATTAAAAAGTGTGGAGAGAATATAATTAAAAATTTTAAAAACCGAACCATTAAAATAAAAATTTTATTATATTTTTAATTAGTCCATTTTCTCTATTTCTAAATGCTATTTTAAAATTCATAAGTCATTTCCAAGCGTACCTTTTTAAAATTTTAACCAAACGAAAAACGGGAATAGAAGCAGACGATAAAAAAAAAAAAGATGGGGGTGGGGGGGATGAAGGTGAAGCATTGAATAATTTTTAATTAGAAAGGAAATAATTATTTTTAACAATTAGAATAGGTGAAAACGTGGCTCCTTTTTAAATAATCAATTTAATTAAAAACTAATAGACAAAAATATGATGCGTGAATAAAAATGGCGTCGAAATGCATGTTACCGAATCAATTTTTTCTTCTTTTAGTTCAAAAACTAACGATTTTTTTTTAAAAACCAATTTAACTTTGTGAACTAATTTAGTAATAGTTAGAGTTAAATTTAGTTTTTCCCCGCGTTTTTAAATAAGCTGTAAATGGAAAATGAAGGTATCAATTAAAAATCAATATTTGTAATAATCAATGAATTTAATCGATAATTCTAATTATATATCAATAGCATGTAAATAATTAATATTGATTAATTTGTGATGGTGAAATTCAATTCATGTTTTAATAAACTCATTTACTATTTAGTCTGATATAATACATTCTTTTTGTATTTTCTATGATTGTTATTTTCTAAATTGAATAACATTGTATTAGTTGATTTTTATCTATTGTTGATTGTTTGTAGAATAAATTAGTTTATATATAGGGGTTAGTTTATATACATAATGTTTATCTATATTTTCATTTTTGCAAATTATATTAATGTTAGAATTTATTTTTTCAGAGAAAGAGAAAACAATGTGTTGTTTACAAATGGATTCAATCTATATCAGTAATGAGATTGTTTCCAACTTATTGTCTTTTTTTAATTTAAAAAATCGAAAAATATTTCTCATTTTAAAAATATATTTTACAAAAAAAAGATTTTTATATTAAATAAAAAAATAATATTCGAACACTTTTAATGTTTGTTTATATAAATTATATTCTAGATAGAAAAAAATATATTTTTTTACTTTAATACACACATTCTCTCTCTCTTTAATAATCTATTTATTCATATATTTATCATTATTTATTCATTTTATGTATTTAACCTTATATCATCTTATATGGACGTTATAATAAATCAGTTTCAATCTCTTTAATAAAAAAAATAATATATAATAGAAATATATTTATTACAATTTGACCAAAATAAATGTCTTTGTAAGAAAAAGGCATTATCCTCTTGATTGTTCAATTAAAAGTTGCTGATGGCATGCATTAACCATCTAAATAAATATATACTCTAACCGTTATTTCTTTTATATTACAGAATATTGGATAATTTTTAGATTTTTATGGCTTTTTTATGATGCTATATATATTTATTATTGTGTTAATAACTATATATATAATGATATACACACTTTTCTCTTTAACACTAAATGTAAATTATATTTTTAACGTACCAATCTCTGCTGTGATATAAATCAAGGGTAAATCACAGAAGCCCATTATTAAGACACAGAGTATGAATAATAAATACAAAATGGACCATAAATTCATCATCAAATTCGTCGTAAATTTGGCGGGAAGCCACTTAATGTCTTTACTAATTGGACCCAAACGATTTTTTGCCATTAGAATAAAAATACAGACGATAAGCGTGATAACGTTTATAGATATATTTGTTGTAGTTCTCCCATATACATTTTATAGGCACTATTTTGCCAATTTAGATGATAATAAATAAAACCCTTTCACTGATTTTTTTTTATTTTATCATATATGACCAAATATAATGGAATTATTGTTTATAAAGAATATATTATGCTATCTATAGGTTTAAAATGAAAACATTCTCTAGAAAATATTTTAAATGTGGTTTTGAAATAGCATAGAATATATTCCTTTAAAGAATTCTATATATATATTGTAAATACATGCTTACAAGGGCAACAAACTCATCTTCAATATATAGCGAAGGTTAGAAAGTTATATAATGGAAGTTGATTTCTCTAATCTTTATTAAATGTTTGGATAACTGAAGCCATCCTCACAATGACAACAACTTAGCTACGATTTGGAGTGACGTCTGTAAATAGAAACCATATTTACATATTTTCATATCGGCTTGTGATTATTTTCTGTTGACTCCCCGCTACAGTATGCAAATACAGTAGAACTTGGATAATTCAAACGTCTTTAATTCCAATATTTATCTTGATCCCTTTTATTCAAAACGTTTTTAATTCGAAATTTTGGATAATTCGAATTTTATTTTGTTACCTTGGGCTTTGAATTATCCAAGTTCGACTGTATATGGATCTTCAGGATGATTCAAATCCAAGATTTCACAGATTAAGTGATGAAATTCATGATGATAGGTTTATATTTACTAATATGGTTTTGTTATCTTTTGGTTTTCTGCCTTCCAAGAAACATAAACGTTCTTCCACTGACTTATTCTTCTTTCTTATTCCAATCAATCACATATCAGGGTATCAAGCTTGTAGATCTTTAGATGGTGTCTGCTGAGAATAAGTAAAAGTTCATCAATGGATGAGTCAATACAATCAATGATGTGGTTTGGGGTTGTAGGTTGAGAATTGCACTTAGTACATAGTGGTAAAATTAGACCATTTGACTTATAATTTAATAAAATAAATAAAGTATCCAGGGTTAAGTTTCTTTTACAACTTTTTATTTCTCTAGCTTTCTGGCTTACATGCCCTTCAACAGAAGTAACTAGAAGTATAACTTCTAGCTGACTATACACGCCAAAAATGAAGACGTTTCAAAATGCCTTTGGAACAGTACTGTAATTAGAAGCAAGGAATTTATCTCCGATCAATTTTTGATAGTTTATTTTTCTTCTAGATTTAATTCAGTATTAATTGGTATATTATATATTGTCCTTCTGTGTTTGTCACATCAGAGTTGATGATTTATTAGAGTTCATTCTAAGGAATTTATTTCAATAGCGTTATTTTGTTTTGTTTATAGTTATGATAAATCTCTCTCCCACTCTGAGACGTTTAGAATTCAAAAACAATTAAAAAATAATAATTTTAAAACTATTTAAAAATCTGTATCAAATAATTGTTTGCAGAAGAAAAAACTATATATAATAGCGATTTATTTATTATAATCTTTTGTGTATTTATATTAGCTTAATTTTCGCATATATTCGAATATGATTAAGCGTTAGAAAAAATGATAAATGAAATCCTTCTGCGATTTTTTTAAAATTTTTGACCAAAAAATATAAAGAGAGATAGAGAGAAAGACAAATCATCTACTAGAATATATTTTAAAATATTAGACAGGTAGTTGGCGTTCTGCGCTCAAGGAACCTGGGTTATTAATATATATCTCTTTAAAATATTAGAGTATATTATAAAAATATAATATTTTATTAAATAGTTTTATAATGGGGATTTGCGTCTCTCTCTCTCACACTCACATTTTTTTCACTCTCTCGCTCTTCAATACGAGAAATGATTTCTATATAAAATTTGGACATTTACACGCAAATATCTACATAGGGTATAGCGTGTGTTTTGTAATAAATAACTAAATAAAGTATATAATTAGGCGTTATTTTTAAATGAAAATAAGGAAGTTTTAAAAACCCAGTTAGCTAACTCTGGTTACTGATGAATGCCATAGTCCAAAACCATGGTATACAGGTTGTTGGCTTTTGTCTGAATTTGTCTAAACTGGTATTGTAACTCATTCTTTATCAGCACTATTAAAGTGTTTACTATGATAATAAACATTGTGTATTGTGTGTGTTCTAATGTTAATTAAAAGAAGAGATCTCTTTTTTGGTGCATATACACTCATGGACAAAAGGAAGTTGTACCTTTTATCATGTATATCAGGATTCAGACAATAACTCTGAAAGTTATTACAGTGATCTTTATTGAAGACATACAAGGTAACCAAGTGTGAACAAAATTGCCTCTGTTTCCTTCAAAAAAATAAATAGACGACTTATGACAATCAAAGACTTTCCACTTTCTTAAGTTTTGTCCATAAGCGTACATTAAAATGTATTAGAAAATAGTGTAATTGTTAATGAACTCAGAGTATGATGTCTGAAATAAGAGGTAGGTGGAGATTGAAAACAATCAACATGATCGTATGTCAAATAAAAAATATATGGTCAATAGTCAAATAATTTTTTTTTCAATGTCAACAGCATCATTTCACAGCAGGTGACTCGAGAGTTGAATAATTCTCAATAATTATTATTAATAAAAAGATATTTTAGGCAAATCTATTTGCATGTTGGTTGTAAAAAAATTTACACATTTTCCATTATAAAACAAAAATGCACTTCACATTACCATCTGTCAACATTATGTAAAAATAGGTGACAGTTAGAGGCTATGTAAATATATCTTAATATCCATATTTGATAATTTCAGGGTGTTACAGTAAGGACAGTGTGACGAGCTACTGCGACCTTTGATCGTAGTGATTGGAAAGCAAATCCTGTTCGCTACATATGTAGATCATTTATGCTTCCTTCCTGTGGTGAATCTGTATAAGACCGATGGTCTTAATAAAGATGTATGTGTATGATAATTTCAGTGAAAAACTTACCTGTTTTATTTATTTATATCAACACATACAACACACAAAACGCGATATTCCCTGCTAGGGATAATTGCGTCGATTTACATTTTTAAATAGAAACATTTATAAACTCATTATACAAGAAAATAAATATTATTAATAAAAAAAGAAACGATAAAATAGATTAGGAACCTGAACCTTTCAGGTTAGAAAGATAACCATATATAGTGGTTAACTCTGTGACAATTCTCTCTGGTATTTACAAATTCATAAACATCTACAACATTATTAACTGTCTGTTGTCTAGCGCTATAGAAAATTGGACCAGCAGTAGGTTTCTCTCGAGTCCTGGGTTTCCTTGTCACAGTAACAGCTAGAGTCCTCAATCGCTCCAATTGTTGACAAAAATCCCCTAAAATTTCCGTGGTTCGTTGTAAAACTGGGTATTATAAAAGTTGAACCGAAAAATGATGGAATTCCAAACGGGTAAAAAGTTTGAAATGTTTCATTTGTTTTTAGAAATCATATCGGCACATCATATCTATAATATGTCCTTTCCTTTCTTCTTTAAACTTCTACTCAAACCTTGTAATTCACCAATTGTTATGTAATATAGTTCTCTGAATTTAGTGTTGTTGCTTGACGTAAGCATCTCCTGTGGGAATATCGCGTCTGATTTGATTGTTAAATAAATAAATATCGGTGATATCTTGTTATAGCTGGAAGCAAACAGCTATAGATGTTATAAAACATAACTATATTTGAGTGGTGTCATAAAAAACTTACGTTATAGGTTTATATCGAAAAGTAGCTACTTACATTTATTGGACATTCTATCAAATCAGATTGTGTATTATTGTCCTCTTTTATTGTTTATTGATATTTTATTGTCTTTATAGGTTTGTGCGGATATAATAGCTTTAAATATTTATTATAACAATCTTTGGAATACTGTAGAACTTCTTAATCTGAAATACATTGATTTACCATTCGAAAATGCTTCATTTATTAAACTGATAAACTTTGCTATTGATAAATGTTATTGAGGTCAAAGAATAAACCTATTAGCTTTCTTAACAAAAATTTTTTTTTTCATACAAAAATATTTTTTAAAAAGAGAAAGATGTATACTCATAGACAAAACTTAAGGAAGTTGTACATTTTACCATGTTGATCGGGATTCAGACAATAACTTTAAAAGATATTACAGTGACCTTTATTGAAGACTTACAAACAAAACTTAAGGAAGTTGTACCTTTTAGCATGTATATCGGGATTCAGACAATAACTCTGAAATATATTTAAGTAACCTTTATTGAAGACACACGAAATAACCAAGTGTGAGCAAAATTACCTCAGTCTCCTTAAAAAATATATATATAGATGACCGGCGACATCAAAGACTTTCCACTTCTTTAAGTTTTGTCCATGAGTGTATTTATGGAAGTCCGCCCTGGGCTGAAGAGGGCCATTAACCCAAAACAATGAATCCAGAGGGGCACTTCTCAGTTTGCCAAAGCTGGTGTTGTGGTTTGTCACCGACCCGAGGCCGCTAGTTTGATGAAGGGTCAATAGATGGCGCTTTGTTTCAACGTCTATTTTGTCGGGAGAGGTGGTAAATTGGTAAATTTAGAAAAATGCTTTATATAGGAATCAATATATTTAATTATTCTCCCAATATTTTTCATGTGCTCACTAGCCAAATTATATGCTCAGCAAAATTTTGTGTAGCTACGTCAAGATGGCTATGAAAAAAAAAAATTAAAAAAAAAATCAGCAAATTTTTCATTTTTTTTTTATAATTAAAAAATCTACACTAGATTTATTTTTGAGATTAAATAGAAAAATTATATACAACAACACAGCTTTATTAAGACCACCGGTCTTATACAGATTCACCACAGGAAGAAAGGAAGCATAGATGGAACTCCTGTTAGTAAAATCATATATATTATTAAATAAATAAAGAATTTGTGTATAAAAGAAACATTCGTGATTAAATCATTTCATTTTTTATATATAGATGGCGCGTTATTGCTTTATGTTTTTTAAAGAATATAAATGATCTATAATAGAATTATAGTTATTGTTTATAAATCTAACTCTATTTGAATAATTCAACGTAAAATATTTCAACAATTGATATATTTCTTCACAATTGTTAACCAAACGATTTATCAAAAGAGAAAGTGAAAAAGATCAAAATGGCTACTCGTGTTTTATTTGATCGACTTCTATGATGAAATCTTCTTCAGGAGAAAGTTTCAATGGAAGAAGAAAAAAACTCAGGTATCTGAAAGAAAATTGAATTCCTCATCTTTTGTGAATAACCAACTAATTCTTTTGGTGAACCTAACTCCTTCACTCGAACGCGCTCAAGCTCTTTTAATCGTAGATTTTTTAAAAAATCGCAGTTATTTTGAGACTGGGAAGAAAGGCGGAGGGGTTAGAAAAAAATTTAAACTTTATTATTTTATTGTTGATAAACTGTTAAAATCGTTTTTTAAAATAATATACATTTGTTGAATTTTCTTATGCAATTAAATCAATTCTACAAAACCGTGGTAAAAAGGAATTTTATAAAATAAGTTGCCCTCTTATATTTGTAGAAATTAATGGAAGAATAATATATAGTTATCAAAGTATTTAAAACATATAGTAGACATATTTAAATAAAAGTTACCTACATTATATTTATAAATTAAAACTATTTTTAATATTTTGAATAGCGAAAAAAAGATGTTCTGATTATTATGGCATATGGTTATATTTGCATATACACATATGTATGCAATATTAAATGATTATTTTAAAGAAAAATTTTTGAAAATGTATTCACATGTTACTAAGCCTATTTGATTCAAACGAATCAATATATTGGAGAGCTTCCCAAAATTTCATATGATAAATAATAGTATTAAAAACTTTAAATAATACAGACATTTATATGTTTAAATAAAAAGGCATATATTGGATCAAAAAATAATTTATTTTACCAATATTTCAGTTGGCTGAACGCCAACCTTTATCAAGGTGTTATAACATATTTAATGTTAATTTAATTATTATAACATCTAGATAAAGGTTGGCGTTCAGCCAACTGAAATATTGGTAAAATAAATTATAATTTGATCCAATATATGCCTTTTTAATTAAAGATTTATTTATGGATTGCTCTATTTTCAAAACATTTATATGTAAATAAATATATCATTTATATATGAGCATTTAATAAATATATTTTATCTTTTTATAGTAGTGTTAAATATATAAAATACGCGCTTTAAAGAGAAAAAAATATCTCGAGAAACTTTTAAAACACAACTTTAACCATCTTAAAATGAAGTTTAAAAGAAAAGGGAAGATGGGGTGAGTTTTAAAGACATTCCAATCGTTCTTCTTTTCCTCTCCTTTTTTTAAAATTAAATTTGAATTTGTGGCTCCAAACAAGGCTTAATGGGACTCAATCTGAGGAGCATTCCTTTAGCTAAATGGAGCTCATCATTTGAATGTCTTCTGCTCATATTAATTATTCTTTTTGGGGAGATCCAAGCTGCGAACGAAGGCATCTAATACTGGTGTAATGGTTATGCTAGCTATTACCTAAATGTTCGTCTGATTGGAATGGCAATATGTGTCGTTTGGTCCCTTAAAGGTAATGGTGATAGGGTGATTGTCATTTAGGACTTTGTTTGTCGTCTGCTATTTATTTACTATATGTAGATATGGGTTCGTGAAGGATTTTAAGCAACTTTTTCTTAAAAAATTGTAATTTTGTTAACTTTATTGTTATGATAATTAGGTTATTGTGTTATTTAGTTAATTGTTACTTGTTTTAAGAGTTGTGTGTGTGAGTGGTTGTATGGTAATTTTTTAATTGGATTAATGCACGTCTTTAAGAATAACGATTTTTCTTTGTTTTGTTTATTCTAAAAATATATATTATTTTCAATACCATCCTTTATTCAAATTTATTAATAAATTAATAACACGTATCGTTTTATATTTTGAAATAAGCAAGCTTTCGAGCAACAATTCTTCTACTGGTTTAACAATGTCAAATGGAGAAATACAAACACCCTGTTCGTAAAAACAAATGTTTATCTATACATGTGTGGGCGTGCATAATGTTCGTGCATAACTTTAAAAACCCTTTAAACACTCAATTTATCCCGTGAATTTATAATTTTGAAATTTCAAAAATTTCACGAAAGAATACTACAGTTAAAACTATATATAAATGTATGTTTTTCAAAAATTTGAAAATATAGGAATCAATAAATGAGTTCAAAATTTCGTTTTCTTTTTTAATATTAAGGAGAAAATATTCTTTGAGAACGTGAAACTGAATGTTCCTGATGGCTTGCGCCATCTATCGTAATGAATATTAACTAAACGTTGGATTTGTTTATATCTCAGAATATTATATAATTTTTTTATAATCAAGCTCGAAAAAGATACGCATTTCGGACTGTTGACCATCGTCAACGTAATGTATAAGCTATACCTCAACGACCAAACAAAATGGTCCTAATTTACAAACCCATCTTTATAGATTATAAATCATTTTTCAAAAATAGCCTAATATTTTAAAATTTATTTATTAGAGCAGACGACTATATAAAAAAAAATCAATTTAGCCACACTACTATAAAATGTGCAAACGTAGAAGCCATTTTGTAACTAATCCTTAATTTATACCATCCAATTTACATACTTCATGATTTATGAACTACTTTTTCTTTACCAAACGATCAAGCTACAACATCATTATTTTCCCGCGCTTTTCGCGACATTCTCTAAAACTTTCTTTTGGTTAAAAAAATAAATTCTAACCCTGGATTTTTAATAGTTTTACCCTCTTCCCCACACACATCCTCTATATTTTATGAATAATAAATTTTCATTTCGCAACACTGTTTTACCCCATAAAACTATTATTACAATGGCCTTTTTTTATATAATGGCAAATGCCATCATGGCTACCTTCTCCACTCTTTTTTTCATTTTCCATCTTGGCTTTTCTAATTAAAAAAGGGTTTTATAATGGACGTGAAAGTTTGCATATTCTCTCGTCTGCTGAATAAATTAACTATTTTTAGATTCGTTTTTGGTTTATTTATAAATCCTTTTAATTTTATTTTTGGTTAAATTACTAGCAACATGTGAGTTTTATTTTGTTAATTTATATTAGTTAATTAAATAAAATGTTTTTAAAATAAAAATTTATAATATTTTAAAATACTTATATGTAAAAATTGTTAAGCCATTTTTTAAAATTAAATTATCAAATTATAATTCAAATATCTCTTATATGGTAGTGTATTTTTTAGTAATTGGTTGATTGTTTTCTCATATGCATTCTAGTGTTCATTTTTATGTTTATAACACATTTTAGCCTGATTTTTCATTCTCTATAATTGGTCCAATCATAAAACTATTAAAAATTGAAGTTTACCAAAAAATAGTGATTTTATTTATAAATTAATTTTTCGGGATAGTAATTGATTTTTTAAAACAGTGAAATGTTAATTTAGATTAATTTCATTTATTATTTAATGTTCTATTTACTCTTCTACACACATATATTAATATTAATTCATATTTTTATTCAGTGAATATATTTACAATAAGTCGATAAAAAATAATTTGATAGTATATATATTTAAAATCTTTGGAGAGATATTCAATTTTTAGACAATATTTAAAACAAAGAAAATTACATTTATTAAATATGTTTATATCAATTATAAATATAGTGATAAATATATTAATATTATCCAATTTTATATATCAAGTTTTTTTCTTTAACGGTAAAAAATGACAATTTTTTTTAGACGCAGACGATTGCAGCCATGTTGGCAGCAGATCCCTATGATAGCACCAACTTACACCTGGTGGTGGTTTGACAGGGGGATTATAGGCTTGGAGGATTTAATGATATCGTTTGGCCTTAAAATATAATCGTCTGGAGCCATTGTTCGTCTGCTTTTTTTTTTCTTTGTTAGGTGATAAAATAGAGAAATGGCAGGAAGCTAAAGAGAGCTGAAACAGATAATTTAAAATCTATTCTTTCTTAAAGTGTGAAAAAAAAAAATAAAATAAAATTTAGTTATTAACTGATGATAAGATAGTGATTCTGATTATTCAAATAAATATTATATAAATGAGTATTGCATTCTAAAATTAATTTATAAACAATTTTACCCCTAACGATTTTATTTTTTTAAAGATAAAATTGGTCGAAAACATAGTATGATGTAAAACTAAATGGATTATAAGAAAGTTTCTGCGATTTTATAAAAATATCTTTGTTTTTTAAAAATATAAATTTAGAATAAATTATGTTTTAAAAAAAATAATTAATCGTTATACACACAAAAACATATGACACACAAAACATTGTAGACATCAACATTACCATAACTTTATTGTAAGGTTATAAACTCAAAAGGAGCTTCTTCTATAGAACATGTTTGTTTCGCTAGCTTTCAAACGGCATCCTTCTTCAACGGGCGTAAAGACAAGGACCATAAAGACCTTATCTTTACGCTCGTTGAAAAACGATGTCTTTCGAAAGCTAGCGAAATAAACATGTTCTATAGAAGAAGCTCCTTTTGAGTTTATAATCTTACAACACAAAACATTAATTATACTAATTACAACTCTAAAACCTATATCAATTTATATATGTTATGTCCATATATATTTTTTTGTGAATATATTTAAAATAAGTCGTTAAAAATTCATTTGATAATATAAATTTAAAATCTTTGGAGATAGTTAATATTTTCACAATATTTAAATAAAAGAAAATTGCATTCAATGAAAATATGTTTATATCAATTAATATAGTAGTAAATATGAAAAAACAATAGAAAAAAATAAAAAATAAGTGGGTCAGGTGTTGATATTAAAAATAAAGAAGGCATCTCCTGACCACGAGCACATGTGCTTTTTAGATGGCAGAGCGCCATCTAGTGGAGCAAAAATAAACTAAACGTTTATTTAGCTTGCTCCGTGATATTTGGCCAACCCAATTTCTTGATAAATCAAGAAAAGCCATCCACGAACGCGTTTCGCGCTGTTGGCGCTCGTCAGCGTGGAGTAGGCTGTAACCACTGCGACCAAAAATATTTTTTGGTCCCAGAGGCTTCTTGAGAAATCAAGAAATGGGTATTTAAAGCCAAATTTGCGTAAAGACGCTTAACACTCTTAACGCTCTGCCATCTAAAAAGCACATGTGCTCGTGGTCAGGAGAGATGCCTTCTTTATTTTTAATATTAGTAAATATATTAATCTTATCCAATTTTATATATCAAGCTTTTCCTTTAACGGTAAAAAATGACAATTTTTTTTAGACGCAGACGATTGCAGCCATGTTGACAGCAGATCCCTATGATAGCACCAACTTACACCTGGTGGTGGTTTGACATTTGGAATATTTATAATGGAACATTTTTGAATATTCAAAATAAAAAAACAGTTATTTATGTTTTTAGTCAATACAGATACAATTTGCATCATTTTGTTAGGTAATATGACACTTATCTAAAGAATAAAATTCACTTTTTTTAGAGAGAAAAAATACTCTTTTACTTCATTTTTGTATATTAAACAATATCTGGTTCGTTACCCCATTTGTTGTTTCATGGACAAGTGTATGACGTGTAAAAGCCGATTTATAAGTTTGGTTCCGTTGTTAAATCTTGCCATTAAACACATTTTAAATATTTATTGATATATTCAGAATATTCACCTCAAAAATATAATATAAACTTATTTTTTTCTACTCATTCTGTTTTCACATACTCTTCATTATTTTCTATATACATATCAAAGCAAATAATTTGTTTTAATAGCATTGTTAATTTCTACATATACGTGTATATTAATAATTTTGAAAATAGAGCAATCCATATTTAAATCACACACACACATTAGATAATATATATATTTAAATATATTTATAATATATTCTCACAAAAATAATTTGATATTTATTTTAAAGAATAAATTTACTTTTAATTGTGTTTTTAATATAAAAAATAAATTTTCTAAAACACACACACACACACACACAAAAACAACAACAGCAAAAAAAGAACTACAAATCCCTAGAAATATTTTATGGAGAATTTAAGAAACAGAGAAACTCTACGCGTCATTTCTCTTCTTGGTCAATAGTCAACAAAATATATATAGGAAAGTTAATTTATTCTGTGAGTAGCTATCATCATCATCTCCCGCAATATTTAACGTTAGGGAGAGGAAGTCTTCTCTCTCATAATTTATTTCACTTTAATGCAATTTCACTGTTCAACGCGCGGTAGCTCCATTTTTATTCCTGAAATTTCCAAATGGAAGGATGCCTTTAATCCTTTTCAGACGACGACTTGTGATAAAAAGAGCAGAAGATCTGAGTTTAATTAAGATAGTGTTGGGGGAGGGGGTGAACTTGTCATACGATTGGTTAAACTCCACCCCACCCCTAATTTCCACCCCATCTTCTTCCTTTTGATAAAAATGATGTTCATGGCGTCACACTTCTATGAATAAATAGCATTTTAAAATTGTAAGCTTGGATACCCTGTATCCCCCTTAAAATTTGACAATTTATCTGTGTTATTGTAAGTCTTTTATTCTTACCCTTTATCACTGAGATATGCAAATTTGTATATTTCATATATAAATATTCTAATTTGTTAACTTCCTTCACTATTCTTGACGTCTGCGTGTGAGGTTGACTATACTGACGAGAACAACCCGGAAACACGTATGTTATTGGATTTCACGTGATTCATCAGGAAATTTATTTGAGATTTTTATTTTTTTGTAATTAAAAAAAAAATCGACGTTTAGTTTATACTCATAGATGGCAGTGGCTATCTTTTGTAACGCTTATTTACATAATGGCGTCTAGTTTTGACGTTTATTTTGACGGTAGAAGAGCCCTATGCTTTTATACTCGTATGCCCAATTTCCTCCCGGCAAAATTTCCATCTATATTTTGGCCATAGATTTGTCCTAGCCACTTTGCTAGATAAACACTGTAATATAATATAATATGTTTAAATATATTTGACCATCGACCAACCTTGTTGTTTTTTATAAATATGTAATATACATCTAACTTTACATTATTAGTATGTTGCACGTTGTTCACTTAAGATAAATAAAATAAGTCTTTTATATAAAATTATATATTTCTTCAATAATAAACATAAACAAAACATATTACAAACAGCTCTTGGGCAGATTGGAAGTGGGGACACTATTGGTACATGAATATCATCCTTCTGCCTACTTTATGTTATACTCTTGCCTGAAAATCTGCCCTTGCCACTTCACCAGCTTAAACACCTGTTTGGTAAATTCTACCGATTTCATAACTCTTCTCATAGGATGTTATGGAATCGAAGCCGCCTCTGTACTGATGAGAGATAAAGCCCTAAACCATGGTATACAGGTTGTTGGCTTTTGTCTGAATTTGTCAAAACTGGTGTTGACGTTCATTCTTTATCATCTCTTTTACGTTAAGTACTGGGATACTGAACAAAATGCATTGTTTTAATACATATTTAAAGTGAAAAGTATCACTTTTAGTACATATATATTACAATCATAACTGTAAACAATGGTAACTATCAATTGAAAAAGCCCTGTAAGATTCATAAATGAATAAAACAAAGCATCAAGGGCTACGTATCTTTATTAGAACAAATATATACGAGCTTTCGGGCACATACGCCCTTCTACAGGAATTAATGAAACAATAATCCAACTAGTTTGAAATAAGATATATATATAAATTTAAATTTAACGTGCATATCCACGATACACGTGCATATCAACTTGCAAGGTATCCCATCAGAAATGGTAACTATCCCATTTCTAAAAACAAAAATCAGTATTTATTCTATTTTGTAACTAACGAAAAATAATAATTTTTACACTTCCGAATACTATACAATTTGATTATTAAAATAATATAAAAGAGAAACACAAAAGTCGAAAGAGAAGAAGATATTGAAAATTGTTGACACGGATTATCTTTCTCTCTCTATATTAGAATTCAGGTGAAAAAATATCTATCCGAGGGGTGGGGGGTTTGTTTCATTTCCGTGGTGTCAGACCACATCTGAAAATCCATAAACTCCCCTTCAGTCGATAATGTCATCTGGAGACGTCAAAATTCACGATACGCCCTCTATTTTATCACATAGGTACTAAATCTTCTCCACCTTTTGTTTATTTATCCCCCCTCGTGTGCCTATCTATATGTTAATTGAACTCGTTGCTAGGGTCCTTGGTCAAAAATAAAGTTACCTTTTTTCTGTGATTTTTCCTTAATATATATCAGAGAAACAGAGATTTATTATAAATATAAAACTCTAACACTTATGAAATATGATCGGATTGTTATATTAATTTTATATATATATTTAATATAAATAGTGTTAATAGCAATATTATTGTTTAATTATAATAGTTATATTATTATAAATAGTTATATTATTTGCTATATTTATGCTTAATAATGTTAACTTTGAGACTTTAAATTGTATATATATACATCTAGATGAGATTTGTGTAGTACTTCGGTGGAGCACAAATCGAAAGATCTAAGAATCTTCTAATTGCCTTTAAATAAAATAAAAAAATAAAAAGTATATTTTTCAGAGAAGAGAGAGGGAGTGATTGAAACTACTTTATTACAATGTCCATATAAGGTTATATAATACAGAATAAATATATAATTATAAATAAATAAGATTAAATAAGAGAGAGAAAGAGAAGTTTATATATAATTTAAAAAATCAACAACAACAAACAACAAAAAAGCCTTTATTTAGGGTCACTGACCCTATACAGGATTCACCAGAGGTATGCATAAGAACAAAGCAGTGAGACAAAGGAAACAACGATATAAACAAGAAAAAGAAAAAAAAAGGAAAGAAAAAACACGAAAGAGAAAGAGGGAATCAAGAGAAACAACACAAAAAGAGTAGCAGTAAGAAAGTGAGGAGTGAGTGTCACTTGGCCTTCTTCTGAGATATGGACTTGTTGAAACCATAAAACGCCGTAGCAATATACTTATTCTGGGTCATATTGTCAACTATTGATGGAAGTGAAGCACAGAGTTGCCCAGTAATTAAAAAAATCATATATATGCAAAATAAATGAATCTCTTTTATTTAATAAATACATAAAAAGATTTAAAACAAAGTATATTTTGATCTTCATTGAACTATAGCTAGTGTCATGGTTTCTTCTCCAGTCTGAATCCGAAAGTTCTTTTTTTTTTGCTTATCCATAGTATACACGTGGTATAGGCCATGATAATCATGGTGGGTAGAAGTAGACGATTGCTTTTACTGTAAGTGCCCAAAAAGCGCCCAATGTGGGAATCGAACCCGGGTAGTAGCGGTCGAAAACCAACGGTTTGACCATCCTTCCACCGACCCCCCCTACTACTCAGAGAAGGTAAAAATATGTTTTCTTTTTTATTATAACTAATGAATTTATTTTTTTAAAAATAGTTTTTTTAAATATAGCAATATTATTCTACCGCATAGTTTTCAAAATTTACAAGTAAAAAAATCTTTATAATTAAAAATTCTTCATATTTTTCTTCAATAAGAAAACTTTTTAAGATTTATAATTTTTTATTGTTGTCAATTTCTAAACGTATCTTGTAAAAACTTCCTCAATAGAGAGTAAATCTACACTTTACAAAAAGGTATAAGACGCTGCAACTCTTTTTTTAATTAAATGTATAAAGTAGCTTTCGAGCAAACCCTTCCTCAGGTAACTAAGTTGCTGTTTGCTGAGGTAGGGCTTACCCGAATGCTACTTTATACAATAAATAAAAAATAGTTGCAGCGTCGTATGCCTTTTTGTAATTTGTTGAAATTCACAAACCTGTCATAATGATAATCTACATTGTAAATCTTTCAACATACAAAGAAAATGTGTAACCTTCACCCAGGGCACAAATTTCACGATGGCAGGTGGCTCCCTCACGTAGTGACAAGGTGAACTACTCTTAAGGTCATTCATATCTAGGTCATATACTAGTGTGAGAAATGAACAAACTTATCTCATTGAATTGAAGAAATAATAAAACCGATAAATAAAATCAAAACTATAGTACAAAAGTGAAATTGTACCGGGACCAGGTTGATAAATTAAGAGAAAAGCTTCTCCTGATTATGCAAATAAAAGTGTCTGATGGCTTGTGCCATTAACGATTATTTTATATTTATTCCGACAGATGGCGCAAGCCATCAGCAACTTTTAGTTACACGAGCATGAGATGTCATTCTCTTGATAGATCAAAATTTGTTCAAATATATGTTATAACAATATCTTCATATGAAAAAAGCCATTTTTGCAAGTTGGATTTATAAATCTTCATATAAAAATGATTTGCATATAATTCCCATTGTAATAAATGAGAGAATAAAAACATTTACTGTCCTCGAAGTGTCTCTTAATTCTAAGTACTAAATCCTAAGAAGTTATCAGTCCCTATATGTTAACTCCTGACAAGTTATCATGGATATCATTTAAAGAAAAATACCTCGT
Organism: Cordylochernes scorpioides; assembly: GCA_030710605.1. Classification (NCBI taxonomy): domain Eukaryota; kingdom Metazoa; phylum Arthropoda; class Arachnida; order Pseudoscorpiones; family Chernetidae; genus Cordylochernes; species Cordylochernes scorpioides. Next base: position 37,600,008 of record CP092874.1, read on the forward strand.
TATTTCTTTAATAATAAGTAGGTTGTAAGGCGTTGCTTTTATTCTCAAGACGTTTCGACTCTCAATATGTATTTATTCCGTTGAAAGAATCAGCCGATATGTGGAAGAAGACAGACGAAGAAGGAGAGGCTAAAAGATGTCACAAAAATGACAGAGTTTCTACTGCGGAAGTTTCCATCATTCCAAATTTCCGTTTATTTTAACCCTTAATGGGTCCTCCATGACCTAGCTATCAAATTGCTTAAGTCTGTATGGAATGGGGGATATAGGTATCGAATTATATTGCTGTATCGAATTTGTTTAGAATTGTCTTCGTTTTTA
>CP092874.1:37600428-38015263 GCA_030710605.1 Cordylochernes scorpioides
GGGCGGAAAATGGATGGCAGTTCCATTCCAGCGTCTATCTTTATGATGGGAGAGCCGTCCACTATTAAGTGTATAGTTTGCTTGTCTTTAAATCTTATTTGTTAGTCTTCAGATATAATCTTCACAAGTAGGGTTCCTTCTACATATATCCAGATAGAAAAATAATTCAAATATCATAACCACTTGTTATATGCTAAGTACAGGCTATTTACATATTTCTAAACTAAGGTTAAATTTATTATATAATAAAATATGTAACTTATGAAATTTGAATTAGCCATGGAGCAGAGTTATGGCTATTGTATTTTTTTTAATTCTGATTTCTGACTATTGCGCTTATGTCAGGTATGTTTCTATAATATATCCCTATACCATATTTTCTAATTCTTCGGGCTATTGTTAAGCAGTTAGGAGGGTAAGGTGTGATGCAAATAGATCTATATGTATGACTACTGTCTGTGTCATTTGGGTTATAAAAAGAAAAGGGGATGCCTTAATATGAATCTATCCGCAATTGACCTGTAGAAATTATAGAGATCTATTGCTATAATCTATTGCTATTGCTATGTCTTGATGACAGAGCCGACCATTATTTCACAAATCATTTTAACATAGTGAAGGAACAGGAATAATTCGATATTTCCCTCCTTTCTTCCTAATTACACGTGAGCCCCTAATTTAATGGGGAGTGTCTTTACACAGCTGTCCTAAACTTCCCACACTATATCCCTTGTGTATAAATCTATTTTTTTTATTCATCTGTAGAAATATAGAGATCTGTTGCTATAATTTCCTCTATGAAGTAGCTATCAGCGTCTTCAGTAGGTGGCTAAATCGTTAGAAGGCAATTCTTTTAGAGGAATGGTTGAAACAACGAGGGAGGCAAAAGGAAGGGTCCGCCATTTTTCTTTCATGGAAGAAGAAGCAGGAGAGAGTATGGATGTAAGTTGAAACCCCTGAGACGTTTGGACCCCACATTCCTGAGACATCGTTATTTTTCCCGCGCTATTCCGACGCCCCCATACATTCCAGGAAGAAGTCCATCAACGGGGGGGGGGGGGGCTCCCCTGAGGGTCCCTCTCTCGCCGACATGAAACTTCTTCTTGGAACTGCATTCCTCCAAATTCTTCTGTACCTAGTATATTATCTGATATTCCATTCTTCCAATTATATTTTTTATGCTCAAGTTCTACATTGCTTATCTCTATATCAAACGCCTTGCCTATTGTGGTAGAGACCCAGTTGCCAAAATGTTACACTTTCTGCTTTTAATAAGGAAATTCCTACTAAGCCGCTCCTTACATGCTCCGTTCTCGTAGGTCTAAAATAGGGAACGCGACAGTGGTAGGGGGGTTGTTGTCAAAATGTTACACTTGCAATTTTAATATAGAAATTTTTCTTTAGGCACAACATACATTCCAAGGATGGTGTTGACATTGTTGTCGAAAGTTTATGCTAGGTAAAATTTAATAAGGAAATTGTATTAAGTCACTCCCTACATGCTCCGTTCTCGTAGGTCTAAAATAGGGAACGCGACAGTGGCGCAACAACGTGGGGCCCGAATTTAGTATATATTTCATCTTGAATACTTTAGAAATATATACCTAATGAAAAGCCATAATATTTAATTATTTAATTAATAAAATTGGTGAAGTAATTCACACCCTGAGTTAAGAGTCTATATCTAAGTGACTTACAAAAATTTCGAGTTGTCTTACTTAAGGAATGTCATGTTGTCACCTTGTGATTTTCCGTTAATTTTAAGAGCTATTCATAGCGTCCTTTCAGTATTCTAACCGCACCTACTGATACGATTTAAATCGTGAATTTTAACTTATGCTTTCCGTTTCGCTGGTATTTTATCGGGCAATAAAAGTTAAGTTGAGGCGACGTCTACCACAACACTCGTCGCTGTCATTTACGATTCACATTGTTTGTGACAAAGCCTTAATAATATCACTGATTTCTGATATCAAAGTAGAACGTTTATGGGGATGAGTATCTTTTATTCAGGTCTTCTCAAGCTTTCGGGCTTGTCAGCCCTTCTGCAGGAGAAACATATACAATATATCGAGAAAATATAATGCCGCCTGCTGCTAAAACTATTATGATTCTATATACATATATGTATGTATATATGTATTAGGATGTTTTAGCATATTATTTGTTTACTTAAGATACACTCTTTTTAACTGGTTAAGGTATTTACATATTCTACTATTGTTTGCTATATTCTATGAATTATCTTATAAGTTAGGAATTCTATTATTTAAGTTAGTTTTATAACGGTTATTTGCTATTACATACAAGTTCATTATATTATTATTGATATTGCTAGTTGGTACTAGGATATATTGTGTTATATGCTTCGGGCAAATCTATTTTTTTATTAACGTTATTGTGTTTTCTGAATAACTGAAGGATCAATTATAAGTCTTTGATATTTACTGTTTATATTATTGTAATGTATTCTATGCTTCTCCTAGAGCGAAAGTGTGACTTGTTTCTTTACAGTGTAGGAAGAATTAGAGATCTATTGTCTTATTTAATAATGTTGCGTCTATGTTCATATATTCTATTGATGTCTCTCCTTCCTGTCTCCACCACGTACTTGGCTTAGCAGTTGTTTCACCCTATGGAATATATTGTCTTTTATGTCTGTTTGGTTAGTGAGTTTTTATGATATTAGGATTATTTTAGATAGTTGATTTTAATGGTGGAGACTATATTAGGTGAATTACAGTAATATGCTTGGATGCCAAAGTTCCTTAGGTAGTTGACTATAGTTATAGATATTTGTGAGTATGTAGTGTAACATATCGCCCTATAGATACTTGTGGTTTTATTTATTGGGTTATTGATTGTTACACTTTTGTGGAAAGTTTTTTTTTTTTTTTTAAATAAAGGTGGTTGGGCATCCTGCTTGCTGGACATTATTTATAATGTTCTGTGTTTCAATCAATTTTGGATTCTGTTGCGAGCACCATTGATTACAATTTTTTTTTGTTTTATACAGTATGAGAAATGCGGTTGGGTTGCCATGGTTCAAATCTAGAACAGTAACCAATGTCTTACAGTAGTCTACTGAAGTGACTTAGAATTTTCCTCTCATCATAGCCCTGATATAATCTCTCTCACAGCAGAAGTGAGTCCTAATAATTATTACTGGCTACAATTTCTTAACTTTACCTTAATAGCGCTTTCTGCCAGGTCATACTAGTCTGTGCGTCCAGATTAAGAGCTAATATGCCTGGAGATGGTTATTCTATTTTATTTTTATACAGCACATAGTGGATTGGGAGAGTGACAAACACACGAGCCTTAAGGCAGAATTAGAATGGGAGATCCAGTTTAGCATACCCATGAAGAGAGATTATTGATCACCATAGAAAGGACGCAATTTTATAGTTTTCTTCGTAAATTTGAAACCAATAATAGAAAGAAACCTGGTTTTTAACATTCTAATGGCAAAATCTCAAGGGATAGGTATAGTGAACAATTTGCGCAAGTACTTTTAATCACTGTGGAAGTTTTTATCAAATCATGACATACTACCTGGGATAATCTTTAAAATATCCAAAGGAAGGGAGATGACTGGAGCTTGTGTCTGCAAGACAGATGAGATATCCCGGGGCATGCGTGGACAGCCTTAAGTAAATGACAAGGCAGCAAAAGCCAACTGTGTTAGAGACAGGATCTATCTAATAATAGTATATAGGAGGCGAGGGAGTTTATCGAGGCTCGATTTGACACTTGTATATAATGAGGAAGTTAGCGAAGTGTGAACCTCCAGTGCGAAGTAACATCACCAGAAGGCTGTGAATAAAGATTGATGGAGTCGGGACTTCGGAACCTGTAGGCGTGAGGCGGTATCGTGATTGGTTTGGAAGGTTTGATACGCGAGAAGGGTGACCCCCTTTGACGACGTTTTCTGCCAAGTTTTGATCACTGGATGCCGATAGATCGCCAAAAAGGGTGTGTGCACCACATGGAAATTGTCATTGAAGATGTGCCAGCATGACGAGAAAGAAGATCTAGGACGAGATGACGTTTCCTAAATTTGACACACACAAGGTGCTACGCCTGGACAATAGATGGAGCAGTGAAGTCCATCTAGAAATTAGCGCTAATTCCAGAACAAAATGTGTTTAGATTGAGCTGAGGTGACCTCTCCATATCATATATACTCCTGTAAATCCTTAGATGTCCACATGTATTTCCACAGTGAATTATACTTGCTGCACACCTATATCTCATGAGCCAAGAATGTAATTACCAGTCTGACAATAATAAGGAATAATATTAGTTCTCTAACCCAGTAACAAACAAAACCAATGGTATGCAACAAAGCCCTACAAAGTAATTCCCCTACAAGATTCACAGTATACTATCATGACCCAACGGAAAACTCAGTTAAAATCGGTGTACTAAAGGGCGAAATAACTTTGTCATCTCCCAATTCAAAAATGCAACTGTTATCCCGTAGACAATGATATTATAACCGCATTTGATTTTGTATCCCCATGTGAAGAAGGATGAACTCATGGAAATGCAACCCTTTAATTACTATGTCTCATACTGTATAAATGAAAGAGGAAAATTTCCAGTAGCAGCCGCTAAGTGGCGATGGCAACGTACACGTATTAAGGGATTAGATAAATAGGTAGGGGAAACTTCTAGATATCCAACAATTGTATGTTCATAATTAGTAATTTGTTAACGATGTGACAGAAATCATCTAAGACCTCGACGTAAATTTTGTGTGTGTCCCGAGGACAGAGAGTACGATGGCCGACACCTCGGTAGGCCCCTTTGTGGAAGCAATTCTGTCACCTCGAGTTAAGAAAGTCGCGGCCGGGGCAATTAAAATTAGAAACCGTGGGCCCCCTGCCTCCCTTCTTGGAAGATAATGACCAGACGTGGGAGGGTTCGTTACGGACAGGAAGTGGGCCCCACTATTTAAAGTATCAGGTGACGACGGCCACCGACGCTGTAGCTCGTAAAATTGAGGATTTTAAATACACTAAGAGTTTGTGTAAGCTTATTCACCTAGATTTCGGCGATTGTATACACTAATGTATATAAATAGGCCTATATTGATAATAACATTGGACTATATTAAATAATAAATGTTAATTCTCCTAATAAGAAACAATTTTCTTATTGGCCACAATCTTTGCTTTAATGTTGGTATATGTTATTTAAGAGTTACTCAGTTTTTTTTTCCTTTTTTTGACAACACTTTGTTTTAGTTATAGGCTGTGATTTGACGAGTTCCAACTTTCTTTTATTTCTCTAGCTACGAGTTTGTTCTAGCGTTGTAAAGAATCTTAAATTTTCAATTTTACTTTTATGTTAACTATTTTGTCTTAATGTCATGGTGAATTTTAAATAGTGTGCAGCTCGACCTTTTATTTTAAACCATAACATGTGTTCTTGTGTTAAGTGATCGTTGAAAGGAACTTTAACACCCTGTTTCAGTGTTTGTGTACTAATTGTCCCAACCTTGTTTTTTGTGCAGTATATCGTCTCACAACCTTGCTGTAGCGTTTGTTGCCATCTTTAATGATTTTCACAACCTTGTTTTATATGTTAGTGTGTCATTTCACAGACTCGTTTTAGTGATGAAGAGAGTTTTCACGGCCGTGTCTTTATGTTAGTCCACAGCTAAAGGGAGGTTTCACAACCTTGTCTTAAATGTTAGTGTGTCATTGTAACAACCTTGACACAACCTGTTTTAATATTAGTATATCATCTTTAAAGGGTTTCACAACCCGTTTTAAATGTTAGTGTGTCGTTAGTCACAACCTCGCTTTAGTGTAGCACTTCGTTGAAGAGTTTTCACAACAGTGTCTTAATGTTAGTCCACAGTTAAAAAGGGGGGCTTTTCACAACCTTGTTTTAATGATAGTTTGTCATCTTTATGAGTTGTGTCACAACCTTGTTGTAATATAACACATCGTTTTGAAGAGCTTTCGCAAACCTGTCAGGATATGATTTAAGAGTTGCGTATTCAAGGGAGTCTGCAAGGCTATGGGGGTTGGTGCAGTAAATACCACGGCCTGGAGACCTCAGAGTAATGGCGCCGTAGAAAGGCTCAATAGGACGGTAATAGAATCTCTACGCAGGTGTACAGCGGGGAACAATTGGGATACCACCTTACCAATGGTAGCCTTAGCTATCAGGACCACTGTACACTCTAGTACTGGATTTACTCCAGCGAAACTGGTCTTCGGACATGAGCTGAGGCTCCCACAACCTTTCCAGGAAGAGGAGCTTAATCCGGTATGCGAGGATTCAATTACCGAGATGGCGGCCTTCTATGAGCGGGAATTGGTGGAGGAGGTTGAAAGGGCGAGAGAGGTGGTGAGGCAGACTTACTTGAAGGAGCAACAAGAAGCCAGGGCTGAATTTGAAGCTAGAGAATTAAGGATCTTTGAAACAGGGGATCTAGCTTTGGTAAAGAGAATGCATGAGACGAAAGGACGTCACAAATTTGAGCCAAGGTATAGAGGACCTTATGAGGTACTACAAAGGACAGGCGACACTGTTTATCTTTTGAAGGATTTGGAGACGGGGCACTTAGACAAGATTCACATAGATAGAATGAAGGCCTATCATGCCCCGGTAAAGACTTACCCTACGGGGGACGAAAACACACAAGAACAAATAGATAGTATCACTGATGATGAGGATCACTGGGTACATCCAACGTATCCCATATATTCCCGTAGAACTGTAGAACCAGTGGAACCACGAGAGACAGCAACCTTAGGGAACCCGCCTGAGGTAGTAAATAGGGCAATTGGTGGCAATGTTGACGGCCCTGGAATACGTCGTTCAACCAGGGTCAAGAGACCCACTGATTGTAAATCATGCCCAGGTTGCCATTGATTTGAACCTATAGAATGTGTACTAGAGTTAGTTAAATTTTGATCATAGTATGAAGTGTTAGAATGTAGGTTAAAGGCCCTAGATTGTGGTCTTAAGGAAATTTCAGTTTTTTTTTTTATTGCAGGTTTGAGCAGTAGTCCAACTTTAAAAACAATTAAGGGGCTTAGACGCACTAGACAATTGCTGTGCTTGTAACATATTCTCTATGGAATAACTTGGAGCTTGCGTTGGGTAAAACTTGACTCCCTGTAAATCCCTGGGTCCAGTTATACAGTCCAAAGAGAATTTTCTAATGAGAGTGTGTAAGGCAATTACAGTCTAAGAATTGATGTAATAGGATGGCAAGTCATCTCTGTTGTTAATCTCCAGAACGAGCTGGGTACTGAATGCCCTATAAGTCCAAAGAAAGAGTTTAGCTGAATAGCAGGGAAAGAAGAACACTATTGATCCTATTGGGAAGCAGCGTTGGGGAAGCACTTGTAGACCTATCATATTTTGGCAATGAGGTGAATGCTTGAAGTTCAGTTCGCTCCATTTAAGTGCTAGTTTGATGAATCATTTGTTTAGACACCAAGTGTCAAGATAAGAAGATTTTCAAACTATTAGAAACACAGTTAGAGTGGTAGGTTAGATTTCAGAATACAATTGTTGACAATCAACATAGTTTGATTTATCTATCTGTTTAATTATAAATAATATCTATCTATGAGTAGATAATTTATAGAGAGTTTGTATGAGGCGTTTATTTAAGTTAATAGGGCTTTAGTTCCCAATTTGTTTTAATTCTATTATTTTATTTGATTTCACATTTTGTCCTGAAATATGTTATTATTTGTTAGGATCTATTGATATTGATAAATGAGTATTTTGGCCTTTGTAGCAGCTTTTAACTTTAGTTTGTATGCACACCATGAATGATAGGGGGGAGGGTGTATGAATGAATTGGTGTAATGAATGTGTAAGAAGGTTAAAAACTATTATATTGTGAGCCCAAAATACATTAGAATAGGATTAAGAGGTCATAGATTCAATTTTTAATTTTGATTTCAGTATTTGTTAGGAACGATGGCCTCGCAGGACAGTACAACTCTACTATTAGGGAAGGTTTCCGCTCCATTTTGTTAGGACTCCCCCAATGGGAGTATAAGTTTGATTTCTATTATTAGGGAATCAATCACCCTATTTCATCATATCAACTTGAATTCTAAGAGTCGTAGACAATGACCATGTCTCGATTCTCAGACTGGAGTATTTGTGGAAGGCCACGGTCAGGCCAGAAGTCTGCAAAACTTCTCCTCATTAGAGGGAACGGAGAGGTATCAGGTGAACTTTGTGCTAGGTGGGGGGATTCAATTGCCGACGTCGCGGACTAAGTGTAAAGCGACGAAAACCTCGGGTAACCGATCTGACATCGTAATTTACGACGCTTTAAGCGTGGCTGAGATGAGGATAATTCAGACGGGAGGTTGGGAAGGTTCGGCGCGTTGAAGCTCCTCTATAAATTGCGCAGCTTGGAACCAATCCCCGATAGACGGAAACTTCGAAACATGTGCTGGGTAAATCAGTCCCTATAACTCCTTGATTTTAAGTCATAGTCTAAAGGGGGTTTCTAATGAGAGTTAACAATGAGAGAGCGTGTAAGAGACAAGTTATGATTAGACGACGCGATTCCGTCTACAGATTTTAGGTACCAGTTAGCAAAGTGACAGATGGACTGTCCAGATTCTTTGCGTTTTATATCGCCCCAGGCTAGCAAAAGTTAATCACCTAATTAAAGACTATCAGTCTACCATACGTTTAGTTAGAACGAATTTAGGTCTAAATATCAGTTAATAAGTAGAAATTTTCTTTTTGTTACGAGAGTAACTCATCATAAGATAAGGTAAACTTTAAATTAGTAGGACTTCTAAATGGACTTCTGAGGCAGATCACCAGAACAAGCCAGTGTAGCTTTCAGATCTAGGTAGGAAGAATTTTTATTTTGGAAAGATCGATTCGGCCGTGAAATGGCCTAGAGCAATGAGCTAGTCTTATTTTTTTATTATAGACATAGACTATAATATTTTCAGAGAGGTGTTAAGAACTCGAGTTGAGGGTAGAGGGTATAAGTACACATTCTATAGATCATCTAAACAATGTATAGTAGGGGTTAACTACATGTTCAGGTAAAGAACAAAGATAGGTTAGATTGTCATCACGATAAGGTGACTTAGAAATAACCTGGTTTGGGAACGTATTGGCTACCATGATCCCCTTCATATATATATCTTCCCTGATTTAAGAGAAGCGGGGGAACATACCAGACAAAACACTCCCAATGAAGAGTTGATAAGAACAATTTTTAAGATATTCCAAGTAGAATTTGAAATACTAGTGAAATGTCCTAGACCCTCAGTGCACATTTATCCGTTTTATTATCATTATCTATTCAATATTACTATATAGCATATATCATTCCTTTATTATATTCATGTATATTTGTGTATGTAGAAATAACGAATAATTACTATGTGTGACATTTTGGTAACAGCATTGTTACCATCTTCAGACAAATGTACCGAATGAGGATTCTAATCACAATTTGTAGATGCATCTGTTCACCATAGTATATCCTATATATATGTATATCAAACCATTCCATTCATACCTATAGTAAACATCCATCTTAAATTTTTTTATTTTTTTCTCCGCGTATATCTGCATTGCCCCACTTTGACATACATAGTATCCGTGCAAATTTAATGTGTATATTCACTTGCCACGTTTCTGTTTTACCCTGTTATTAGTGTCATTTATAGGAGTTGCAATTTTAGTATTCTTTTTTATTTTACCATTACCATGGTAACCATGTATAGTCATTCCTTTGCTGCCATATATATATCTTATAGAGTCAATAAAGTTTTTTTTTTTTGGATATGTTTTAGGAATTGTACATATCTATATTAACACACACAATTCCTTGGCGCCCTTAATAATTATGTTATCTAGGAGGTACTAATAGTTTGTTTGTATAGAATTGATGTTTAGACCATCCCACACCTCCACCATGAAGACCATGACTGAGAACATGTGGACTTGACTCACATCTGGGCCAAGATTCCCCGGATTCCAGACAGCGAAAGGGTGGGCTTAGTACATTGCCCATTAAATGGTAGAGTAGAATTACCTCCAGTACTTACATTGAGCTAACATGTTCCAGGTTCATGGCCCGTATATTCCTCCTTTGTCCGAGTGTCAGTGATTGCTTGCTGATATCATAAAAGAATGCATTTCCCCCGGCTTCATATTTCTCATAGACTATAAACAGATATGAATTGGAATAAACGCATTCTTTCACTCTGGTGGGGGAGGAATTGTTGGGTCAGTTTTTCCATTAAACAAAACCCAACAAAGATGTAAACATTCATTTACATCATATAAACATATATATACGCAGTGTCTCGCCGAAGTGTTTGTTGCCTAGGTGGAAAACTCCCAACGATGGCCGACGATGCTCTAAAGGCCCCCTTCCCTGACGCAGGGCCTCCCTTGGAAGGATGTACAAAAAACAGACACCTGAAGACACCAGACTTCCATGCCAAAAGCAGATACATGGTGGCAGAGGGAAGACACGACGGGAGACATCCAGAGACATCGGTGCTGAGAACTGCTGTACCATGTGTACATATATTACTGTACCATATGTACATATATTCCCCTCATTTTTTTTTGGTAGTAGGTGACCTAAGGAAAACAATGTGTCATTTAAACATATAAATTAATAATTTTATATACTCGGGATATATATATATATTTTAATATAATCAAAATATATATATATATTAATTAATTCCCAAAGGAATTAATTTTAGGGATTAATTTGTTTTATCCAATATACGATTTCTTTCTCGCGCGGCAACACGGGAAATTGGGGGCGTGGTCATGGGGGGACGTGCGTGTTTTCTTCCAACGAATGGAGATGCCCATTGATCACGTGGGTGTTTGCTCCTGACGAATCAAAATGCCAGCCAATAATAACTTTGGCATGATCAACGAATGGAAATGAAGAAAGGCTAGGATAAAAGGGCCCGTTTTTGACTAAAAAGAGAGATCAGATCAGAGAGAGAGCCGCTCAGTGACAGTAGAGAATCTATCTAGACGAGCCTGGGACGTAGAGGAGACCAGTCCGTGCCGCCGCTTTCCCGAGAGAAGGTAAGCACGCCATTATGGCCCAACTCCCTTTCATAGTTTTCAATTAGAAACAGTTCTATTTAGAATCAGAATGGGCCCTAAAAGGGTTTTAAATACAAGATAGAATGTTTGTATTTTCGTGTCTTGTCCCGTTAGAAGAGATGGAGATCTATGTTCTCCAATCTATAGAGAGGGAATAGTATCCTTAAGTCACCTCTACCTAAATCATTATGTATATAGAATGTCTCGCTAGTATAAATGTCCCTAAGTCTCGCCTAATTAAATAAATTATCTAGTACATTGTTCATTCTTGTGTTTTATGGTACCACCCCCACCTCATTATAAATCCCCTTTAGTGTGAACTACCAACTCTGATGTAATAGAGTTGGGTACTGTGTATTTGCTGTGGCATGCTGACACGGCAACAGTTGCAAAGCACGACTTTATCATGGTTGTTTTGAGGGTATACATATATATATCTGTTAGGTTTTAATAAATACTTGTATCCTCATGTGAAGAATCTACCTTTCCCCATTGTCTGATCAAGATATAGTATGATTCTTACCTATTTGAAGAGAATGTTGTTAATAATCAAGTCTCCCATAAATTGCTGGCCATGTACACTGTAGTGAATGTCTGTGTTTCAGTGCGCTCCATCATTGGCTTTCATTGTATTGTTCGTTGATTTAAAAGGGTTAATATGATACATGTTGTCTTAAAACTCATTAGGTTGTTCTCTTTACTGCTTTATTGAAGACCCAGGTTTTAGATATGTTACGATTATTAATGACAATAGCATAAGTCTATAGTATGTTTGTCTTTTATAACCTATCTGTTAGATTCCGGAATAATCTCTATAAAACGGGGTCCTTCACATGTATCCAGATGGTAACTTACTTGTTGCACTCTATTGAACCTTTAATATAAAATTGGGAATCAAATGATATCCGCACGTTTAATCAGATTTTCTACTAGAAGTCTGAACCTGGTACTTATGATATCTTCTTTGAAATATTGATTTTTAACTTACTGTACCTCAATAGAAATATTAATTTGGTCTTCTATATTCAGGATTTTAGTCTCTAATAGTAACATGTTCATCTTTCTGAGATTTTCCAAATTCGTTGGATGATCTCAATGGACGGGACACAAAGAGATGGGTGTGTCATGGTCCATTGGACTGTAGGGGCGGTAAAATGGATGGCAGTTCCATTCCAGCGTCTATCTTTATGATGGGAGAGCCGTCCACTATTAAGTGTATAGTTTGCTTGTCTTTAAATCTTATTTGTTAGTCTTCAGATATAATCTTCACAAGTAGGGTTCCTTCTACATATATCCAGATAGAAAAATAATTCAAATATCATAACCACTTGTTATATGCTAAGTACAGGCTATTTACATATTTCTAAACTAAGGTTAAATTTATTATATAATAAAATATGTAACTTATGAAATTTGAATTAGCCATGGAGCAGAGTTATGGCTATTGTATTTTTTTTTATTCTGATTTCTGACTATTGCGCTTATGTCAGGTATGTTTCTATAATATATCCCTATACCATATTTTCTAATTCTTCGGGCTATTGTTAAGCAGTTAGGAGGGTAAGGTGTGATGCAAATAGATCTATATGTATGACTACTGTCTGTGTCATTTGGGTTATAAAAAGAAAAGGGGATGCCTTAATATGAATCTATCCGCAATTGACCTGTAGAAATTATAGAGATCTATTGCTATAATCTATTGCTATTGCTATGTCTTGATGACAGAGCCGACCATTATTTCACAAATCATTTTAACATAGTGAAGGAACAGGAATAATTCGATATTTCCCTCCTTTCTTCCTAATTACACGTGAGCCCTAATTTAATGGGGAGTGTCTTTACACAGCTGTCCTAAACTTCCCACACTATATCCCTTGTGTATAAATCTATTTTTTTTATTCATCTGTAGAAATATAGAGATCTGTTGCTATAATTTCCTCTATGAAGTAGCTATCAGCGTCTTCAGTAGGTGGCTAAATCGTTAGAAGGCAATTCTTTTAGAGGAATGGTTGAAACAACGAGGGAGGCAAAAGGAAGGGTCCGCCATTTTTCTTTCATGGAAGAAGAAGCAGGAGAGAGTATGGATGTAAGTTGAAACCCCTGAGACGTTTGGACCCCACATTCCTGAGACATCGTTATTTTTCCCGCGCTATTCCCGACGCCCCCATACATTCCAGGAAGAAGTCCATCAACGGGGGGGGGGGCTCCCCTGAGGGTCCCTCTCTCGCCGACATGAAACTTCTTCTTGGAACTGCATTCCTCCAAATTCTTCTGTACCTAGTATATTATCTGATATTCCATTCTTCCAATTATATTTTTTATGCTCAAGTTCTACATTGCTTATCTCTATATCAAACGCCTTGCCTATTGTGGTAGAGACCCAGTTGCCAAAATGTTACACTTTCTGCTTTTAATAAGGAAATTCCTACTAAGCCGCTCCTTACATGCTCCGTTCTCGTAGGTCTAAAATAGGGAACGCGACAGTGGTAGGGGGGTTGTTGTCAAAATGTTACACTTGCAATTTTAATATAGAAATTTTTCTTTAGGCACAACATACATTCCAAGGATGGTGTTGACATTGTTGTCGAAAGTTTATGCTAGTAAAATTTAATAAGGAAATTGTATTAAGTCACTCCCTACATGCTCCGTTCTCGTAGGTCTAAAATAGGGAACGCGACACTAGCTAATATTATCATCATCAATTTATATTTATTCATATATTTATATAATTTATTTACACAGATAAAAATTATTTGAATTAATATTCCTAACAAATCCCCCCTTTAATTCAATCTCATTTTTTCTTCAGAAATATAAACAGTTTAAAAAATCAAACATAGATGGCGTTACCTCCCCATGCTTTCACTTATATACAAGCTTTTGTTTGGAATAAGATTGATCTCTGAATCTTGATCTCTTGATCTTGATCACTGAAATGATCCCTTAAAATTTTTTGAAGCCTGCGGTGCTTTAGCTGTGCTTGGTGCTGCCCTGGTTCCCTCATAAACGGCGCTCTCGCCCTCTTCTCCCCCGGGGTGCCCACTTGCCCTTCCGGCGCCTCTCCAGCCCTCTCCTTGGCCCTCCACTGCGGCGGTCGCATGGTGACTCTCAAAGATGTATTGTGCCTTAAAATGCTTATCCGAAAGCATGTAGAAGGCGGATTAATTGTCAAGTTTTTGTTTGGCATAAGCCACATTTTACATAAAGTGAAAACATATATCAAAAAACATATTTTAAAAATATAACAAGTGAATTTATGTACACACATTTTTAATAAAGCTATATATATCTTTCCATATTTCTTTTTTATCAATTACCTTTGAATTATTAAAATTTTCCAAATCAGTATATACATCAAGGGGTGTATGAACAGTTTTACAATCTAACATATTATATTTTAATAAAAGTTTTTCAATATATTTTTGTTGTTTTAGAATTATTTTGTCATTATATTTTAATATTTCAATTCCTAAAACACTTAAAAGATTAGCATTTTTCTTTATTTTAAAACAAAGTGTTAACTTATTTAAAATATCATTTAAAATTTTAGAATCAGTATTACAAATAATGATATCATCAACATAAAGTCCCAAAAGAAGAATTGAGTCATTATTTTGGTAAGAAAATAAGCATTTATCTGAATTAAAAATTTTAAATCCTATCTGAAGAAGATATTTAGTAAAGGTTTCATAAAAGACTCTGCCTGCTTGTTTAAGTCCATAAATGGCCTGATCAAGTTTACAAACAAATTTCTTACCTTCTTCTTGATATTCAAATCCTTTAGGCTGTGACATTTATATAGCCTCTTCCAACTTACCATACAAAAAGGCAGTTTCTATATCAAAATCATAAATATGCAAAATTTTGATTGCTGCAAAGGCGATTAAAGTCCTTAGAGAATCTGATTTTATCACAGGTGAATAAGTTTCTGAATATTCTACTCCAAATTTTTGTGAACATCCTACTGCAACTAATCTAGCTTTATATATGGGATTTAAAGGATCATGGCTATTTTTAATGGAAAACACCCATTTTGATTTGATAGGCTTAATGGTTTTAGTCATAGGTAAAACATCCCACACCTTGTGATTTTTTAAAGAAACTATTTCCCCTTTCATGGCTTGAAGCCATTTTTCTTTATCTGGAGAATTAATTGCCTCTTCATAATTAGTTGGTATAATTGGTAATGAATCAACCTTCATTACACTATCTCCTGGATGGTAGGTAGGATCAGAAGTGGTGTCATCTTGTGATGTGTCTTCATCAGATAATGATGATTCATAGTAAAATCCTTGTTCAGGAGTAGGTCTCAAGTTGTAGACATTTTTATCTTCATCTGGCTCATTACTTATGGATTCTGGAACATTTCCTTGGTGAATAGGAATTGGTTCTTCTTCTTTTTGATTTTTGTACCTTTTATGTTTTCTATAAGTTCAATAAATTCCTTTAGTTTGGCAAAGGTTTCTAATTTGCTTTTAAGGAACTTTGGGAATATTTTCCTTGAAAAGTCATCAACTATGTTCAGCACATATATTGCTCTGCCAATGGATTCATGCTGAAATGGACCTATTAAATCCATATGAATGAGATCAAGGGGTTTGGTTGATTGCTTTGAATCAATCTCTTTAAATGGCAATCTAGTAAACTTTGATTGAATGCATGTGATACATGGTTCTAAGTTATTAATTGGTGAACAACAGAATCCATACACCATGGAGTCTTTTAGCATCATATTCATATAATTTTCATTTATATGTGCAAGGCGTTTGTGCCAAATTTTCCAAATATTTTCTTGTGTTTTGAACACATTTTCTTCTAGTTTAATGTTTGCACATGCATCAATTGTATAAATGTTATCTTCCCTTTTTGCAGTTATAATGCTGGATCCATTATTATCTATTATCCTTGCACCATTCTCATCAAATATAATCTGTTTTTCATCTTCAGTTATTTTACTTACTGATATTAAATTATTGTTGAGTTCAGGTACATATAGAACTTCTTTTAGTGTTAAAAGATGATTATCATCCTGATAAATTTCAACAGTGTCAATACCTTTTGATTTGATGAATCTATCATCAGGAAGAGTGATTTTTTCTGCTATCATCTTGAAGATCATCCATTAGATTAATGTCTTTAGACATATGGCTTGTTGCTCCACTGTCTAGTATCCACTTGCATTTATTGTTGAACTCTGGAGAACTTAAGTTCATGGCATTTTCTTGATTATGATTTTCTCCTATCAAAGAAGCCCAAGAAGGATATTGTTTATTTTTTGAAAATGTTTGTTTGGGGATTGTTTGTATATAATTACCTTGATTGTTTTCTTTTCTTTTGTTAACTGGGTTGAACCAGCATACTGCTGCTTTATGTCCAAACTTTTGACAAATGAAGCATTTGGGTTTTCTTTCTCTATTAGAATCACTTGATTTTTTTCTTAAAGTTTTTGTTAAATTTATGGCCCATATTATATGCAGCATTTTCATCCTTGTTGTTATTGTTTCTTTCTTCATGGAGCTCAAAAATTCTTCTTATATCAGAAATAGTAGCATCTGGGTAATTGTCAAATTGCATTGAGACAAGATTGTAATTTGGGGGTAGCCCTCTAATAAAAGCTGTGATGAATTCTTCATCTTCTATTGATCCACCCAAAATTCTTGCTTCTTGCAATAATTTCTCTGCTTTAAGCAAATATTGTTCCCAGGTTTCCTCTTTTTTCATTGTTAATCTAGATACATTGTTTTTAGCCTCTATGCATTTTCTCTTTATGTTACCCTCATATCTAGAATGCAAAGCAGTCCAAATTTCTTTACTTGTTTTGCATGTTAAAATTAAACATACTTGTGTGTCATCCATTGCTCAAGTTATTATCCCTCTAGCTTGGGCATCTCTTCTTTTCCAATCGACAGTTATTTTTTCATCTTTTGGAGGATCTTTTATAAAGCCATCTAGATCTTTGCCTTCCAAAATACAAATGATGCGAAATTTCCAACTTGTGAAATTATTTCCATCGAATTTTTGGATATTCATCGATGGTTCAGCCATTTTGAATTTTTACTTAATATGTTCTTTTCGAACCTTAAAGATATTTTCTATCTTTCTTTTTTCAAAATGGCGTTTGTTTACCTTTTTTTTGCGTAAACCACGATCTGCTACCAATTGTTGGTGTTTTTGGGGGTAAAAAAGAGAAAAAGTTACTTAAATATATTTTTAATATTATCTTTATGCATAGAAACTACAAAAGTAAAATTTAAGAATTAAGAAGAAATACAAAAAACAAGAAAGGATCAAGAAGGCACTAACTACGTTGCCAAATTGTTAATTTAACATATGCTAGCTAATATTATCATCATCAATTTATATTTATTCATATATTTATATAATTTTTTACACAGAGAAAAATTATTTGAATTAATATTCCTAACAATTGTATGTCATTTTGAAAAATAAACTATTTAATTGCAAAGAAAATTATATATTTTAATTTTGTATATAAATCCCTTTAATTAAATCATACATATATTTTTATATTTATAATATATATATATGGATGCGGCCTTCTCAAAAATGGTAAAATGAAAATTGGCCTTCTAATATAAAAAGGTTCGCCACCCCTGATCTAGTATATTATTAAAAAAAAAATGTTTCTGCCAGGGCTCGAACCTGGGACCTTCCGCGTGTTAGGCGGATGTGATAACCACTACACCACAGAAACATGTAAATTATTAACTTCACATTACTATCATATGAAATTACATTCAAACACACGCTCACTCCAAACCATAATTAACACATAACAATCAATACTTTAATAAAAAGGCATCTCCTTATGCCATAAGCCTGTAAGTTGGTGATGGCTTGTGCCATCTGTCGGAATAAATATCAACTCTTTGTTGATTTTTAATAATTCTAGAATTGGCCAAATACCCATTCTCGATTAATAAAGAAAAGCTTTAAAAATACTTAATACAACACAATGTACACAATCAACCAATAAGTTCAAATTTATACAAAAGTCATCGCCTAATAATATAACTACACTCATGGACAAAACTTAAGGAAGCTGTACCTTTTATAATGTATGTCAATATAAACTTACCATCTGGGAATATATCTGGTAACCAAAAAAGACTGCTATGTATCATTCTGGCTCTATTATTTATCTCAGGCATTATATATTGCGTATGATATTGTTTTTTACAGCACAATACAACAATGTTGGCAAGTTTCTCTAGAGTGGAATGTCGAGGTGACGAATCCACTCCAGGGCCTCCTCTGTGCACCGGTGGATATCCCCAAGTGTTCCCTGGAAGAATCTTCGAGGACAGTCCCTTAGGATATGGTGCATTGTTTGTATTTGTCCACAGTCACAGTTCTGGTCTGGACTCATGTTCCACTTATTTAGTAGGTAGTTGCATCTACCAGTAGAGGTCCTGATTCTATTGAATCTCAGGCATTGAACAAAACCCATGCCCCCCAACCAAAAGGCAAACTACATTGACTGCGCCAGTACACTCAGGAGAGAGAGAATCAATAGATGGCGAGCTAAAAATGCTAATCTTAAACATGGCGGCGGAAATAAAGAGTCTAGGAGAGAGAATTGACATCAGACTTACCAAAATAGAGACTCGAATGGACGATTGGGATATGCGATTCTGCAATATGGAGGAGAAGCTAACTAAATGTACAGAGTCTCAACAAGCTACCGAAAAATTGGCTTCATGTAATTCGTTTAAGGTAAATGAACTGGAGGCTAGAGTCGAATTTTTTTAGACGAGACTGCGTGAGCCCAATCTAGTGTTCTATGGTATTGAGAGGGAGGGTGACGAAAACCAGGCAGATTGTAACTTAAAGATTCAAAACGTAATTAGAGATAAAATGGAAATCGGAGATGATTTAAAAATAACAAAATCTCACCGACTTTCACGCGGATCCAATGCACCAGTTCTTGTTGTGGTGCCTGATTATGCTGATAGAGCAAAAATATTTAAAAATGCCTACAAACTCAGAGATACTAAAATTTCTATAAGTAAAGATTATATTAAAAATGTTAGAGAGCAGCGGCGCATCCTAATTGAAAAAAGGAAAGAATTGGGTGAAAGGGGAATAAAATCGAAGTTGAGAGATAACAGCTTTTTGTAAATGATAAAGTCTGTAAAGTGATGAATGGCCAAGTTGTTGATAGCACAGGAGCTGCTATATAGCAACCACCTCGTAGAAACAATTGTGTAAATAGAAGAAATACGACATCAAAATCACAAATTAATTCTCCACCCAACAATCAAATAACCGAAAGTTACTTCGACACAAATACATGTAAATTCGATTTTCAAGACGCTGACAATGCAATTTTTTCTGAAAATTCGCGAGACATCGCGGAAACTTGGTTATCTATTTTCTTATCAACAAACACAAGAGCCCTCCAACATGTTATCTGTTTGATATTTGTATACCTTCCTCCAAACCAAATACAGCTGCATAACTTAGATAAACTGTCTCCATATATTCAAAAGCAAATAGCATATGAATTTTTTTTAGAGAAAACCACACCAAGATGCTCTGTGGTGAGGACCCGATTTGTACCTTCTGTAATTCAAAACTAAAAAATGAAATCACTCACTATATTTTTGATTGCTATGCCCTGAAAGAAGAAAGAAGAACCCTTATGCTCAAAACTGGGCAACTCTGTGCTTCACTTCCATCAATAATTGACAATATGACCCAGAATAAGTATATTGCTACGGCGTTTTATGGTTTCCACAAGTCCATATCTCAGAAGAAGGCCAAGTGACACTCACTCCTCACTTTCTTACTGCTACTCTTTTTGTGTTGTTTTTCTTGCTTCCCTCTTTATCTTTCTTGTTTTTATTTTTGTTTTTTTTTTTCCTTTTCTTCTGTATATATCGATATTTCCTTTGTCTCACTGCTTTGTTCTTATGCATACCTCTGGTGAATCCTGTATAGGGTCAGTGACCCTGAGTAAAGGCTTTTTGTTGTTGTTGTTATAATGTATGTCGGGATTCTGACAATAACTGTGAAAGATATTACAGTGACTTTTATTGAAGATACACGAGATAAGCAAGTGGGAATAAAATTGCCTCTGTTTCCTTCCTTCCTTTACGGCCTTCCTCTACTGAGGGTGACGGCCACGTGGTCTCTCCATATCTCCCTTCTACATCCTCTTCATCTCCTCGTGTCATTAGATCGTCTGTGTATCCCTGTTATCTCCTTCCCCTCGATCTCTTCCCCCGGAGCTTTCCCTCCAACACTGTCAGCAATGTCTCTCCTGCTGATCCACGCATCACATGTCCGGCAAACGTCAGTTTTTGTTGTTTTATGAACTTTATCAGCTCTGGCGTTCTGTACCCATTCGATAGAGGACTTAATTATTTGTTATCATATCTGTTACCTAGAAACCTCACCTAACTGTAAATAATTTCCAAATCTCAAGATTTTTAAATCCTGTCAGCCTATCTGAATCTTTCTTTCCATCCCCCCTCAGATCCACATTTCACAAATGTTTCCGATATTCTGCCCTCTGTGTATGTCCATTGGCCCCTACAACACCACATTTCAATTCCTAATCTTCACCGGCCTCTTTCTAACAAGTATTCAACTCAAATATTAGAAAGCACACGCAGATTTTTTTAAGACTACCGGTCTTATACAGATTCACCTCAGGAAGGAAGCATAGATGGAGCTCCTATACTCCAGGCAGCACAGAACCCAGGCTCCAAGTCCGACGCATGTCCAGTGATTACACCGTACATACGTCAAGGTTAACGTATCACTGACGAGTGTGGAATCAGCCGCGTTCTAGTCTTCACTTTCCTCATCTAAATAAACCACGACATTCGGCTATTCTATCAAATATTGAAGAACACACACAACTTTATTAAGACCACCAGTCTTATACAGATTCACCTCAGGAAGGAAGCATAGATAGAACTTCTATACTCCAGGCAGCAATGAACCCAACAATAGTCTCCAGGTCCGACACATGTCCAGTGATCACACCGTACATACGTCAGCGTACCACTAAAGAGACGAGTGTGGAATCAGTCGCGTTCTAGACTTCGCTTTCCTCATCCAAATAAACCACGATATTCGGCGATTCCATCAAATATTGGGAAAGCAAACCTCTCCGTTTGAGTCAGAATTGTGGCAGCTTCTCTCTGACCCCGAGGGGTGGAGTGGGGAGTTAGTCCAGACAATAGGGGGGTCGGGGGACCGTCAACAGACGTGTGACTCACCACGTCCCCTTGTGGTGGGGGACTATTTATACCAAGGGAAAGGATAATAATAAAATGTTAAATATGCAAAACGGCATTATAGAGATCTGAAACCTAAACACAAGACAAATCAGGTTAGGTTAAAAACTAAAACATTTGATGCTGGTGTAAAAAATAGGAGGGAATTAATAAAAAAAAAAAATTATTGAAAAGGTGGTGGATCTATTTCGAAGCATGACTGGACATTTCACTTGCAATTATTCTCTTACAAATTGAAAAAAATGTAGCACGATTCTACAAGTATATTAGAGGTAAGATTCTATATTAAAACAAAAATAACTTATTAACGATTAAAATACATTTTCTTTCCTATTATAATTATATTATTATTATTATTATATAAAATTATTATTATCAAAATTCAAAACTATTTTAAAGGCGTAAGATTCTTTTTGATATTAAACAATTTTTAAACGTGATAGTATTGTTAAGCCTTATTTTATTTTGCGATTTTTTTGTTCATGTTGGTAGGATTTGTGTGTGTGAAATTTATTTCCATTTTTCTTCTTTATCAGATTGTGAATGGCTGAAAACAACCTTCAAGAAAATATGAACTTGAATCCTACATTAACTTGGAGGCAGAATGGTCACTCCAGCCAGTCAGATGAAGATATAGAGAGAAGTGAGAATATCTTTCTTATCCAATCATTTTATAAATATGCCGATAGAAAGGGAAGGGCAGGAAGAAATTATTGGCCTAAAATCCAAGAAGAATACCGAAAAAGCCGATTTGGACGCGCAATAAATCTTGGTACTCTAAGAATAAAGGTTTACAAGCTTATCAAGGACGAAAGATACATAGATATCGTCAATGAATACAGAGGGACATCCAACGGATCTGCACCTGTTGTAAGCCAAAGCCAGGAAGAAGACGAAAGAGAAAGTACCTCAAATGTTCCAGACAACGGCGAGCAAACCAGTGACAGTAGAACTTGCGATAGTGAAATCACCAATAACCAAATAGGCCAAGAGGAAGGTGAGAGAACAAACGAAAGGGAAGATAGGGATTCATCAGAACTAGTAAGCCAACCAGATAAGGAAAAAGAAACAAATGAAGAGGCAAACAGCGATAACCCAGTAAACATAGAATTGCGGCTGAGAGTAACAAGGGCAATGGAGAAAGCGACAGAAGAATGCTCGAACAAACCAGTTAATGAGTGGACATCGACGTTCAAAATCCCATACGTAAAATATAAAAAGCATATTCTAGAGGAAATTAACAATTACATTGAGGAAAACCTAATGGGGAATCTGAACTTGGAAAAAATCAGCAAAATTATTTATGCAGCGCAAATGGCATATGAACAGTTAACCAAAAAGCCGCAAAGAGCGGGGGACTGGAAATATCCATTGAACAAATCAATCCAAGAGAAAGAAAATATGATGAAAATAATTGAAAAACGAATAGAATCTGGAAAAATGAACAGCAAAGAAAACCACATGGTAAAACAAGTAGCCAAGAAATATAGAAGCGACCCCAGGAAAATATCAGATTTAAAAATAGTTCAAGAAAAAATAAACCAAGAAATAAAAGTAATACAGAAAAGAATAGAGGTATCAGAAAAAAGAAGTGAATTTAATAAGACAAATTATATGTTTGAACTGAATAGGGGAGCATTTTACAGAAAATTAAAGCCACAAAAAGCAAATGAAGGCCCCATTAATGAAGAAGATTTAACAAATTTCTGGTCCAAAACTTGGGCGAAGAATCAAGACCTCGATATTCCGGAATACCTCATCCAGAATATTGAAAAAACAAACAAACCTATCGAGCAAATAGAAATAACAAAAGAAGAATTCGAGGAAACATTGAAAAATTTTAAAATTGGAAAGCAGGCGGTATAGATAAAATTTATAATTTCTTTATTAAAAAATTGACCCCGCTACACGAAGATCTATATAAAGCCGTTGTTCAAGCTATAAGGAATCCAGAAACAATTCCAGACTGGATGTTTACTGCAAAAACCTTCTTGTTTCCTAAAGGAGGAGAGAACACCCCCAGCAACTACCGCCCCATAAGTTGCATGAGCAACCTGTACAAATTAATCACGCGGATATTATCTAGAAAGCTGAACAAATACATAGATAAGGAACGATATCTGTCTATCAATCAGATAGGAACGACGCAGCGAACTCAAGGCGCCAAGGAACAGGTCTTATTAAACAAAGCTATATGCAAAGAACACGCAAATAAACTGAAAACCATGTGGATCGACATAGCGAAAGCTTTTGACAGCATCGACCACAAATACTTGCTTAAGATATTGGAAACATCAAGAGTTCCAAAAGAAATTCAACAATTCGCAAAAATTGCCCTAGACAAATGGCAAGCACAGTTGTACTATGGCAAGCAGTGCCTCAAAACAGTGAAAATAGAAAGAGGAATATTGCAGGGAGATGGGCTATCACCTCTATTCTTCGTCATGTGCCTCGAGCCGATAACAAGGGAGCTCAACAAAGAAGACAGTCCCCAAGTGGAGATGAGAGTGGGAGAGGAAAAAATTAAAATAAATCACCTATTGTTTATAGACGACATAAAAATATTTTCCTATAGCGACAAGGATCTTGAGCTCTTAGCGAACAAGACAACTCAGCTTTTGAATAATATAGGCTTCAAAATCAACCCGACAAAAACAGCGACAAACTCCACAGAAATTCAGGAATTTGGGACACTGGCAGAAAAAGAAACATATAAATATTTAGGTGTTCTAGAGGATAACACCAGCGCAGTCGTCCCAGAAAATAAAGAGAGAATAAAAAGAGAAATAGTATCCAGAATTGAATCTTTAGCGGAAACCAAGCTGAACGCTAAAAACCTCTTCGCTGCTTTCAAACGAATTCTCGCTCTCGCTCATAAACTACTACGTTGGAATCGTGGAGTTTAGTGAGCGAGAACTAGAAATGTTGGACCAAAAGGTGAGAACAACGCTGAGCAAATTCAAAATCCATCTTAAGCCAGCAAATAAAGAAAGATTATATCTTCAACGCGAAGAAATGGGAAGAGGATTGGTGAACTTGGTCCAAAAAAACGAAAGAATTCTGCTAAGCCTCTACAAGTATATATTTGGGGGGGAGACAACAAAAAGAAAGGAAGACATTAAAGCGTGTGAACAGGGCGAAAACACAATGCTCACGCACATCCAACTAATTATAGAAAACAAGTACAAAATAGAAGCCCAAAACATCACAATGAAAACTCTGAAAGAAAAACAGATTGAAAATCTAAGAGAAATCATTGGCCAGAAATAATCCACAGAACATTCTTTAAAAATGAAGACCAACCGCTATTGGACATGATAGAATCCTCACAGTGGCTCAAAACGGGAAACAACACACCACAAAATGAAGGATTCTACATGTTCATACAAGATAGAAACGTGTTCCCGAAGGATAAGAACCTGAAATGCCCTCACTGTGAAAAGGTACAGAGGACGGTGGACCACCTTGCTACAAACTGTGGAAGATTGCTTCCTTACGACTACACTGAGAGGCATAATGAAGTGGTGAGATGCGTCCACTTCAACTTGGCAAGAAAATATAATTTCACAGAGAACAAGAAGATAAAGCTCCACAAAATAACGACTAAGATTGAAAATTCATACGCCAAGATAATAACGGACCTGCCAATGATAAGCGATATCAATATCAGAGCTAACAAACCTGATATAATAGTATATGACAAAATAAAAAAAGACATAACAATCATAGAGATAGGGATTACCTCCCAAGACAATATCCAAACTACGGAGCTGACAAAGAAAAGAAAATACCAGCTACTGGCGAGGGAAATGGCCCAAACTGAAAAAATGCCCGTAAAAGTAGTGCCGATAGTCTTAACATGGGATGGAATAGTAACCAAATATAACAAACAATACAGGAAGGAAATAAACATAAGAAAAAGGGACTTTGCATATATTCAATCCCTGGTGCTAAAAAAGACGATGGAAATTATCTCAACAGAAAAGAAGAATGAACCTTACGATAAGTTACAGAGAAATAAAGAAATGGAAGCCATGGATAGATTGTTGGAACGATGTAGGGAGCTGGCATGTGATGACGAGGAAGGTGGAACACCGGACATGGAGCACAGGGATACGACGACCATAGAAGAGATCCAGGAGAACGACCTAGAGCAGATGACAGGAGACCTGACAGACAATAATGGATCAAGGCCAGGGGACCATCTTATCGAGGATCCACTAGTAGAGGCCATAGAAAGACTGCTGGAGAGCTGCAGGACATCAGGGGACCATAACGGCAAGGGCCACAGCACTGACCAGGAGTCATGATAGCAAATGTAAATATCCTTGTTTACTTTTACTGTTGTCATTTATTGAAGTTGTAAATAAAAATATGTAAATAGACTGACCATTCGCTACACTTTTTAGAGAAAAACTTGTAACCTTTTGGAAAATAAATTTTATATAAAAGACGTATTAAAATAGCGGAATAATTGATATTAATAATAATAATAATTACATTAAAAAAAATTAAATGATTTGAAAAAAAAAAAAAAACGAGCCTGCCAGGATTTGAACCTGGAATCTTCTGATCCGTAGTCAGACGCGTTATCCGTTGCGCCACAGGCCCACGACTAATCGTCCTTTATAAATGAATATTAAATAGGAATTCGGAAAAATAATGCATTGTATCAATATTGAAGTGAAAACATCAGGCCTCCCGAGAACCGACTGATTGAAGAATTAAGAAACAAAAAATATATAAATAATCCTCACCCAATCAGATAAGGAGGACAAGCAGGGATTCTGGACAAGACTGATTACCATAGTAAAATGCTAAACATCCTTGAAAATCCAGCAACCTTTAAGGTCATTTCCAAAGAAGAAAAAACCCGAGAATACTCTTCTTTCAAAAAAAACTCAAGAAGATTCATAAGGAACATAATTTCGAGCGAAGAATTGAAAGACCTTTTGTCTAATATGCAAACCGATGCCTTCATATATGGCCTCCCTAAAATTCATAAACCAAATGTCCCCATAAGACCCATAGTGGCCTTCTACCATTCCCCTACAGCGCCTCTCTCCAAGTTCATCTCAACCTTTCTCAGCCCATAATCAAGTAGCACAATTCCCGGTGTTCCATCTACAACACCACCACCTTCATAGAAGAAATACTCAAGTACCAGCCTGAGTGTATTTATATAGACTAAGAGACAATTAATATTAAAATAATTTTATTGACATCTTGTTAATACATGCAAAAGTACACAGTCCGCACTATATAAAAAAGATAATTATATATATTGTTGCATCATGATTAATGCGCCTATTTTTAAAATTATTTATAATATTATTTTTAATATATTTAAAATTTAAATTATAAATTTATTTATTTTTATAAAACAGATTATTAATATAAAATATTATGTACTATAAAACATTTGTATTTTGATACACTAAATACCCTACATGCTTTAAACTTTGATGTGGTAAATAAAGAGAGATTCTAGGTGCTACCTAAATTTATAGTTGTCTTATTATTGACTGGTTTAACCTTGTAAGATGGTTGAGACACGTTCTGGAAAGATGCAAGACACGTCTGAGGAGAGACTCAAGACTGAAGAATCTGCCAAACCGCAGCCCAGTGCAACAATTGGTAGAGATGCAAGTGCCGACCCAGTTGTTTTGAACCCCAACATAGACATCCCCAAATATGATGGAACAGAAGACCCTCGCCCATGGATTGAGTCCCTTGAAGAAATTGGCTTCCTGTACCACTGGGCAGAATATATTATTTCTCGCTATGCAGCCATGAACATGATTGGTAGCGCCAAAACCTGGCTGGACCTACACAAGATAAGCTTTACCAGCTGGGAACATTTCAAGAGCCGCCTAATTCAGGATTTTGGCTCAGACGCCAACAAAGAAGAATTGAAGATGAGGCTGAACAGAATGCAGCAGTGGAATGAACCTGCAATCAGGTTTGCAGAGGATATCCTGGTTCTGTGCAACAAGGTCGACCCCCAAATGGAAGAAGAGAATAAAATAAATTGGGTTATTGGAGGGTTAAAGAAAGAATACTCTTTTGCCCTCTACTTAAACCCTCCTAAGAATACCAACGAACTCCTAAGATTGTGTAAAAAGATGGATTTGTTTGAAAATAATTATCAAGAACGTATAGAAAAATCAAAGGTTCTATATAATGGACCACGCTCTCCTCGTTCTCACCATCAAGAGCAATGGAAGAACGCTCCGTCGTTCAGAAGACCAGACCAGAACACCTCCAAGCCCCAGGCCCCCCGCTCCGAGGTACTACCAGAACACCCCCAAGCCCCAGGCCCCCGCTCCGAGGTACTACCAGAACAAGCCGCTGCCCCAGGTATCTGCCCCTAGGCGATTTTACACTCCCATTCCTGAGCCAAAACCGGTCTACCCAAGGAAAACCTACAATAAGAGTCCAGATTCAAACAGGAATAGGACAGAAGACGGGAGACCAATATGTTTCAAGTGTAACAAGCCAGGACATGTAGCGCGGTATTGCAGAGTCAAGTTTGTGAGGATCGTAGAAGAGGACCCTTCAGTTTCCCAAGACAAGAGCCAAGAAAATCTTCAAATGGACGAAAGGAAAGATTATACACGGCCTCGCCTCTATGCGGATGTTTGTAATGACACACAAATCAATATTCCTACACGGAATAGATATTCCGTGTTGGAAGATTTAAACTAAGTGTCGCGCCTGATTCCTTCAATCAAAGCAAGTCGACCATAAATGGAATTAGAAAGTTGGACCCTAGGTACAAAATTAATATTAATGTGGACAAGATAGGGTTATGCGAAGCTTTGATTGATACAGGCGCCGATCTTTCAGTGGTCGACCTAAGAACAGCACTTTTTGCTGGCCGTGAAATAAATAGTCTCACTAAAACGTGTTCAGGACCCGATGGAAAAAAATTAGATATGGTAGGTAGCATTATTTTAGATTTAAAAATTGATGACACTGAATTATCCCACGAATTTGTAGTAATGGACGCGCATCTACGAACTCTTATTCTTGGACGAGATTTCCTTAAAAAAATGAATGCTAAAATTGATTGTAAACGAGAAACAATAAAATATAATTTGATGAGTAATCATGACGTAAGCAATTATGATCTAAAAAAAATAAAGAGCACTACAGATACCGTTATACCTAAACTATCTATTAAATTGATTAGGGCCTCAATAGAAGCAGAGGATGGCGAATATGTCATCGAAGAGAACAACAGAATGACTCAAACAAATGGTCCTCGATTGGCAAGAAGTTTGCTTACAGTCACGGATAAGAAAACCCATATATGGATAACGAACCCTTATCCTCGACCTTTAAAAATCATGAAAGACCAAACATTGGCTTATGGAAGTCTTCCTGCAGGGGTAAATTTTATAGAGAATAAAGAGAAGCAGAATGAAAATGACGAAATACAATTTCAAATAAACAAAAATTTATCATTTAAAGAACAAGAGAGGTTAAAACAAATTTTGGCCAAGTATACTGATTTGTTCTCATCGAGGTTAGGTAGGACCAGTTTGGCAAAACATCAGATTCATACAGAAGACGCAAAACCAATAAAGCACAAGCCTTACCGGGTAAGCGCTAAGGAACGAACCATCATAAAGGATCAAATAGACGAGATGCTCGAAGAAGGAATAATTAGACAATCTTCAAGTCCCTGGTCCTTTCCCGTTATATTGGTCAAAAAACGAGATGGCAAATACAGATTTTGTGTGGACTACAGGAAATTAAATGAAGTAACAGTGAAGGATGTTTATCCAATCCCAAGAATTGATGATGTAATGGATACTCTCCAAGGATCCAAGTACTTCTCAGCAATAGATCTCAAATCGGGATATTGGCAAGTCGAAATTGAAGAGAGAGACAAAGAGAAGACGGCTTTCACTACTGCACATGGGTTATATGAATTCAACGTAATGCCCTTCGGTCTATGCAACGCCCCTGCTACTTTTGAGAGGAACATGGACAATGTCCTCGGAAATCTGAGATGGCAGATTTGCCTTTGCTACCTGGACGATGTAATTATATACAGCTCGGACTTTCCAACCCACATTAAAAGACTTGAAGCTGTCCTCAGATGCTTCAGCGAATCTAATTTAAAACTGAACGCCAAGAAATGCAGATTTGCTTTCGAGGAACTTGAGATCCTTGGACATATAACCAACCAAGAGGGTATAAAACCTGCCGAATATAATATCAAAGCCGTTAGAGATTTTCCTCAGCCCAAGAAGGCCAAAGAAGTGCAATCATTCCTAGGAATGTGCTCATATTATAGAAAATTTATTAAAGATTTCTCATTAATCGCTGACCCATTGACCAGTCTCATCAGAAAAAATGTGCAATTTATCTGGACAGGAAAACAGGAAGAAGCGTTCCAAAACCTTAAAAAAGCTCTTATGAATCCGCCAATTTTAGGTCACTTTGATCCAAATGCAGCCACCTGCATTCACACAGATGCCTCTAACATCGGCTTAGGCGCAACACTAATTCAAAATATCGGTGGCGAAGAGAAGGTAATATCATATTTGAGCCGAACCCTAAGTAAACCTGAGCAAAATTATTCAACCACCGAAAAGGAATGTTTAGCTGTAGTGTGGTCGATATCAAAATTACGGCCCTATTTATATGGAAGGCACTTTAAAATCGTAACTGATCATCACGCACTATGCTGGCTTAAGAATTTAAAAGATCCGACCGGTCGATTAGCACGATGGGCACTGAAGATTCAGGAATATAATTTCGAAATTATACACAAATCGGGAAAAAAACATCTGGACGCTGATGGTCTATCTAGAGGACCCTTACCAGAAAACGAATGGGACGAGGATTATGAAAGACTATTTTTGAATCAAATAATAGACGAAAAGGATGATTTTATTGAGAATATTAAGGAGAACCTTAGTGGAAACAAGCGTTCAATTACACAGAACTTTAAAGAAGAAAATGGGTGTCTCTACAAGAAAAATCCAAATCCTGAAGGTAGAGAATGGTTGCTGGTAGTGCCAAAGAAGAGAAGGAAAGAAATCATGAGTGAATACCACAACCATATGCTGAATGGCCATCTGGGCGTCGCCAGAACCACATACCGATTGAAGAATAAATACTATTGGCCTTCCATGCTGAAAGATGTTTCCGAATTTGTAAAGACGTGCCATCTTTGCCAAAGTCGGAAAGGTTCAAATCAGTTGCCATCTGGACTTCTACAACCTATTCCCCCAGCTAACTACCCTTTTGAAAGAATCGGAATTGACTTTGTTGGCCCCTTGCCATCAACGAAAAGAAGAAGGAAATGGATCATTGTGTTGACGGATTATTATACAAAGTATGCTGAAACAAAGGCAGTACCAGAAGCGACAGTGAAAGAAGTCTCTACATTTTTAATCGAACATATATTTTTTACGTCACGGGGCTCCAAGATTTCTTATCAGCGACAGAGGTTCACAATTCACTAGCAATTTGATGAAGGAGGTTATGAAAATGTGCAAAGTTAAACATTGCTTCACAACGAGCTACCACCCCCAGACTAACGGACTAACGGAACGGCTAAATAGAACTTTAATCAATATGATCAGCATGTATGTGAATACGGATCAGAAGAACTGGGACGAAATCCTTCCTTTTATCACCCACGCATATAATACCACAATTCAAGAAACCACAGGCTACTCTCCATTTTTCCTGTTGTTTGGGAGGGAACCCATGTCCCTCTTAGACGACGAGAATATCCCAACGTACAGTAACATGGACGATTACGACGAATATATAGAAAACTACTTAGATAAAATAGCAAGGACGAGACAGGTAGTCATTAACAACACAGAGAAGACTCAGGAAAGAATGAAAAGAAACTATGACAAAAAACACAACGAGAGAATCTATGAACCAGGACATTTAGTGGCAGTTTGGACACCAGTCAGGAAAATCGGAAAATGTGAAAAACTATTGAGAAAATATTTTGGGCCATATCGAATATTAAAGAAGCTGTCCAACGTAAATTACTTAATTGAGCCGAAAGATAATCCTGGCCAAGACCCATTGATTGTCCATGTCTCAAGACTCAAACCCTATTTTGAAAGAATTGATGAGGTCACTCACGAGGACGTGACGACCTCTGGAGAGGGGGAAGTGTTGCATCATGATTAATGCGCCTATTTTTAAAATTATTTATAATATTATTTTTAATATATTTAAAATTTAAATTATAAATTTATTTATTTTTATAAAACAGATTATTAATATAAAATATTATGTACTATAAAACATTTGTATTTTGATACACTAAATACCCTACATGCTTTAAACTTTGATGTGGTAAATAAAGAGAGATTCTAGGTGCTACCTAAATTTATAGTTGTCTTATTATTGACTGGTTTAACCTTGTAAGATGGTTGAGACACGTTCTGGAAAGATGCAAGACACGTCTGAGGAGAGACTCAAGACTGAAGAATCTGCCAAACCGCAGCCCAGTGCAACAATATGCATCATACTATGTACAAAGAACATGGCGCCTCTACCACCGCTGCAGAGTTTGGTGGAGAATCGCCAGCGGGTCTCCAGCGACACCACGCATTTCGCGATATATAAACTTAGAGATGAACACACACACACACACACTCGGGCGTGCGGCCACGCTTTCGCGAGCTCCGCCGTGTTCGCCTCTGGAGTGCGTGTAAATGTCGTTAGACATGCCAAAATTGGTACCGGCGGAGAGCCCAGGATCTGCTGATCTAGTGCCTGGAAGGCCCAGCGTCCTGTCCCAAACAGGTGAAAAGTTATCACCGAAAAACGGCTTTCAGAGAAAGATTTCTCTAGAAAACTCTGAAAATAAAGAAAATGCAAATTCGCCGGCAGGCGACTTGCATGCAAATTTGGCCGCCGCGCGTGGTGACGTCACGGCGCCGAAGACTGCTGCTACGACCAGCGCAACTCCAGCTAGCCCGGCCTCGCTCAACTGGGCCGACAGCGAGATGGCGGAGGTGGATGACAACGAGGGCTTCATCGTCGTGAAGGGCAAGAAGAGGCGCCTCGGCTCAACTTCACCTGAGCACGCTGCAAGGCAGCCCAACAAGCCTGGAAACCAGCGCAGCACCCAGCAGCAGAAGCGGCCAACAGGGCCGAGAGCAGTGCCGCCCCAGGAAATCAAGGCGACGCGCGCCAACATCGCCGACGCCAGGGCGAGGCAGGCCTCTACCAACCACGAGTACTACGTCTTCGAGGAGCTGTGCCCAGACATCCCGGACTACTCCTACCTCAAGGCCATGAGCACGCTACTCGGGGGGCCAAGGAGCATCACGCAATTCCATCGAATGAACGGCCACTTCATCGTGGGTCTTGCGGACAAGAAACATGCGAACCATCTGGTCGCGGACGGCCTAGAAATCGAGGGAACGACCCTCAAGGTCTTCCCCTTCCGCAAGAGGGCGGAGCGCATAGTCGTGGCCAACCTGCCCGGCTTTGTGGAGGACAGCACCATCGCGACCGCCCTGGGCCAGTTTGGGAGGGTCACCTCCATCACCCCCATCTTGGTCAAAATGGGGGAGTTCACCTTCACCGACGGCCGCCGGGAGGCGTTCATCCTGCTCCACGAGGGCGTAAGGCTGGAGACGCTGCCCACCCGAATGACCATCCACTCCAAGGGAGACACCCTGTCGGCCTTCCTCTCCTTTGGAATCAAGTGTTCCAAGTGCGGCAAGCAGGGCCACCGCAGAGCCAACTGCCCAGCGCTCGCCAGGCAAGGGAACAGCAGCCCCAGGCAAGCAGCGACGCAAGGCCCCCCCTCCCTCCTCCTCAGCGACCAAGGAAGCCGGCACCTGTGCCCGCAACACCGGCGAAGACTTCAACCGAGGCTCAGGCGATCCCCTCGGCGCCCCATCCTGCCGAACCGATGGATCTCGCCCAGCCCGCCCCTGCCGCCCTCCCTGCTCTCCTGGCTGCCCCGCGGCCCCTCGAGCCTGGCATCCCTTCGCTCGACCACAAGATGGCGGTGGAGAAGATGACCTCACCTCCCTCCACGCCTGCCCGGGGAGAATCCGCACTCAAACAGCTGCTGAAGCACATCGAGGAGACCCCCACCCTTTCCATCGACTGGGACAAGCTGCCCGGCCTTAACTGCAAGGACGCACAGCAGCTCCTCACCTCTGAAACCACCATGAAGAGGATAGCGCCCGCGCTGACAGAGGAACAGGTCGCCACCCTCAACAAGTTGCACGAAACCTTCAAGGCCTCGTGCCCAGATTCCAACTCCACCATCCGCAAGACCCTCCAGAAGACCAGGAAGTTCCTGCGAGGCCAACAGCGCCAATGAACTACCGCGTCGCCACCATCAACGCGCGAGGGCTCGCCACTCGGGGGAGGAGCCTTGCCCTTTGTCATCTCCTAAGGCAACATCACGTGGACATCGCGTTTGTCCAGGAGACAAACGCATTTCATCTGGGCAGCGGCCAAGACCTCTGCCTCGGCTACAACGCTGTTGTGTTGGCCCATCCCGTAGCCATCTCGGGATCCGGACTCGCCTGCGTCTTCGGGCCAGGCGTAGCCGTGATACAACAGCGCGTCCTGTGGCCGGGCCACATCGCCTTGGCAACCATAGATGTCCACGGCGAGGAGATGACGGCCATCGTCGTTCATCTGGCGCATGAACCCCGGGAGAGAAACCGGCAACTGGAGCTCCTGGCGGCGACAGCGGCACAGGAGGAGGAGGGGGCCTGCTGGATCATCGGCGATTTTAACATCAGGGATCGGGGCCCCTCATCATCATCATTATCGGATGCCCTCGCCGCTCTTCTGGACCTGGCCGCGCTGGTCGACGTGGCCACCCAGTTCGACGCCGCCCACCTGCCCACCAGAGTCGCCATGCACGGCGACCAAGTCGAATCGAACCGCCTGGACCGGATCCTCGTCCCTGCTGGAGTTCTGGATCGCGTGTCCATCTACGCGACCAGCCACTACCACCTCTCGGACCACCGCCTCGTGCTGCTCCAGGTGGGCCCGCCCACCACCGCCGTCTCCTCCCCCACCCAGCCTCGCTTGGCCGCGATGCTCCGCTCGGGCCTTGCGCTCGAACATCTGGCTGGCTACATCCGGGAGTTGGAGGAAGACGCAGCGCACGATGACGACGACGGGACCTTCTGGGATAGGTGGACCTCCATCAAGGCGGGGCTGCTAGCGGAGGCCAGATCCCTGCACGACCCACGCCACGCTGCCAGCGACAGCTACGTCTACAGGGCGAGACGTTACATCGCGGCGCAGCTCGAGGCCTCCTCCATCCGGGCCGACTACCCATCGCTGCCGGACCTGGCACGCGCCATCCGCCTCCGACGCCCGGTCAGCGTCATCAGGGACGACGAAGATAACGTCATCGAGGGCCCCGAGCTTCGGCGGAGGGCGTTCGCGACCTTCCGGCCCCGCTTCGCCCGTCCCACCACCGATCCAGCTGCGGGAGCTGCCTTCATCGCCAGCAGCGCGCCCACCACCACCTGCGAGCTGAGTGAGGAGGACCCGCTCCACCGGCCGGACATCAGCCCCAGCGAGATCGCCAACGCCATCGAGCACCTCCCTCGCGGAAAGGCCCCCGGCTGGGATGGCTTGCCGTGCGAAATTCTCGTCGCCTTCAACGAGGACTTCTTCGCGGAAGCTCTGGCCCGGGTGTTCGCGGCTTCACGGCTCCGCGGTGCCCTACCTCCGTCGACGCGGCGCAGCTCCATCTGCCTCGTGCCCAAGGCCCGCGGAGGTCGCGGCCTTGATGGCTACAGGCCTGTCGCGCTGCCCTCGGCCGACTACAGGGTCCTGGCCGCCATCCTTCACCGGCGCCTCAAGCCCCACCTGCGGACCCTTGTGCCGGAATGCCAGACGTACGCCGTCCCCGGGAGGTCCCCGTCCTGGAACATCGCTAAGGTGACGGATGCTGTTGAGAAGGCAACCGCCATGGGCTCGCCGCTGGCCGTCATGGGCATCGACTTGGAGTCCGCCTTCGATTCCCTGGACCGCGGCTTCCTGGAGTCCCTGATGACATCCCTCCGCCTCCCGCCGGCCTTCATGGGCTGGATTAACATCTTGTACGCCGGGGCGGACGCAACGATCCGGGCTGGAGGCTTTCACACCACCGCCTTCCCCCTCCTCAACGGCCTAAGGCAGGGCTGCGCCGTAAGTGCCGCTCTCTTTAGTATCGCTACGGGGCCGCTGCTACGTCGCCTGGAGTTGACCCTCGGCGTGGGCAACGTCATCGCCTACGCCGACGACATCGTCCTCCTTTTCCATCGCGACGAAGAATTCGAGCGGGTGGCGACCGTCCTCGAAGACTTCAAGCGGGCCTCCGGTATCGCCGTCAACCTCGGGAAGAGCGCGGGCCTTTGGTGCGGAGCCTGGCGCAACCGCGGCGACTCCCCTCTCGGCGCCTCCTGGTCGACCACCTCCATCAGGGTCCTCGGGCTCGACATCGCCCCCAGGAGCTCCGTAGCCCATCAGGAGCAGCATCTTCTCGCCCTTCTGGAGTCCGCCTGCCGCAGATGAACGCCCTTCACCCGCGGCCTATCCCTCGTCGGACGATCTAGAGCGGCGAACTCGCTGGTGTGCTCCACCATCCAGCATCACCTGCACGGGTACCTGCCATCACCCCCGACCATCGCCAAACTGCAGGCCAGACTAACGAGGTTCGTCTGGGGGCCCGAGCATACGGCGTGGCTTCCCGCCGCCGTCATGGCGAGGCCCGTAGCCATCGGAGGCCTCGGCCTCCTCGACCTGGCAACCCAACTCCAGCTCGCCTGCCTCAAGGGGGTGCAGGTCGCGCTCCGCGGAGGCAGAAATGCCTTCAGCTGGCTGGTAGAAAGCGGTGAGGCCTGGATTCAACCTCCACCGGACGGCACCCGTCTCCAGCCCCGCCGTCTACGGCTGCTGAAGCTCTGGGAGGAGGCCTCCAACATCCTGAGCCTCAACCACCGGGCGCTCCCCACGGCTCAGCTGCTGGACCTCCCCATCATCGGCGGCTGCCGGTTCCTCCGCCCTCCCGACCTCCTGGCCCCCGCCCGCTGGCGTGGAGCCCGAGTCCGGGACCTTCTCGCGGAGGGCCACCTCATCGCCCGCCCTACGCGCTCCGTCCTGGCTGACGCCGCGACCCTGAGCGCCTTCTGTCGGAGGCTGACCTCCGAGAACGCCGTGGGCTTCGGGGCGGAGTCTGCACCCTCATCTAGCTCTTTAGCTGCGGCCGTGGTGCTGCGAGGGACGGCTACGCCGTTCCTCAACGGCCTCAGACCCGCTCGGCCCGACGGGCCCTGGATCGCCCGCGCCTCGCTGCCACGCCCATCTCAAGGTTTACCTCGAGATGGTCGCCCACCATCGGTCCACCACCATCCAGGATCGACTGGGCCTCGCTGCGGCGCTGCGCCCACTCGGGCCACGAGGCTGACGCGGCCCTCAAGTTGGCCCTCCACGCCCTGCCCCATCCGGCCCATCCTGCCTCGGTCGGCCCCTCCTGTCCTGCCTGCGGGTCCATCGACCGCTCCCTCGGCCACCGTTACTGGTGCTGCCGTTCCATCAGGCCTCTCATCAGAGAGGCCTTCAACATCATAGGGCGGCCCCCTGACCTGCAGGCTTGGATCTTCGGCGGGTCCGGCCTTGAGGACGACGCCCTTTCCATCTTGGCGTCGGCAAAGTTGCGAATTTATCGCTACTTTGTACAGGTTGGGCTCGGAGAAGCAGTGGAAGACCCGCTCATCGCCTGGTCCAGGACCCTCCAGCGCCGAGGTTTTCTTCCTCCATCTCCCATCACCATCTTGTAAAATATGTTTCATATATGTATATATTTTCTCTCATCTTCTTTTTTCTTTTTCTCTCCCTATGATTGAAAATGTATAATATTGTCTAAGATGACAATAAATATTTTTAATTGTCAAAATTGTCACACACACACACACACACACCAAGCCATAAACAAATTTCAGTTGCACGATCAGAAGATGTCTTTCACTTAATTTATCAACTTGATCCAAGTACAATTTCACATTAGTCTACTCTTTTTTTCATATTTCATAATTTGATTTTCCATTTGTATTATTATCATTAATGTAAATATTTTTTAAAATTTACTATTTTCCTTTGTGCAGACTCTATGACCAATCCCTGTACATAAGACTGGATGTCTTAATAAAGACATATGTGTATACGTGTACCCGTCAATAATTGGTCGGCTTGTTTCCAGCTAAATCCGCCTAAATTTTTTGGGCAAAAAACCGTTTTAACCGAGAAGAAGAGGGTGAATTGGTGTCCTCTCTGCACTCTTATCCCTAGCAAGATGTTGGCACGGCAAGTGAGCGGTTTTGAACAGCAATTTATTTCTCCCGCGTGCGCCATTGTCGGTAGGTGAGAAGTGATGTACTACTTATTTACATATAATGTGGACCTTCGGACCTGATGATAACCCTTGACAGATTGGGAATTAAGATAAACTACAAGAAACAGGAATATTGTGAACGAGTTTTTTGAAATTAATCAAGAGTGATTCTTATTTTAAGAATTATAACTAATATAAACACGAGAGAATATCCCTTCATGGACAAAACTTAAGGCAGTTGTACCTTTTAACATATATATCGGGATAATAACTCTGAAAGATATTACAGTAACCTTTATTGAAGACACACGAGATAAAAAAAAAAGGCCAATGATATGAAAGACTTTCCACTTTCTCAAGTTTGTCCAAGAGTGTATGTCATTCAAATAAAACCCAGTTTCTACTGTTAATACTACGATGAAAAGTAGTGAGAGGGCTTAGCTCATCATAAATTAACAGTGCTGCGGTTTCGTCAATTTAACCCACCAGACCGCTTTTAGAGATCTAATACTGTATTGGACAAGTCTACTTACTTGTATATTAGACACTGAAGAATTGAATCTTAGTTATGGTATTCAGGCAAACTATGGACATAAGCTTTTTATTTTATAGAAGAGCCATTCGTGCTTACTAATTTTATTTCTTCTATATAGATGGCGCGTTGTTGCCTTATAATATGATTATTACTTTACATAGGTTTGTACGGTAGTGTTTGGTTATCTTTCTCCCATTATGTAAATATCCTGTGTAGTTGGCGACATCTCTCGTTGTCCAGGAATATGTATTATATGTAAATAAGTCGATAGTTGTTTTGATCAAATTAAACTCCCTTGTCACTCTCTAACGTTTATATTCCCTCATTGTTCTACGTGACGCTATGCAACTTCCTAATATGCAAATATAGTCTATTCTTATATAGGCAATCCTTTGTTTATTTGTAAGGTTAGTTAATTTTGAGACTGTCGAAGAGCTCAACGTTAGATGGAGATTGAAGAAATACTTTACTTTTCGCCTATTATTCCTCTATAGATGGCTACACACAGTGCATCACCTCCTCTCCATCTGTTCAGGTTTTCTGTTACACAGGCTACAAACACATCTGGGGTAAAATACTTCAGCCCTCCTACTGACTCACTTCCGGCCTGAAACTAATTGGTCAACTGGTTCACCGCAGCAATCTGCTCTTCCCATGTCTAGAAATCTCTGCGGACCGGGTAGTTGGCAATTTGCGCTCCAGGAACCCAGGTTACCCCTACTGTCTTCTAGGTGAACCCGGGTTACTTCTACTGTCTTACAGGAACCCAGCTTCCCACTTCAAAACTAACTTTAGTGGCTGCTCCTCATCGAGATCATCCCAGGTCATAGGGTTCACAAAAGAAGAGAATATGTACAGGTTCGTCTCAATTTAGTGTTTCACATATTTATCAGGTTTGTTCTTTGTGGTACGGGATTCTTGGTTGCGAGTGTTCTGAATTTGAATGTTTTACCTCGTGTATTTCTTTCATTGGCTTATTCCCTTCCTTATATAGCATTGATGTGGCGTCGTCACCTATCACAAATTCGGTTGGGGAACTCTAATAAGAAAACAAAATCTGGAATAGTTTTCTGGAAAACTGGCATCATTCCAAATTATACGGCTATTGTTGGATCGCCAAGAGATATCTCTATAGATATATACAATCCTATCAAAGTCAACGTTCAAAATCTTACCACCAGATCTATTGACTCGACGTCTTCTCTTTGTGATATCTCCTCTCTCGAAAACTGTTTACTAAATTTAAACAAGTTCAGAAGTAATAGTAACCATTATCCTATATTGATGTGATGTAAACGGTCAAGTTTTTTTCTTTTTTTTATTCATCTTCGAAACTATTATTATCTTTGTCACTGAGATGGTACGAAATTGTTTTATGATCATGAATCCGTTGTTGGAATTCACGAGTTGAATGTCCAAAACGCTATGAGATGTCTTCCAGCGACAATCCTCTATGAGACCCGGCCGCAGCTAAACCAGGAGCATGGGCCAAACAAGATCAAACCATTGTTTCGAATAACTCCCCCTTCTACGACTTCCCGAGACTTCCTTCCACACCAATGTGCTTCTACACTCATGCCGAGAAAATAGCTGACATTTCAAACCATCTTAACGTTGTGTTGGGGACAATCCCCCAGTAGAGAGAGGTAACACGGGTTCCTGGAGGACTGTGGAAGTAACCTGGGTTCCTGGAGGACAGTGGAGGTAACTTGGTTCCTGGAGGACAGTGGAGGTAACCCGGGTTCCTGGAGGACAGTGGAGGTAACCCGGGTTCCTGGAGGACAGTGGAGGTAACCCGGGTTCCTGGAGGACAGTGGAGGTAACCCGGGTTCCCGGAGGACAGTAAATGTAACCCGGAGGACAATAGAGATAACCAATGAAGAGAAAGTGAGGATGGGCTATAAGACCAGAAGCAATGAATGTCGGGATATTTCTGCGAAATGTTTAAATATGTCATTGATGACTTCCCTCTTCTTCCTTCAGTGCTTTCCTCTACTGAGGGCTGACCACGTGGTCTCTCTATATCTCCCACCATCATCTCCTCGTTTGTACGTCGTCCAGTCCATTGTTTCAGGTCGTCCATATACTCTCGCCGTCTTTGTCTGCGCGGTCTCTTCCCTTTATCCTTCCCTCCAGAACAGTCAGCAATGTCTCCTCCGCTGATCCACACATCACATGACCATTAGTTTTGTTGCTTTATGATCATCATAAGCTGGCGTTCTTTTGCCATTCAATCAAGAACGTGATTGTTTGTCATCTTATCTACCCATGGAATCTAAAGTATTCTTCTATAAAGGTACATCTCGAAGGCCTGTAACCATGGTCTAGTAGATCGCGGTGATTAATTGCCCCCAGAGGATTCATGTTGAAATTCTCGGTAAATGTTCCTCGGGTAATATAACCTTTAAATAGAGAGAATGGCTAAATTTCTAAAATTGTGTTGTTTTTAAAGGGCTTAATAGAAAATGCTATTTTAACTCCTTTTTTTAAATGAAATTTCTTTTTTTTTGTTTCTACAATTTTTTTTATACAATAAAGATTTTGGGTTGAGCGAGTTGCTTCCCCGACGATCGGATAAATCTTGGCCAGGGTGGAGCAGCGGACATGGTGGAGCATCTTGACTCGGAGGAATGTTCCAGCCGTAAGGTGGCGGGGACAATAGAGAGAATATGGGTTTACGGGCTACTAACCAAAGTGTATGGTTTTTTTTATCCCAAAAAGGATGTAGCAAGCAGACAAACCGCAATCTGCAGTACCAAGGTGCTGCACGCCACCAAGGAAATTAGCCAAGGCGGGATTTGATCTCAGGTCGTCATTTCCGAGAATTAGCTGTTTATACCATTCCTCCACCGAACTCCCCCCATACAGGGCCAGTAGAGCAGCGGATGTTGTGGTGTTCCCTTGATGACATCCGGGATATACTCTCGAATTATATTGACAAACATTTTCAGTTTTTGCTGATCAGTTTTTAGCGGGAAGAATGTTGTCTTCGTTTGTTAGTGAACCAATCCCTCACGCCTTCTCATTGGACGAATGTGGCCATGTCTGTATATAAGAGGGGACTAAGGGAATGCAAGGAGGTCCAGAGCGTGGAGAATTGGTGTGGAGACGCTTAAAGTGTTTTTCTACGTGGTTTTTCCGTGACTGGGGATCTCTTCGCATCCCTGTGTAACCTCGGTCTGATCCCTACCAACGCTGCAAATAAAAGATAAGTACTGTTTTATTTTATTTAACAAGTCGTGATTTTTTTTTTTATTTATCTCCTTTTTGGTGTTGGTGTTGTACTCTTGAGTGTACGTTTTTTTTTTTTGTGTATTAATGTATTATTGATTTTTTTTGTGTGATAACCCGTAAAATTAACTTTTGTCAATACTCCTGCACACGTCGTGTTGATGACATACGGGATATACTCCTGCACACGTCGTGTTGATGACATACGGGATATACTCCTGCACACGTCGTGTTGATGACATACGGGATATACTCCTGCACACGTCGTGTTGATGACATACGGGATATACTCCTGCACACGTCGTGTTGATGACATACGGGATATACTCCTGCACACGTCGTGCTGATGACATACGGGATATACTCCTGCACACGTCGTGTTGATGACATACGGGATATACTCCTGCACACGTCGTGTTGATGACATACGGGATATACTCCTGCACACGTCGTGTTGATGACATACGGGATATACTCCTGCACACGTCGTGTTGATGACATACGGGATATACTCCTGCACACGTCGTGTTGATGACATACGGGATATACTCCTGCACACGTCGTGTTGATGACATACGGGATATACTCCTGCACACGTCGTGTTGATGACATACGGGATATACTCCTGCACACGTCGTGTTGATGACATACGGGATATACTCCTGCACACGTCGTGTTGATGACATACGGGATATACTCCTGCACACGTCGTGTTGATGACATACGGGATATACTCCTGCACACGTCGTGTTGATGACATACGGGATATACTCCTGCACACGTCGTGTTGATGACATACGGGATATACTCCTGCACACGTCGTGTTGATGACATACGGGATATACTCCTGCACACGTCGTGTTGATGACATACGGGATATACTCCTGCACACGTCGTGTTGATGACATACGGGATATACTCCTGCACACGTCGTGTTGATGACATACGGGATATACTCCTGCACACGTCGTGTTGATGACATACGGGATATACTCCTGCACACGTCGTGTTGATGACATACGGGATATACTCCTGCACACGTCGTGTTGATGACATACGGGATATACTCCTGCACACGTCGTGTTGATGACATACGGGATATACTCCTGCACACGTCGTGTTGATGACATACGGGATATACTCCTGCACACGTCGTGTTGATGACATACGGGATATACTCCTGCACACGTCGTGTTGATGACATACGGGATATACTCCTGCACACGTCGTGTTGATGACATACGGGATATACTCCTGCACACTGATGACAACTTCGAGACGATGATGGGAACCTAGCCTACTCGCTGCCGCCCGGAGCTTACACCATCGTCGTTGCTGGACGACGAAAGACTTGGTCTTGGTA
The DNA here is from genome assembly GCA_030710605.1 of Cordylochernes scorpioides. NCBI lineage: Eukaryota > Metazoa > Arthropoda > Arachnida > Pseudoscorpiones > Chernetidae > Cordylochernes > Cordylochernes scorpioides. The sequence goes on from CP092874.1 coordinate 37,643,292, forward strand.
GGTGCGTCGTCTTCCAGTCCCCGGGGGTCAAGCCTTCCTCGGTCCCGGGGGAGTTCTCCCGGCTGAGCTGGTAGACTGAGGTAAGTGGATATCCCCCCCCCCCGCCCGCCCCTCTGAACCAAAATAGACCGCCGCACCTCGCTCAGCCACGTCAACCTTAGTACCGACTAACTTTCCTCCTCCATTGTTGCCCTCTCGTTTCTATAGAACACACCACTTGTTATTTTCACAGCCTATCCTAAAAATGCTTCAATGGCCCCCAATTCTCACTAAAGTCTAACTCCACCAGCGAGTGCAAGTAACCAGACGGGGCTCTGGCATATTTGTAAGCGCAAAAGTCGAACTGCTTTTTCACATGTGTAGACATGTGGTGCACTTACAGTAAAAGCAGGTGTCAACTTCTACCCACCATGATTATCATGGCCTGTACCCCGTGTACTAGGAATAATAATAATAACAATAAAACAACATCTCCGCGGAGAGAGCACACACATTAATACAAAATAAAGTTACGATGATTTTCGCGTACCAAAAGATGCACCTCTCCTTTTAAATATCCAATAAAACAATGTATTATGTTTATCGTACAAAACGTAAAAGTGGCAATAAGGAATGAGCCGCACAACACCAGTTTAGGAAAATTTAGATAAAAATCCAATCTGTATATCGTTATATATGTTTTATTGCGTATTTAAAGAGAGAGGATCCTCAATGGTACCCACACAATGTTTATAATATAGTTTAAATAGAACTGTAAACCCAACCAACCTATTCCATCTCACTAGGCTCAATTGCCATCCACGATATCAGCTGGAAGATACAAGCGGCTCCTGGAGTCAGCCCGTGGAACCGACGGAGATTCCAAACCATGTACAGTACTGGTGATGATCCACAGGGCTGTTTGTACCATGGGCCACATTGTCAGTACAGTCCTCAAACTGCTGCTAGCTGACACAAACGGATATGGGGAAGAAAGTCTTAATATATTTGATTTGAATCTCCTAGATATAAATTACATAATACAATATAGGTTTCTTTTCATTTTATTAATGTAATCTCAAGCTTTCGGGTATTTCTGCCCTTCTACAGGAGTACATTAAACGAAAAATAATAAACGCCGTTATATACTGTATCTAACGGCGTTTATTATTATTATTCGTTTTATGTACTTCTGTAGAAGATCAGAAATGCCCGAAAGCTTGAGATTACATTAATCAAACAATTAAAAGGAACTCATCCCCAGAAATCTATTGTATTATGTAATTAAGAAAGTCTAATATCAATTGACAACAAGCTTATGAAACATTACAAAAAAATAATATAACGCCGCAACTCTTTTTTATTTACCTGATAAAAGGAAGCTTTCGGGCAAGTCCTTCTCAGCTAACTAAAGCGTATAAGACATTGATTAAAGTTAGATTTTATAAATGGTTGTTTTCGTGAGGGAATCCTCACCAAGGCAACGAATTTATCTACAAATAACATTTTGAAAAAAATGTATCCCTAGTACACTTGGTACACGCCATGATAATCATGGTGGGTAGTAGTTGGGGACTGCTTTTACTGAAAGTGCACAACATGTCTAAACATGTAGAAAGCATTTCAGTCACAGTTCATCTTCTGAACGCGGCTGTGGCAGCGCACGCAAACGACATCCAATTAGGTCCCAGACGTGTTCTATAGGTGAGAGATCAGGAGAGACTGGTGGCCATGGAAGCACTGAGGTTTCATGCATGTTGGCTGCTGTGTGAGGTCGGGCGTTATCCTGCTGGAAAATGGCATTTGGTACCCCCTGAAGGAAGGGTAGCGTCACTGGCCGCAGCACGTCATTCACGTATCGCCGAACCGTCATAGTGCCCTCATTACGAACCAGAGGTGATCTGCTATCATAGGCGATGGCTCCCCAAACCATAATGCCGCGTTGTCGTGAGGTGCGGCGTTCCACAAATGGGGCCGGATTGGACCTGTCACCAAGATGGCGCCAAACTCTTACTCGGTGACTGTCATTGCTAAAACAGAAGCGAGATTCATCTGAGAACACTGCCCTGAGACATTTCGCTGTCCATATGGCTCTATCCCGACAAAATTGCAAACGGAGGTGTCAGTGCAGTCGGGTCAATGGCAGTCTTCTTAAAGGACGCCATGAGTGTAGGCCGCTGGCGACCAATCTGCGTATAATTGTTCTGGTCGATATGGGAGAATCAAGAATGCCCTACACATCCTCAAAATGGTGACAGAAATGGACTGTGGGGTCGCCAACGCCATCCGCCGGATGCGTCGGTCCACGCGTGCTGACGTCACTCTGGCCGCACAAGCACCCTTTAATCATGCCTATCTTCGCAATAGCCGGTGCACAGGGGTCTGTCTGTAGAGATTTGACGTATGGACCAACCGGCCCTTCTGAGTCCAATCACCTCTCGTGAAATCGTCTGTCTGCTGGAACTATCTCGGCTGGCGGCGAGCTGACATTCTCTGCTACTAAACTGGGTAAAAACAAAAAATTCAAATGCTTTCCCTGTCAAACAAAGGGGTGCAAATATTGGTAAATTATAAAAGATAAAGAAATAGAGTAACTTTAGGGAGAACAGGCCTTTTTATAGGATTTATTCATTCCATTATTCACACGACAATCTGTAATTGGTAAACACGTTGCTTAAATTTGTCCCTAGACATCTGTCACTTGAACAGAAACAGAGATACAGGTGAGACCAACTTTGAAATGGCCGCAGATGATAATGAAAGGTTCAAGAAAGTAATAATGGTGGATAACTTTATATATATTTTTATTATCCCTAGTACGCGTGGTAGAGGCCATGATAATCATGGCGGGTAGTTAGTGACTGCTTTTACTGTAAGTGCACCACATGTCTAGACATGTAAAAAGCAGTTCGACTTTGCTCTTAAAAATGTGCCAGAGCCGCGTTTGGTTACTTGCACTTGCTGGTGGGGTTGAACTTTTGCAAGAGTCGGGAGCCATTGGAGCATTTTTCTAATTAGAAAAAAGTGCCCAATGCGGGATTCGATCCTGGTTTGTAGCGGTCGAAAACCAATGGTTTAAACCACCCTTTCACGGGCCCCGTGAATTTGAATTGATGTCCCGGAAACAAGACATCAATCAAAAGAATGGTGCGGTAAAGAAGAACCAAAACCAAATAAAGCACGCTTCTCTAACTCAAAATTCAACATTCTGTTTGGAACATTTTTCGATCATAAAGGACTTGTTCTACTATTATTTTGTCCCTGTAGGACAAACCATCAGATCTTTATTGATATTTTGTGGCGGCTACGGAAAGTCATAAGGTGGAAACAATTAGAAAAATAGGTTTCTCAGGATTGGGTTCTCCACCACGACAACGCAAGACCTCACATGACTGTTGCAGTTTTGAATTTCTTGGCCAAGAACAAAGTTCCTATACTTCTTCAGGCCCATACTCACCAGCTATTGCCCAAAATAACATCTTTTCTTTACAGTAAAATGACAATATCTCTTAAAGGGCAGCGATTCGAGTCTCGAAAAGTCATAGTAGAAAATTCGCTCAAGTTCCTCTCTCAGAGGCTTGAAAAATTAAACAAAAATTGGGAAGCGAGATGGTGTACACTCATGGACAAAACTTAAGGAAATTGTTTTTTTTTTTACTTATCCCTATTACACGTGGTACAGGCCATGATAATCATGGTGTGTAGAAGTTGGAGACTGTTTTTACTGTAAGTGCACCACATGTCTACACATGTGAAAAGCAGAAGGAAATTGTACCTTTTAACATGTATATCGGGACAATAACTCTGAAAGATATTACAGTGACCTTTATTGAAGACACACGAGATAACCAAGTGTGAACAAAATTGTGTCTCTCTCTCCTTCAACAACAACAAAAAAAAAAAATACAAACACACTGGCAACATTTGACTTTCAGACTTTCCACTTCCTTGAGTTTTATCCATGAATGTAGGTGCTTGATGTGAAAGGGGATTAGATAACATTTTCTTTTACCTTATTTTATTCTTGATTATCAAAAATTCCAGGTATATTCAATGAAAGTACCTTGTAGTGTTCACAGCAGTGCTGATACAGAAGTGGATTATAAAAGAAGCTTTTCCAGAGAGGATAGTGCCAGGTGATTCAAGCAGAGTTAGTCATTCCCAGTCAGACACTACCATTGATGGAATATCAACATTCTAAATCATTGAGTTACCTAGCTGGCATCTGTGTAAGCAGTCAACTCCACAAGGTACCAAATAAAATGTGTGACGTTTCAGTAACAGTGTTGTTACCATCTTCAGACAAAAGTACTGAAGGATTTTATTGATGAATTATTTGGTGTTATTATTACCTTGTGTTTATTATCTATAATCCAAATTGTGCCTTATCATGTTAACTATCCATTTTGGTGCCAACATGTAGTCGTCATTCCTGAGGTTTGTATTGAATGGGAAACAATAATAAATGCAGTTGTATTCCCCTTTTTTTTTTGTTTCTGAAAGAAAGTTATATTTTTTGCTGTACACGTGGTACAGGCCATGATAATCATGGTGGGTAGAGGTAGGCGACTGCTTTTACTGTAAGTGCACCACATGTGAAAAGCAGTTCGACTTTGCACTTACAAATGTGCCAGAGCCCCGTTTTGTTACTTGCACTCGCTGGTGAGGTTGGATTTTTGCAAGAATCGGGGGGACACTGAAGCTTTTTTTTTTTTAATCAGAAAAGAGTGCCCAATGCAGGATTGGATCCTGGGTCGTAGCGGTTAAAAAACAACGGTTTAAGACCTTCCTTCCACCGACCCCCATTGAGATAGTTACATTGTCATATGTTAGGAAAAGTGTGTGAAGACTTCCATTGAGCTGACTGGAAGGGATCAAAGCAAGTAATCAGTAGCTCACTAGATTAGCTGTGGTCACCATCCAACTAAATTGGACAATCAACAACAAGTCTCCAAGTGTCTTCTTTTATTACCAACACATCGAAGGTATAACAACACTTCTACAGGAATATCAAATATGAAATGATCTTAGCTGTTCAATAGATTTATATATAAGTGATATTTAGTTGTTCAAGCTAAACTGAGAGACTCGGTGATCAAAGGATTCTAACGGTTTAATCTTAAATTGGAGTTCTTAGAGTCACCAAAAATTGAACTTTATGGACGCTAACAACAACTATAGTCAGAAAGGTCCTATTCTTGTTTGTTGTTGTTGTTAGAGTCCATAAAGTTCAATTTTTGGTGACTCTAAGAACAAATATTCTCCAATTAAAGATTAAACGGTTCAAATCCTTTGAACACTGAGAGTCTCAGTTTAGCTTGAACAACTAAATATCACTTATATATAAATGTATTGAACAGTTAAGATTCATTTCATATTCCTGTAGAAGGGTCGTTATACCCTCGATGTGTTGGTAATCGAGACTTGTTGATTGTGTAATCAAAGGATTTTAACCGTTTAATCTTAAATTGGAGAATATTTGTTCTTAGAGTCACCAAAAATTGAACTTTATGGACGCTAACACAACTATAGTTAGAAAAGTCCTATTCTTGTTTGTTGTTATTAATGTCCTTCAAGTTGACTTTTGGTGACTATATGAAAAAATATTTTCAAATTTGATCTTGTTTAATGAACAATTACTTGATTGGAATTACTTGATGGAAAAATTACTTGATGCTGGAAATATGATCTGAATGGAGAGGGTTGCTGTCCAAAATTTTGCTCAATTATAATGTGGTGTGGCCTCAAAATAAAGTTCAAACTTTACAGGAAATTTTCCTTGAGCCTCATTCACCTTGTCCTTACTCCCCTAGACAAGTTGGGATTCCTCTAATGATATTTGAAAGGTTTAAAACTCATCATTTTATATAGAGGAAGTATGTAATATCAGCTGACCTAATGTACATGTAAAATAGGTTTTAATAGGACATAGAAAAAAAATCTGGAAGAGATATTTGTTACATTTTTAGCCAAGAAAAATTGAAATTTACAGGTTCTGGGCAAAAATAGTTGTTTTTTAGTCAGAAAATAATGTTGACAATATTGCTGCATCATGGTTGATTATCAGATACAAAATTATATCGGGAAAAATTCCAAAAAGCAGAGACCACAGGTGAAACCAGTTCATTATTTTGTATGCAGGAACAAAATTCTAACAGAAAAACATTCATTCGAGCAGAAGGCACAAAGCCAGATCATCTCTCTATAAAAATATCGCTTCTCAGACACAAAGTTTGGAGCGGGACGTTTCACAAGAGTAACATTCACAGCACCAATTTATAACTGTAACGAATAGTATTTGAAAATAAAAATAATAGAATTTTCAAATATCGTTGTGAAAATTTACATTTTTATCTTTATATTTTAAAAGCAAACAAAGTTTGGAGCGGGACGTTTCACAAGAGTAACATTCACAGCACCAATTTATAACTGTAACGAATAGTATTTGAATAAAAGCATTTAATCGGGTAAAAACCGGCGTTGCCCGGGTCATTCGGCTAGTAAATTATAAAAGTTACAAGCTGTCACAACCCTCTACCAACCATGATTATCATGGCCTGGGGTACTACATGACATGTGGTGTATTTTACAGTAAAAGGCAGTCACAAACTATCCATAATGATTACCATGTCATGTACAATGTGTGCATACATTTGTAAAAATAAAAAAATAATAATAAAACAAGAGCACTATAATGACATTATAAATTTAAATATTTATTTATTGCATCAACACAATTACATGGCACATGATTTTGTTGACATAAGATTCAAAAACTTTTAACATACTTAATAGAGTAACACACACTATAGTTAACACAATAACAAAAATTGATGATAAAAAAGATAGAGGTTGCCTGGCCGGCATTCATATTTATATAGAAATTGATTATTTAATTATTTCATAATAGTTTTATATAAGTAGTTTATAAAAAATAATTTTTAAAAGAGTACTTTTTTTATTTGAAATGTGCAAACTTTAAAGTCAAAATTGTTTTTCTTCTACTATTTCTGAGTTGATGTTTCTTGATGAAGTAAAACTATCTCTCTGTAAAGGACAACAGCTAGTTGTTACAGAGCCAAAGTGTTCTTTAGAACAAGGTGTCCTCTTACAGGAGAGCTACTACAGTAGAACCTCCATGAGAGTACATATCGCGCTAGAGGACACCTCTCTATAAAGGACAATTTTCATTTACAAAATTACCATTTTTACCTTTTTGCAACTCTCTAGTAAGAAGACACTTCTCCCTAAAGGACACTTTGGTTCTGCAATTAGGTGTCCTTTACAGGGAGGTTCTACTGTATATAGTAAAAATGGTCATTTTGGGAATGAAAACTGTCCTTTGTAGAGGTTTCTAACATGAGTGTCCTTTCAAGGAGGTTGTTCTGTCATATAAACCTGTAGAAAAGAGATTTTAACTTGAAAGCTTGCACTTCAAATTGAAAAAAAAAAAAGCTCATTCTAAGAAATAAACTTTTAGAATTTCACAATTTTACTTTAAATTATACAATTAATGGTAATTTATAGATAATATCATTTTGTGAAGTTAATTATAGTCAATTAGCATTTAAATAAGGCTTCTTAGGAAAGCAAAAATCTTCCTCAATTACCAGCTTTGTCGGCGTTCTTTCCAAGTGATAGTTTATATATTTTATTAACAAAGATATTTTAAAAATGTTGGGTCTTTTTTTTTGTTTCAGTGTAAAATTCATTGAAATCAATTAGGATGAAAATTTTTTAATTTCTTATAAAAATATATAAAGTTATTCTTTCTTTCCAATTTTTCTAAAAATAAAATAAGAGAAAAATAATCAAAAAATTTGAATAATAAATATCCTTGTACCTTGTAATGTTGTTGTGCTGCCTGGAGTATAGGGGTTCCATCTAGGCTTTCTTTCTTCCTGTGGTGTATCTATATAAGACCGGTTGTCTTAATAAAGTATTAAATAATGATTTTTTTTTTTAAGGAATAACTCTTATCATGACCAATTTAGTATGAAGTAAGGAATGAAGAGTAGCTTCTTATATAGACATTTTATTCACGCTAGCTTTCGAACCTATGAGGTTCTTCAACGGGCTTGGGTAGCTTACTGTGAAAAGCTACCCAAGCCCGTTGAAGAACCTCATAGGTTCGAAAGCTAGCGTGAATAAAATGTCTATATAAGAAGCTACTCTTCATTCCTTACACTTCATACTAAATAATGATTATAAATAATTTATAAAAAACTAAAATAAATTGAAGTCAATCCACTATACATCTTTAAAATTGTAACCATTAATAAATATAAATTTATTATAAAATAGAGAAAATCAACACAACACTATTGTAAAATAAATCGCAAGTTCCAATTATCACAGTTTGAAGGTGTCCACAGCGCGGTCCACGACAGATTTGGCGATGGCCAGGGAGGATGTTGCAGCTGGGGACGGGGCGTTGCGCACGTGCAACACTCTGCCCTCCAATCCGCAGTCAAACACAAAGTCATCCACCAGAGTCCCGTCTCTGCCTAGAGCTTGGGCCCTCACTCCAGCCGGACCTCTGCACCGGACATCACTGTACTCAGCTATACTGGCAGTACATTGGTACGAAGGTTTATAAAAATGATAAGGCACAATTTGGATTATAGATTATAAACCCAAGGTAATAAGACCAAATAAATAGTGTGTGACTTTCTGTAACAGCGTTGTTACCATCTTCAGACAAAAGTACTGAATGGAGTTGAATGAAGTTTCAATACTTTTGTCTGGAGATGGTAACAATGCTGTTACCGAAACGTCACACACTATTTATTTGGATTTGGTCTTATTACCTTGTGTTTAAAAATTATAAAAACTACATAAAATGCTTATATAAAAAGGTGTACCTGGATCTGTAAAGAAAAAAAAAAAACTTTTTTTCTCAACATATTTCGAGATTGCTCCCTCTTTATCAATTTATTGTAACGATTATATTATTATCAATATATCAATAAACTAGCCGAATGACCCGGGCAACGCCCGTGTTTTACCCGATTGAATGTTTTTATTCCAATACTATTTGTTACAATTATAAATTAGAGCCGTGGATGTCACTCTTGTGAAACGTCCCGCTCCAAACTTTACATGTACATTAGGTCAGCTGGTATTACCCCTCATTTTCACCGCTAGAGGCGCGAGCGAATTGACTTTTTGTAAATATACATAATTATAAAGATAGAAGCTTCTATAGAAGATAATGATCATAATGATGATGCGCGCGCATCCGTGACATGAGGAATTGAGGAAAGACGGTCGTGACTATATATGTATGTTGATAGGGAGCAATCTCTCGAAATATTTTGAGAAAAAAAAAATTCCCTTCTTTACAGATCCAGGTACGTTCTTTTTATATAAACTTATTTGAAGGATCACCTTTTGACTCAAACATACATAGCATGCATTTTTATTTTTTATATACAGTAGAACAACCTCCATGAGAAGACACCTCTCTACAAAGAACAGTTTTCATTTGCAAAATTACCATTTTAACAATTTGGCAACTCTCAGGTAAGAGGACACCCTCCCTAAAAGACACTTTGACTCTGAAATTAGATGTTATCCTTTACAGGGAGGTTCTACTGTATTTTTTTAAATGAAAATAAACAATATAACATTGCAGTAAGAGCAGTAGGGATTTGCTTAATAAAAATAAATAAAAAAAAAAAGAAACATATGCAAAAATAAAATAGTTTAGAATTTTGAATAAAGATAGTGTATTTTTTTTTTTAGGACAAAATCATAAAGCCTCCGAGGTTGCGTTTCTTTCTTTAGCACGTTTAATAATGCTCAAGCTTTCGGGTATGGTGGCCCTTCTACAGGAGCAACGCAAATGGTATAGTAGAACAACAACCTTCCCATGAGAGCAGGCACTCTCACTAGAGGGCACCTCAATACAAAGGACAGTTTCCATCACCAAAATTGGCATTTTTACAATTCAGCAACTCTCCATTAAGAGGACACCTTTCCCTAAAGGACATTTTGGCTCTGTAAATAAGGGGAGTGTTATCCTTTACAAAGAGGTTAATTAGATAATAAAAGGCATATATTGGATTTAAAAATATATTTATTTTGCCAATATTGGCAAAATAAATATATTTTTAAATCCAATATATGCCTTTTATTATCTAATGAATTAAGTATGGATTGCTCTATTTTCAAAAAGAGGTTAATGTAATAAGCAGTCCTGGGCCAACTTAAGTACAGGGCAAATATCAAAATTTTGTGCCACTCTTACAAGTGAACACTACCAGCCAACAGCTACATCTGAATCCAGGTCAGGGTCGGCAGAAAAGGTTCTCCATGTCACCTTAACATCTCCTACAACAGTAGCTTAAAATACAATATAATACACTGCGGCCTGTAATTGTAAAACGACACTTGAAGTTACACTGCATGAGTTTCTTTAAACAAAAAAATCAAAACTTTATTTCAAGGTGAAATATCAACTATTTCTATCCTTTTTGGATGAGGTATGAAAGGGTGAATTATGAAGAGTAATGAAGTTATGTATCATTTACGAACGGAGTAGCCTAATGGACATGGCATCTGCCCGGTAAGCGGAACATTGTGGGTTCGATTCCCATCCCTGGACACTTTTATTTTTCCATTCGTCATTACTCTTCATAATTCACCCTTTCATACCTCATCCAAAAAGGATAGAAAGTCGATATTTCACCTTGAAATAAAGTTTTGATTTTTCGTTTAAAAGGAACTCATGCGGTGTAACTTCAAGTAGCTCTTTTTACTCATCGTGGAGATTTAATCTATGAATTCAGTCCCCATGGCCTTGTATAATTATACAATATGACCCGGCGGTGACGTCGCGCGATTAATCGACCAATCAAGGAGCGCCGTCCAATTTCGACCATGCTCTCTAGTTCTTGGGTAACTAGAGATAGCCCTGTCGAAATCCGTCCGCTCAAAGATGGTAGACCAAAGTGTTGACCTCACACGCACCAAGTGCATACACGCAGAAACCGGTAACAGCATAATCATGCAATTAAGGGGAACTAGAGTCAGAGACCTCCTCTGATTCCTCCTCGCGGATCCGCGGCTTCAATCTGTCACTAGCCAGGAGAAAATCAACACAGGCGTGCCAGGTTGATTTACTGTGGATGAAGTCGCGGAGTGATCTTGGCGTATGACCAAGTTCCTTTCCAGCGATAAATAGCAGGCGAGTTCTAAGGGAATCGAGACTGTCACACTCGAGCAAAATATGTTCAAGGGTTTCCTCCGCTCCAGAGTCGCAGTAGAGGCACGTGGGATCGTCAATAAATCCCATTTTGTGGGAAAAGCTGTCTGTCCAAGTGTGTCCGGAAAGCAATCCTACAACAGCGTGCACGCTAGGAACAATGAATGCATACTTTTTGTCTAGGAGACTCATTGGAGTGAGGCCAAAGCGGGTGCAGATGGGGCGAGTGGTGGAGCTGAATCTGCTCTGCCAAGCCGCCCACGCCAGTTTGCGCGCTGTGGATTCTAGATACGAGAGCGGCGCGAGGCGATAACAGCTCGGGAGATCAGACCCAGCGCCAGCCTTCGCAAGCTCATCTGCAACGTCGTTGCCGACGGTTCCGCTGTGACCTTTGATCCATCGTATGGAACATCTATTCCCATTGCGGTTCAGTTGTGAAATCAACAGCAAAGCCCTGTTGATCAGGAAGTTTCCTGTCCTGCAGTTGAGGACTGAGTTCACAACCGAAAGATTGTCCAGGAGAACCTCAATAGTGGTATTGATGGGGAGCTCTGAAGCGTTCTCAAGTGCCTTGATCAAGCCAAATGCTTCAGCTTGAAAAACTGAACAGTGACGTGACAAAGGATAACAGACACGCAGTTCATGAAAGTTGTCATTCATACACACTCTATATAAACCTGCGCCAACTCCATCATTGGTCTTGGAGCCGTCTGTGTAGTAGGTGACCTCGGGTGGTAGTTCAGGAATATTACTAGGAAGGAAAAAGAAAGGTGGATATGGCAGAGGTTGTGGAGATGGAGGAGGTTCAACCGGAAAATCAGCATCCACGTAACCATATTTTTTAAGATACAGTTGCGTTTTGACACCAATTTCCAGGTCAAGGGGGAGAACACAAGATAAGGAGATAAGATAGGAGTTGTTTGTTGTTTTAAAAGCACGGCAAGCTAAGACAAGGAAGAAACGTTGCGTGCTTAATAAGAGCTTTCTGGAGCGTTCAATAAGATTAGGAAACCATACTGGGGAGGCGTAAGCCAAGACGGGAATAACAACCTGCAGGTACAGCATTCTCAAGGCTCGGAATCCAAAACCAAAGTTGAAGTTAGCGGCCGCTGACAGGCGCGGTAGCATGCCGCGGACTTTGGAGCAGACTTCAGCAACGTGCTGGTGAAAAGTCAAACGGTTGTCGAACCTCACACCAAGCACCCTGATGGAGTCGCTCCATTGAACGACCTGGCCATTGCTGACCAGATCGCGTCGCAGCATCCTAATGCGCCCGCGGGGTTTTTGAACAAACATAGCCTGGCATTTATTCACACTGAGCTCAAGTTTATGTAATCCACACCAATTGGTGATCAGATCAATGGCGTGTTGTGCCTTAGACAGTTGACCATGCCTCAATCCCGAGACCACAACAACCAGGTCATCTGCGTAGGCCTGTGGATATACACAATTCTTGTACCCCAGTGTGAGCAATTCATCAAAGACGATGTTCCAAAGGAAGGGCCCGAGAACTGAGCCTTGTGGACAACCCTTGGAAACGCGTCTAGTGACAGTGCATCCATTTACAGACAGTCTGACAGAGCGATGGGCCAAGAACGAGCGAATTAAATCGTGGACGTTCTTGGGACAGTCGCTTTTACGCAGGGCCCGCAATATACTGGAGTGTAGTACATTATCAAAGGCACCTTTGACATCAAAAAAGAGAAGAATAGCAGATTTAAATAAGTCTAGCGACCGGGAGAGGGTATTTTTTAATTTAAGAGTGCGGCAATAGTTGATTTACAGGGTCTGAAACCGAACTGGTTTGGCTGGGCTTTACACATTCTCCATATATATACAAACATGGCCACATTCGTCCAATGAGAAGGCGGGAGAGATTTGTTCACAAACAAACGAAAACAAAATTCTTTCCACTAAAACCTGAGATAAGATATGATAAGATTGCAAATATTTGTCAATATAATTTGACATATGTGTTACTTCTGTATTGCTCTTCTATGGCACTTCTACTAGTTATTATTGATGTACTTTCAGTATAAAGGAAATTGCACTCGGGGAAATTCTTGGGCGAAGCCGGGTCATATAATATAGTATAATCTAGTACAGGGGTGGCGAACGTGCGGCCTTAAGGCCGCATGTGGCCTTTTCTTGCCCAAGTTGTGGCCTTTTCATAAATTCAAAATTATAATTTTTGTTTCGCTGTTTTCAATTACTTTCATTATTTTATTGAAAATATCTAATACGAATGTCATATAATATATATGATATAGTAAATGTATTTAAATTTCTAAAAGTAATTCAAGTGTCGTGCTAAAAATGAAGTACATAACTATACCACTATTTCAGCAGCGCCGATTTGCGGTCAACACTAGTACTAAAACTAAATGTAACTTCCATATAACGTCAAGGCAACGTAATTGCCGGTGTGTAACTGTATCAACTTTACTGAATGGTTGTTTATTTTTTAATAAGGTAAGTTATAAGATAATACATATTACAAACATCGAACAATGTTTTCTATTGTATTGTAGTAAAATACGGGTTAATTAATTTTAAATTTTAATAATCACATTGCATAATTTAAAATTTTTTATCAGTTGAACAATTATTAATATATTTAATTTTCTGCGAAAGTAAACTTATGTAAAAAAATGTGGATTTTGATTTCAGTCCATTTCTCCCGTATTTTCAAAACACAATTTTATGTGCGGCATGGTCTTTTTATGTATAAATTTTCATAAATATTTTAATTTTAGAATCATGTCTAAAAAACAAAAAAGGACTCTAAAGGACGAGAATCGATTATTTAATGAAGAATGGGAATTGCAATACTTCTTAATTAGTTCCAAAGATAAAATGGTTTGTTTGTTATTTAGTACAGTTATAACTACAATTAAAAAGTAAAATGCTAATCAACATTACATGACTCATTCGAATCATAAATATGCAATTCTTGAAGGAGAAGCACGTAAAACTATATTACAACAACTTAAAAATGAAAAGCTTCACCGGCAACAAACTTTCAATAAGTTCTTTCAACAAAATAATAATGCCACGGAAGCAACATACAAAGTAGCGTACATTCTTGGAAAATGGGGAAAACCATTTAGCGACGTTGAAATGATAAAAGAATGTATTGTGGAAGTGGTCAAATGCTTACATCCAGAAAAAGTAGATAAATACAAACAATTACCTCTTTCAAGAGGAACCATCACCGAACGACAACACGAATTAGCTACAAATATAAAACAACAGTTCTGTATATATATATATATACTATATATATATATATATATATATAGTAATTTTTTATATTTGGAAAATAGAGGAAAAGTAAACTATATATATGTATATATATATATAAAGAAACCATTTATTAACTGGTTAACTATCTACTACACATGGAACAAACCAAAAGTGATTAAAAATTACTAATTAAGACAATTAAGATCATAACAATTTTATATATATAGTCACAAGATTCCAACAAATAGAATAGGGTACAATTAACTCTCAAGAGTAAAGTAAAGAAAATGCGTGAATAACATTAAGATTACACTAAAGTTAAATATTGGTTTTAATTCTGACAAAACTACGACAGATAAAGAAACCATTTATTAACTGGTATCTAATACATATGGAACAAACCAACAATTAGAATAGGGTACATGGGATGATATCTGGACCATATACAATGTTGAGGACATAACCATCACGTATATCTTGGCTGTATAGACTTTCTGAATCTATCAGACGTTTATGATAAGCTAGGTCAAAATTATTGTACTTCGTAAATGGATACATCTGTTTGATAAGGTTCTTCAGTTGTCCAGCTGTCGTAGATCTACGTAGTTTGAATGCACGATGTGGATCTGTTCGAATACCAGCTACAAATACAAGCATCTCATCAACTTCTTCAATTTCTATAGTTGAATGATTGCTCCCCATGATCGACATGAAATGCAGAGATACTGGTTTTAAATACTTTACAGTACTTTTTAGCTCTTTCAGCAATTCTTTTTATAACAAATTTGGTAACGGTATCTTCACAAAGTTATCTTCAAACTTTTCTTTTGCATTCAAAAATGAATCTTTTAGGTCTTCTTAAGCTGTAGTTATCACTCAAATTGATTTGTAAATAAAAAAAAAATTTGACAAAAATTTATGGAAATTCTTCGCTTATAGAAAGAGAAAAAAATACTTCTATTGAAAAATAATCTTTCTCTGGCGTTGATAATCTCGTCTGAATATATATATATGTCATAAAAAAAAAAAAAAAGACGTATTCTAGGTACGTTACCAATTCATTCATGCAGTCGTGGATTGAAATGAAATATAAACAAAAAAAAAACTATTTGGTTGTATTCCTTTTGTAACGATTTCTTTACATTTTAAAAATTAACTCTGTGTTTAGTTCTTTGATTATTTAAATTATAATTTTAGTTATATTATGAAAACAATATTAATAAATATTATAGTTATGATTATAAAATTTTAATTATATTAATGAATAATAAAAATCATATTTTTATTATGTCATTTCTTCCCTCCAAGGATAAAAATTAGGGAGTAATTTTCAAAGTAAAAAAAAAGTATCATTATTATTTACATAGTTTATCAATTAAGATGGAGGATACCAATTGAAGCTATATCAATGATGCTTTTTATTTCTTCTACATATTCCTATTGGTACCTTTTTTCTTGACAGTAGCTGAAAATTATCCAATCTTATTTGAATTTATAGGTGTCTCCTTCCTATAATTCATAAGGGGATTTACCTCATGAATTGAGTAGGCCTTCTCAGGGCTCTCAAGATTCAAAAGGTACTTTGCCACATGCCAAAAAAATATATATATTTTTGAAAATCACAAATTTATTTATCATAATGACAAATTGGTATCCAACATCTTGTTTCACATTTATTTTATAAAAACATAAAATAATGGGTTATTTACTTCCACATAATAAAAATATTTACACATGAAGTTTTATTATTTACATAAAAAAAAGAATGTTCGAATGTGAAATGTTCCATATAAAATTTGTGAGGGAAAAATATATAGAATCAGATGAGTGAATTTCTCAACAAATAAAATCAAAATGTAAAATATTTACAACAATTGAAAAGAAAAGTGTCAAGTTATATCTAGTATATTATTGATAACTCAAAAAAATATATAGTCCTCTATAGTCCTTGAGTGTTTTTAAAAGCACAGTTTTATATTGTAATAGTATACCTTATTTGTGCACAAAAATTATATTCTCAAGGTTTAATTTTTAGGCTAGTTATTTTTGGTATTGTCTTATTTATGTTAAGATTTTCCTGCCATTATTTTGTAAGAAGAGGGATTCTACTTTTCACTACTTTAGGTGCCACTTGTTGGTTTGGTTTAAATTTAATTTAATTACATTACATTAAATTTAGTATATTTCCTATCATTAATGTTATCATCAAATTGAGCTTGTTTTAGTTCTGGGTCAGAAACAAAATGAGCTATGGGGTATCTGCTGAGGAAATCAGCTTCTTTATTTTCAGTTTCTCTTATGTGTTTTATCTCAAAATCAAACATTGAGAGCTTTAAGCTCCATCTAAATAATCGTCCTTTTGGGTTCTTTATGTTCTTCAAGTACTTAAGACAAGCATGGTCTGTATGGATGGTGAAATGCACGCCATCTAAGTAGGGTAAAAAGAAATCCACAGCATCAATAATAGCAAGGCATTCTTGCTCAGTTACACAATAGTTTGATTCATAAGTTGTCATTCTACTGCTTCTATACGCTATTGGCTTTAAAAGCCCATTGGGTTGTTCTTGTTTTAGGATAGATCCGATCTGTTTTTGGCTAGCATCCGTGTAAAGGTGTATAGGATATTTAGGATTATAGATAGTCAATATAGGTTTTGAGGTTATTATATTTTTTAATTTAGAAAATGCGGTTTCGCATTCTTCGTCCCATTTCCATTTTACATCTTTTTTTCAACAAATTATTCAAAGGGAGTCTGAGTTTAGCATAATTAAGGATAAATTTCGAGTAAATGTTAATAGATCCTAAAACTCGTTGTAAATCCTTTTTATTCCTTGGAGAATTCAATTTTCTAATCGTTTCTATATTATTAGTGCTGGGTGAAAATTGATGGTTTGATATTTCATATCCTAGAAAATAAATCTGATAAGTAGCGAATTTACATTTACTTAGTTTTAGCTTAATATTTTCCTTTATGCAAATATCTAAAATTACTTTTAAATGGGTCAAATGTTCCTGAAAATTATTTGAAAATATAATGAAGTCATCAAAATAATTCATGCAAAAATCAACATAATATTTATTTAAAATTTGCTTTAAAACTTTTTGGAATTGACTTGGACTATTTTTTAATCCAAAAGATAATTTATTAAATTCGTAAAGTCCGTGAGTGGTAGTAAAAGCTGTGTATTCTTTATCATCTGGGTGTATATCTAAATGGTGATAACCTGATAAAAGATCTAGTGTAGTGAAGATATTAGCTTCTGAAAGCTTATCTAATATAAAATCTATTCTTGGTATGGGCTCAGAATCTCTTTTTATTACCTATCATTTAATTTTCTGTAGTCTATTACTAGTCGAATTTTACCTTCATTTCGCTTATTTACCAACATAGCAGGGGATGCATAGGAGGAATAAGATGGTCTAATGACATTATATTTTAAAAGTTCTTCAATCTGTCTTTTAATTTCAATGTTGTCCGAGAAGGAAGGTCTAAAAGGCTTTAATGAAATAGGTGTTTGTGAGGTAAGTTTAATTCTAATTGGATCTGCTTTAATATGTCCTATATCCATTTTATGGGCAGCAAACGCTTCCTTATTTTCCTTAATTAATTTTATTAAATCAGATTTTTCATATGGTGAAAGTTTTTCATCAAATTCTACACTATTAAAATTTCTAAAATCATTTTCATTAGGAGGAATAATAGATTGAAATAAAGGAATTACATTATGATGTGTATAATTATTATTATTAGGGTTATGGTAATTAACATTAAGAATTCTACCAAATTGAGTAATTGTAAAATTTTGAATATCAATGTCTAATTTAAATAAGCTTATATGGTGTAGAGAAAGCAATACATATTGCAAATCAATATCAGAGGAATAAAAATCAATATCTCTAGTAATAGATCCTATAGTTGTATTAATATTAATTTTTGAATTTATATTTAGCATACCGGATGTCTGATTAATAAGAGGTAAATTATTAAAAGCAACATAGTTTGGTTGTATCTTATCTAACATGTGTTGAGGAATTATCGAGAATGTACAGCCAGTATCTATGAGAGCTATAATACCGATATTATTCATATTTAGATTTATATACAGACCTTGGCGTCAGGAGTGTTGAGGCGGAGCTGGTCGGCATTCGCTCGAAGGGGCTGCTGTCTGCGTCAAGGCATCCATGGATCGAGACGGCACGGACATGAAGCTTGCAGCTGGGGAGGCTTGTACGGCCTTCTCCCGAAACCAGCACCTATTCTCAGGATGAAAGCGTCCGGCATGTCCCCCCGGTTCAGGCAGATTCGGCAGGGACGTCTTTTAGTACCATAGTCAATAAGGCTTCTACCTGGATGTCTCCATTGCTTTTGTTGTACTTCCATTCTTGGGGCTGTTTCCCTTTTAAAAGATGACTTCTCCATTTCCTCATGTCGATCAATCATTTCTAATTTAGATTCTAACGCTATCCATTCTTCTGGAGTGTCCACTTTTGATGTAATAACCAGTTTTCTAAAATCAGTTGTTAACCCATTTGTCAGGCCTTCCATCAAATTTTCTTTTGTAATCTTTGCTTTAGAAGCTAGGGACGTTTTTCCTTAAAATAATTTTCAATCCCCTTTTCTGGATCATATTTCAATTCAATAAAAGCCGTGAATGGATTAACTTCTTGTTTATAGAAATGAGACAATAATATATTTTCTAGTTCAGGCCAATTTGTAATATCCAAGCAGTTCTCCACATAAAAATCAAAAGCCTCTTCTACTAAAAAAATCTCCAACATTTTTCAATTTCCAGGTATCATTTAATTCTTCTAAGAAAGCCTTCTGGTTGAAATATTTGAGCCACGATTTTAGGGCTAGACTTCCGTTAGGGTTAAATTTACATACGTTTAGTTTAGTGTTATCTGACATATTTCTTTCTATTTGTAATGTGTTACTTTTACTTCTGTCTTTTAACTTTGGCATTTATATTTAATATATAAAGAAATTTTTTAATTTTCAAGTTGTAATTTTGAATTTTATAAATTATATAATAATATATATATATATTTTATTTTCCAAAATTGTATTTATTTTTTTATTACTTTTTAAAACAAACAGTTTTTGCATACCTAAAATTTAACGATTATTATTATTATTATTCTGTACATAACCCGGACTCCTGGAGCGTACGAAAGTCGCCAACTGTCCGGGTTTGTCTTCTGACTTATTGTCTATTTGTTGCGGTTGACATCCAACTGATTAGATGTCGCCAGGCTGTTTTATTTTTGGGGAGGTTCTTCAATGCTTCTTGGTTGAATGGGCTGGTGTTAAGTAGAGTTGCAGTCTGAAATCTCTGAAGATGGTAGGATGGGCAACTGAATAGGAGGTGGTCGACTGTTTGATTTTCTTGGTGACAGTGTTGGCATACGGGGTCGTTGTTTTTGGAGGTTCTGGCGATGTCGGCTTGAACGAAGCCATGTCCTGTCAGAATTGTAGAGGTGATGTTGCAATATTTTAGTTTTGGGAGAATTGAGATTAGAAGACTAGGAGATGCAGCTACTCTTCTGAGGTTTCTTGTAGCATGGTCTGTGGTGTAGAGGTCGGTCCATAGTTGGAGGGCGAACTGTTTGCTTTGAGAGCGGACATATTTCCTAGGAAGGGTTGCGAAGTGTAAAGGCAATTTGGATTGAGCTGCGGCTTTGGCGACTTCATCAGCCTGTTCATTTCCAACGATGCCGCAATGACTCCGGACCCAGCAGAGTTGAACATTGTCCAGAGTATTGAGGTTTCTGATTATCTCTGCAGTAAGTGGGGTTCTAGGGATATCGGGGTGACAGATGGCATGTAGAGCTGCCTGGCAGTCGGAAGCAATGACAAAGTCTTGTCGCGGCATGATCCTAATAGATCTGGTGGCATAAAGAATGGCCAAAAGTTCCGCCTGGAAGGAGGTACAGCTGTTGTGGAGTTTAAGTTTCAGTGGTGGATAGGGAGGTGGGAGCACCGCTGCTGCGCCAACCCCATTGGTTGACCGATATAAACAAAAAAAACTATTTGGTTGTATTCCTTTTGTTAAGGATTTCTTTACATTTGTAAAAATTAACTCTGTGTTTAGTTCTTTGATTATTTAAATTATAATTTTAGTTATATTATGAAAACAATATTAATAAATATTATAGTTATGATTATAAAATTTTAATTATATTAATGAATAATAAAAATAATATTTTTATTATGTCATATATATATAAGATTATTAAAGAAGAAAATATATATTTCTCCATAGCATTGGATGAATCCACAGACAATACCAATTCAGCACAGGTTCTATTTTTATTTGAGCTATTACTGAGGATTTTCGATGTTTTGAAGAGTTGCTTGCATTAGGAACACTTTCAGGCAGGACACGAGGAATAGACATCTTTGAGAACTTCAAAATAAAAATTTGCGAAGCAGGGTTAAATATAAATAATTTAGTAAGTGTGTGTACCGATGGTGCACCAGCCATGGTAGGAAAGCGAGAAGGTTTCATTTCGTTATTAAAAAATAATATGCTAATTTAGAAAACTTGATTTCTTTTCATTGTATTTTTCACCAACAAAACCTATGTGCTAAGTCGGCTAGTTTGAACGATACTTTAGAAAAAATTATTGGTATTGTAAATTTTATTCGATCAAATTCAATGCGTCATCGTCAATTTCGAGATATAATAATGTCAGATAATGACACCTTCAATGGAGACTTACCATATCATAGCAAAATACGTTGGTTATCAAGAGGACAAGTTTTGCTAAAAATATTCACCCTGCGTCAACAAATAATTAAATATTTTGAAGAACAAAAGAAATATTGCGATTTATCAGATAAAGAATTTTGTAGAAATGCTGCCTTTTTATGTGACATGACAATGAAGCAAAATGAATTGAATTTAAACTTGCAGGGAAAAACTAAATATATATACGAAATGTGGCAAAAAATTCAAGCTTTTCGAAAAAAACTTTTATTCTTTAAATCTTTACTAGGTGTCGATTAGAAATTTCTAAAGAACATTTCCCACAGTTATCGGAAATTATGATGGAGCAAAATTATTCCCCATAAAATTTGGATGAGTATATTTCTGTTCTGGATATATTAATTGAAGAATATAATAAAAGGTTCTTAGATTTAAAAAAAAAACATGTTTTCACACTTATAAATTAACTTTCGACCCAGACCTTGTTGATATCGACGTAGAGCCCAAAGAATATCAAATGGAATTATTTGAGATAGGAGAAGATAATATCTTTAAATCACAATTCGATTCAAAAAAAGATCCTATTGAAATATGGAAGACTGCAGTTATTTATCCTCGTCTAAGACAACACGCACGAATAATTCTTTCATGTTTTGGAAGTACATATTGCTGCGAGGCAACATTTTCATACATGACTCAAATTAAAAACCGCCTAAGAAGTCAAATAAGTGATGTTCATTCGAAAGATCAACTTAAATTACGTACCACGTCAATTGAACCAAATATTTATTTTTTGTCATCCAATAAACAACCACAGAAATCCCATTAAATTTTCTGGATTGTAAAATTGAATGTCAAATTTTTTGGAATTAATTAATGTTGGTGTTTTTGGGGGTAAAAAAGAGAAAATGTTACTTAAATATATTTTTAATATTATCTTTATGCATAGAAACTACAAAAGTAAAATTTAAGAATTAAGAAGAAATACAAAAAACAAGAAAGGATCAAGAAGGCACTAACTACGTTGCCAAATTGTTAATTTAACATATGCTAGCTAATATTATCATCATCAATTTATATTTATTCATATATTTATATAATTTATTTACACAGAGAAAAATTATTTGAATTAATATTCCTAACAAATCCCCCCTTTAATTCAATCTCATTTTTTCTTCAGAAATATAAACAGTTTAAAAAATCAAACATAGATGGCGTTACCTCCCCTTGCTTTCACTTATATACAAGCTTTTGTTTGGAATAAGATTGATCTCTGAATCTTGATCTCTTGATCTTGATCACTGAAATGATCCCTTAAAAATTTTTGAAGCCTGCGGTGCTTTAGCTGTGCTTGGTGCTGCCCTGGTTCCCTCATAAACGGCGCTCTCGCCCTCTTCTCCCCCGGGGTGCCCACTTGCCCTTCCGGCGCCTCTCCAGCCCTCTCCTTGGCCCTCCACTGCGGCGGGCGCATGGTGACTCTCAAAGATGTATTGTGCCTTAAAATGCTTATCCGAAAGCATGTAGAAGGCGGATTAATTGTCAAGTTTTTGTTTGGCATAAGCCACATTTTACATAAAGTGAAAACATATATCAAAAAACATATTTTAAAAATATAACAAGTTAATTTATGTACACACATTTTTAATAAAGCTATATATATCTTTCCATATTTCTTTTTATCAATTACCTTTGAATTATTAAAATTTTCCAAATCAGTATATACATCAAGGGGTGTATGAACAGTTTTACAATCTAACATATTATATTTTAATAAAAGTTTTTCAATATAATTTTGTTGTTTTAGAATTATTTTGTCATTATATTTTAATATTTCAATTCCTAAAACACTTAAAAGATTAGCATTTTTCTTTATTTTAAAACAAAGTGTTAACTTATTTAAAATATCATTTAAAATTTTAGAATCAGTATTACAAATAATGATATCATCAACATAAAGTCCCAAAAGAAGAATTGAGTCATTATTTTGGTAAGAAAATAAGCATTTTTCTGAATTAAAAATTTTAAATCCTATCTGAAGAAGATATTTAGTAAAGGTTTCATAAAAGACTCTGCCTGCTTGTTTAAGTCCATAAATGGCCTGATCAAGTTTACAAACAAATTTCTTACCTTCTTCTTGATATTCAAATCCTTTAGGCTGTGACATTTATATAGCCTCTTCCAACTTACCATACAAAAAGGCAGTTTCTATATCAAAATGATGAATATGCAAATTTTTCATTGCTGCAAAGACGATTAAAGTCCTTAGAGAATCTGATTTTATCACAGGTGAATAAGTTTCTGAATATTCTACTCCAAATTTTTGTGAACATCCTACTGCAACTAATCTAGCTTTATATATGGGATTTAAAGGATCATGGCTATTTTTAATGGAAAACACCCATTTTGATTTGATAGGCTTAATGGTTTTAGTCATAGGTAAAACATCCCACACCTTGTGATTTTTTAAAGAAACTATTTCCCCTTTCATGGCTTGAAGCCATTTTTCTTTATCTGGAGAGTTAATTGCCTCTTCATAATTAGTTGGTATAATTGGTAATGAATCAACCTTCATTACACTATCTCCTGGATGGTAGGTAGGATCAGAAGTGGTGTCATCTTGTGATGTGTCTTCATCAGATAATGATGATTCATAGTAAAATCCTTGTTCAGGAGTAGGTCTCAAGTTGTAGACATTTTTATCTTCATCTGGCTCATTACTTATGGATTCTGGAACATTTCCTTGGTGAATAGGAATTGGTTCTTCTTCTTTTTGATTTTTGTACCTTTTATGTTTTCTATAAGTTCAATAAATTCCTTTAGTTTGGCAAAGGTTTCTAATTTGCTTTTAAGGAACTTTGGGAATATTTTCCTTGAAAAGTCATCAACTATGTTCAGCACATATATTGCTCTGCCAATGGATTCATGCTGAAATGGACCTATTAAATCCATATGAATGAGATCAAGGGGTTTGGTTGATTGCTTTGAATCAATCTCTTTAAATGGCAATCTAGTAAACTTTGATTGAATGCATGTGATACATGGTTCTAAGTTATTAATTGGTGAACAACAGAATCCATACACCATGGAGTCTTTTAGCATCATATTCATATAATTTTCATTTATATGTGCGAGGCGTTTGTGCCAAATTTTCCAAATATTTTCTTGTGTTTTGAACACATTTTCTTCTAGTTTAATGTTTGCACATGCATCAATTGTATAAATGTTATCTTCCCTTTTTGCAGTTATAATGCTGGATCCATTGTTATCTATTATCCTTGCACCATTCTCATCAAATATAATCTGTTTTTCATCTTCAGTTATTTTACTTACTGATATTAAATTATTGTTGAGTTCAGGTACATATAGAACTTCTTTTAGTGTTAAAAGATGATTATCATCCTGATAAATTTCAACAGTGTCAATACCTTTTGATTTGACGAATCTATCATCAGGAAGAGTGATTTTTCTGCTATCATCTTGAAGATCATCCATTAGATTAATGTCTTTAGACATATGGCTTGTTGCTCCACTGTCTAGTATCCACTTGCATTTATTGCTGAACTCTGGAGAACTTAAGTTCATGGCATTTTCTTGATTATGATTTTCTCCTATCAAAGAAGCCCTAGAAGGATATTGTTTATTTTTTGAAAATGTTTGTTTGGGGATTGTTTGTATAGAATTCCCTTGATTGTTTTCTTTTCTTTTGTTAACTGGGTTGAACCAGCATACTGCTGCTTTATGTCCAAACTTTTGACAAATGAAGCATTTGGGTTTTCTTTATTAGAATCACTTGATTTTTTCTTAAAGTTTTTGTTAAATTTATGGCCCATATTATATGCAGCATTTTCATCCTTGTTGTTCTTGCTTCTTTCTTCATGGAGCTCAAAAATTCTTCTTATATCAGAAATAGTAGCATCTGGGTAATTGTCAAATTGCATTGAGACAAGATTGTATTTTGGGGGTAGCCCTCTAATAAAAGCTGTGATGAATTCTTCATCTTCTATTGATCCACCCAAAATTCTTGCTTCTTGCAATAATTTCTCTGCTCTAAGCAAATATTGTTCCCAGGTTTCCTCTTTTTTCATTGTTAATCTAGATACATTGTTTTTAGCCTCTATGCATTTTCTCTTTATGTTACCCTCATATCTAGAATGCAAAGCAGTCCAAATTTCTTTACTTGTTTTGCATGTTAAAATTAAGCATACTTGTGTGTCATCCATTGCTCAAGTTATTATCCCTCTAGCTTGGGCATCTCTTCTTTTCCAATCGACAGTTATTTTTTCATCTTTTGGAGGATCTTTTATAAAGCCATCTAGATCTTTGCCTTCCAAAATACAAATGATGCGAAATTTCCAACTTGTGAAATTATTTCCATCGAATTTTTGGATATTCATCGATGGTTCAGCCATTTTGAATTTTTACTTAATATGTTCTTTTCGAACCTTAAAGATATTTTCTATCTTTCTTTTTTCAAAATGGCGTTTGTTTACCTTTTTTTGCGTAAACCACGATCTGCTACCAATTGTTGGTGTTTTTGGGGGTAAAAAAGAGAAAATGTTACTTAAATATATTTTTAATATTATCTTTATGCATAGAAACTACAAAAGTAAAATTTAAGAATTAAAAAGAAATACAAAAAACAAGAAAGGATCAAGAAGGCACTAACTACGTTGCCAAATTGTTAATTTAACATATGCTAGCTAATATTATCATCATCAATTTATATTTATTCATATATTTATATAATTTATTTACACAGAGAAAAATTATTTGAATTAATATTCCTAACAATTAATTGTATGTCATTTTGAAAAAATAAACTATTTAATTGCAAAGAAAATTATATATTTTAATTTTGTATATAAATCCCTTTAATTAAATCATACATATATTTATATATATACTAGACGAATGACCCGGGCAACGCCCGTGTTTTACCCGATTGAATGTTTTTATTCCAATACTATTTGTTACAATTATAAATTGGAGCCGTGGATGTCACTCTTGTGAAACGTCCCGCTCCAAACTTTACATGTACATTAGGTCAGCTGGTATTACCCCTCATTTTCACCGCTAGAGGCGCGAGCGAATTGACTTTTTGTGAATATACATAATTATAAAGATAGAAGCTTCTATAGAAGATAATGATCATAATAATGATGCGCGCGCATCCGTGACAGCGATGAGGAATTGAGGAAAGACGGTCGTGACTATATATTAATAATAAAATAATAATAATAATATAATAATAATTATTATTATTATCATTAGATAATGATAATGATCATAATGATGATGCGCGCGCATCCGTGACATGAGGAATTGAGGAATTGATTGTTGACGGTGGAAAGACGGTCGTGACTATATATGTTGATAATAAAATAATAATAATAATATAATAATAATTATTATTATTATTATCATTAGATAATGATCATAATGATGATGCGCGCGCATCCGTGACATGAGGAATTGATTGTTGACGATGGAAAGACGGTCGTGACTATATATGTTGACTAGACGAATGGCCCGGGCAACGCCCGGGTTTCACCCGAGTGCGTATATATTTTAAAAATGTTTTAATTAAAATACTATTCGTTACAATTATAAATTGGCGCCGTGGATGTCTCTCTTATGAAACGTCCCGCCCCAAACTGTGTGTCTCTTGAAAATATAAAAATAAAAATGTGAGCGGAAAAATATGTCCAGGGTAGCTTAGTGGTCATGGCATCTGCCCGGTAAGCGGAAGGTCGTGGGTTCGATTCCCATCCTTTGACACTTTTTTATTTTATCCATTCTGACCAAAATCTATCCGTGAACTTCACACAGTGAACTTCACACAGACAGAATAAGGCAATTATATAAGTATATAATCCAAATTGTGCCTTATCACACACTATTTTTTTATTTGGCCTTATTACCTTGTGTTTATAATCTATGACGTAATGCCGGCGGCGCGCCCCCGTTGGCTGCCGGCGAGCACGTGACCTCCCTGTGCGCGCGCATCCGTGACAGCGATGAGGAATTGAGGAAAGACGGTCGTGACTATATATATTAATAATAATAATATAATAATAATAATTATTATTATTATCATTAGATAATGATAATGATCATAATGATGATGCGCGCGCATCCGTGACAGCGATGAAGAATTGATTGAGGAAAGACGATCGTGACTATATATGTTGACTAGACGAATGACCCGGGCAACGCCCGTGTTTTACCCGATTGAATGTTTTTATTCAAATACTATTTGTTACAATTATAAATTGGAGCCGTGGATGTCACTCTTGTGAAACGTCCCGCTCCAAACTTTACATGTACATTAGGTCAGCTGGTATTACCCCTCATTTTCACCGCTAGAGGCGCGAGCGAATTGACTTTTTGTAAATATACATAATTATAAAGATAGAAGCTTCTATAGAAGATAATGATCATAATGATGATGCGCGCGCATCCGTGACAGCGATGAGGAATTGAGGAAAGACGGTCGTGACTATATATTAATGACGAATGACCCGGGCAACGCCCGGGTTTTACCCAATTAAATGTTTTTATTCAAATACTATTTGTTACAATTATAAATTGGCGCCGTGGATGTCACACTTGTGAAACGTCCCGCAAACTTTGTGTCTGAGAAGCGATATTTTTATAGAAAGATGATCTGGCTTTTGTTTTCTGCTCGAATGAATGTTTTTTTGTTAGAATTTTGTTCCTGCGTACAAAATAATGAACTGGTTTCACCCGTGGTCTCTGCTTTTTGGAATTTTTCCCGATATAATTTTGTATCTGATAATCAAACATGATACAGCAATATCGTCATCATCATTTTATGACTAAAAATATATAGTTTTAATAATTGATTTATATATATTTTTAAATAGCCTATCGTCTTCCCCGTATTTTTTTACCTATGTATGGAAATTTTGGTTTGAATTAGTGAACTACTGCGAATTTGTATACCGGACATACAAACAAACATACAAACAGACAAACATTCATTTTTATATATATAGAATTTACTCTTCATTGTTGGCTTTTTATATTATATTTACTCTTCATTGTTGGCTTTTTATCCTACATTCACTCTGTTGGCTTTTTATATTACATTTACTCTTCATTGTTGGCTTTTTATCTTACATTCACTCTTCATTGTTGGCTTTTTATATTATATTTACTCTTCATTGTTGGCCTTTTATCTTACATTATTCTTCAAGGTTGGCTTTTTATATTACATTCACTCTTCATTGTTGGCTTTTTATCTTACATTCATTCTTCATTGTTGGCTTTTTATATTACACTAGACGAATGACCCGGGCAACGCCCGGGTTTACCCGATTTAATGTTTTATTCAAACACTATTCGTTACAATTATAAATTGGCGCCGTGGATGTCACTCTTGTGAAACGTCCCGCTCCAAACTTTACAGTCAGATTAGTTACGATATAAATATTCAAATCGAGCGAGCGTCTATAAATATTTCGATTTAGATCAAGTATTCTAATTATTAAGCGAACACACACACTATTATTAATAAAATTTTGAGAAGATTTCGATTTTAAACGTATTTATAACCTTGATAGAGGGCGCTGTTCGTGAGCTAAGTAGAATAATTTGAATATATAGTTTTAATATTTAATTTATATATAATTTAAAATAGCCTATCGTTTTCCTCGTATTTTTTACCAATGTATGGAAATTTTGGTTTGAATTAGTGAACTACTGCGAATTTGTATACCGGACATACAAACCAACAAACAAACAAACAAACATACAAACATTCTTTTTTTTATATATATAGAAGATATAATATAAATGAGTTTTAAAAATTGTAAAAAAAAATGCATCGGCCGGGAATCGAACCCGGGCCGCCCGCGTGGCAGGCGAGCATTCTACCACTGAGCCACCGATGCGTATACAAAATGGCCATATTTGGGTATTCATTCC
This sequence comes from Cordylochernes scorpioides, assembly GCA_030710605.1. Taxonomy (NCBI): domain Eukaryota; kingdom Metazoa; phylum Arthropoda; class Arachnida; order Pseudoscorpiones; family Chernetidae; genus Cordylochernes; species Cordylochernes scorpioides. The sequence continues at coordinate 37,672,386 of CP092874.1, forward strand.
ATTCCGGATTACTCCGCGTAAAAAAAATTTCTTCAAATGAAAAAAAAAAAATAGCCAAAAATACTAAGCAAATTGTATCCAAAAATTTTCCTCAGGTTTATAAAAAGCGACATGCAAAATTTGGTACCAATAGGTTCAGTAGTTTTTGAGGTTATCGCGAAACAGACAGACAGACAGACAGAAATTGACTTTTATATATATAGAGATTAGTGTTTAGGTATTTGATTTAATTCATATAGTTGATATAATAGTATGTATATATTTATATTATATTTTTTATAAATTAGTTTTAAAAATTGTAAAAAAAAAAATGCATCGGCCGGGAATCGAACCCGGGCCGCCCGCGTGGCAGGCGAGCATTCTACCACTGAGCCACCGATGCGTATACAAAATGGCCATATTTGGGTATTCATTCCATTCCGGATTACTCCGCGTAAAAAAAATTTCTTCAAATGAAAAAAAAAAATAGCCAAAAATACTAAGCAAATTGTATCCAAAAATTTTCCTCAGGTTTATAAAAAGCGACATGCAAAATTTGGTACCAATAGGTTCAGTAGTTTTTGAGGTTATCGCGAAACAGACAGACAGACAGACAGAAATTGACTTTTATATATATAGAGATTAGTGTTTAGGTATTTGATTTAATTCATATAGTTGATATAATAGTATGTATATATTTATATTATATTTTTTATAAATTAGTTTTAAAAATTGTAAAAAAAAAAATGCATCGGCCGGGAATCGAACCCGGGCCGCCCGCGTGGCAGGCGAGCATTCTACCACTGAGCCACCGATGCGTATACAAAATGGCCATATTTGGGTATTCATTCCATTCCGGATTACTCCGCGTAAAAAAATAGTTCTTCAAATTAAAAAAAGAAATAGCCAAAAATAATAAGCAAAATGTAGCCAAATATTTTCCTCAGGTTTATAAAAAGCGACATGCAAAATTTGGAACCAATTGGTTCAGTAGTTTTTGAGTTTATCGCGAAACAGACAGACAGACAGGAATTGACTTTTATATATATAGAGATTTACTATTCATTGTTGGCTTTTTATCTTACATTCACTCTTCATTGTTGGCTTTATATCTTACATTCATTCTTCATTGTTGGCTTTTTATATTGCATTCACTCTTCATTGTTGGCTTTTAATCTTACATTCATTCTTCATTGTTGGCTTTTTATATTACATTTACTCTTCATTGTTGGCTTTTATCTTACATTCACTCTTCATTGTTGGCTTTTTATATTATATTTACTCTTCATTGTTGGCTTTTTATCTTACATTTATTCTTCATTGTTGGCTTTTTATATTGCATTCACTCTTCATTGTTGGCTTTTAATCTTACATTCATTCTTCATTGTTGGCTTTTTATATTACATTTACTCTTCATTGTTGGCTTTTTATCTTACATTCACTCTTCATTGTTGGCTTTTTATATTATATTTACTCTTCATTGTTGGCTTTTTATCTTACATTTATTCTTCATTGTTGGCTTTTTATATTACATTTACTCTTCATTGTTGGCTTTTTATCTTAAATTCATTCTTCATTGTTGGCTTTTTATTTCATATTTACTCTTCATTGTTGGCTTTTTATCTAACATTCATTCTTCATTGTTGGCTTTTTATATTATATTTACTCTTCATTGTTGGCTTTTTATCTTACATTTATTCTTCATTGTTGGCTTTTTATATTATATTTACTCTTCATTGTTGGCTTTTTATCTTACATTTTATCTTCATTGTTGGCTTTTTATATTACATTTACTCTTTATTGTTGGCTTTTTATCTTACATTCATTCTTCATTGTTGGCTTTTTATATCATATTTACTCTTCATTCTTGGCTTTTTATCTTACATTCATTCTTCATTGTTGGCTTTTTATATTATACTAATGATGATGCGCGCGCATCCGTGACATGAGGAATTGAGGAATTGACGGTGGAAAGACGGTCGTGACTATATATGTTGATTATATTACATTTACTATTCATTGTTGGCTTTTTATCTTACATTCACTCTTCATTGTTGGCTTTATATCTTACATTCATTCTTCATTGTTGGCTTTTTATATTGCATTCACTCTTCATTGTTGGCTTTTAATCTTACATTCATTCTTCATTGTTGGCTTTTTATATTACATTTACTCTTCATTGTTGGCTTTTTATCTTACATTCACTCTTCATTGTTGGCTTTTTATATTATATTTACTCTTCATTGTTGGCTTTTTATCTTACATTTATTCTTCATTGTTGGCTTTTTATATTACATTTACTCTTCATTGTTGGCTTTTTATCTTAAATTCATTCTTCATTGTTGGCTTTTTATTTCATATTTACTCTTCATTGTTGGCTTTTTATCTTACATTCATTCTTCATTGTTGGCTTTTTATATTATATTTACTCTTCATTGTTGGCTTTTTATCTTACATTTATTCTTCATTGTTGGCTTTTTATATTATATTTACTCTTCATTGTTGGCTTTTTATCTTACATTTTATCTTCATTGTTGGCTTTTTATATTACATTTACTCTTTATTGTTGGCTTTTTATCTTACATTATTATATCTTATTATTATTATTATCATTAGATAATGATAATGATCATAATGATGATGCGCGCGCATCCGTGACATGAGGAATTGATTGTTGACGGTTGAAAGACGGTCGTGACTATATATGTTGATAATTAATATATATATATGGATGCGGCCTTCTCAAAAATGGTAAAATGAAAATTGGCCTTCTAATATAAAAGGTTCGCCACCCCTGATCTAGTATATTATTTAAAAAAAAAATGTTTCTGCCAGGGCTCGAACCTGGGACCTTCCGCGTGTTAGGCGGATGTGATAACCACTACACCACAGAAACATGTAAATTATTAACTTCACATTACTATCATATGAAATTACATTCAAACACACGCTCACTCCAAACCATAATTAACACATAACAATCAATACTTTAATAAAAAGGCATCTCCTTATGCCATAAGCCTGTAAGTTGGTGATGGCTTGTGCCATCTGTCGGAATAAATATAAAGTCTTTGTTGGTTTTTAATAATTCTAGAATTGGCCAAATATACCCATTCTCGATTAATAAAGAAAAGCTTTAAAAATACTTAATACAACACAATGTACACAATCAACCAATAAGTTCAAATTTATACAAAAGTCATCGCCTAATAATATAACTACACTCATGGACAAAACTTAAGGAAGCTGTACCTTTTATAATGTATTTCGGGATTCAGACAATAACTCTGAAAGATATTACAGTGACTTTTATTGAAGATACACGAGATAAGCAAGTGGGAATAAATTTGCCTCTGTTTCCTTCCTTCCTTTACTGCCTTCCTCTACTGAGAGTGACGGCCACGTGGTCTCTCCATATCTCCTTCCTACATCCTCTTCATCTCCTCGTGTCGTTAGACCGTCTGTGTATCCCTGTTATCTCCTTCCCCTCGATATCTTCCCCCGGAGCTTTCCCTCTAACACTGTCAGCAATGTCTCTCCTGCTGATCCGCGCATCACATGTCCAGCACACATCATTTTGTTGTTGTTTTTATGAACTTTATCAGCTGGCGTTCTGTACCCATTCCATTGAGGACTTAATTATTTGTTATCATATATCTGTTACCTAGAAACCTCACCTAACTGTAAATAATTTCCCAATCTTCTCAAGATTTTTTAATCCTGTCAGCCTATCTGAATATTTCTTTCCATCCCCCCTCAGATCCACATTTCACAAATGTTTCCGATAATCTGTCCATTGGCCCCTACAACACCACATTTCAATTCCTAATCTTCACCGGCCTCTTTCTAACAAGTATTAAACTCAAATATTGGAAAGCACACACAAAACTTTATTAAGACTACCGGTCTTATACAGATTCACCTCAGGAAGGAAGCATAGATGGAGCTCCTATACTCCAGGCAGCACAGAACCCAGGCTCCAAGTCCGACGCATGTCCAGTGGTCACACCGTACATACGTCAAGGTTAGCGTATCACTGGAAAGACGAGTGTGGAATCAGCCGCATTCTAGTCTTCACTTTCCTCATCTAAATAAACCACGACATTCGGCTATTCTATCAAATATTGAAGAACATGCACAACTTTATTAAGACCACCGGTCTTATACAGATTCACCTCAGGAAGGAAGCATAGATAGAACTTCTATACTCCAGGCAGCACTGAACCCAACAATAGCCTCCAGGTCCGACACATGTCCAATGGTCACACCGTGCATATGTCAGCGTACCATTAAAGAGACGAGTGGAGAATCAGTCGCGTTCTAGACTTCGCTTTCCTCATCCAAATAAACCACGACATTCGGCGATTCCATCAAATATTGGGAAAGCAAACCTCTCCGTTTGAGTCAGAATTGTAGCAGCTTCTCTCTGACCCCGAGGGGTGGAGTGGGGAGTTAGTCCAGACAATAGGGGGGTCGGGGGACCGTCAACAGACGTGTGACTCACCACGTCCCTTGTGATGAGGGGGTGGGGGACTATTTATACCAAGGGAAAGGATAATAATAAAATGTTAAATATGCAAAACGGCATTATAGAGATCTGAAACCTAAACACAAGACAAATCAGGTTAGGTTAAAAACTAAAACATTTGATGCTGGTGTAAAAAATAGGAGGGAATTAATAAAAAAAAACAATTTATTGAAAAGGTGGTGGATCTATTTCGAAGCATGACAGGACATTTCACTTGCAATTATTCTCTTACAAATTGAAAAAATTGTAGCACGATTCTATAGTAAAGGTAAGATTCTATATTAAAACAAAAATAACTTATTTTATTAACGATTAAAAGACATTTTCTTTCCTATTAATTATTTTATTATATATAAAAACGTATTAAAATAGCGGAATAATTGATATTAATAATAATAAAAATTACATTTAAAAAAATTTAAATTATTTGTAAAAAAAAAAAAAAAAACGAGCCTGCCAGGATTCGAACCTGGAATCTTCTGATCCGTAGTCAGACGCGTTATCCGTTGCGCCACAGGCCCACGACTAATGGTCCTTTATAAATAAATATTAAATACGAATTTGAAAATTAATGCCTTGTATCAATATTGAAGTGAAAACCTCAGGCCTCCTGAGAACCGACTGATTGAAGAATTAAGAAACAAAAAAAGAAATAATCCTCACCCAATCAGATAAGGAGGACAAGCAGGGATTCTGGACAAGACTGATTACCATAGTAAAATGCTAAACATCATTGAAGATCCAGCAACCTTCAAACTCATTTCCAAAGAAGAAAAACCCCGAGAATACTTTTTATTCAAAAAAGAACTCAAGAAGATTCATAAGGAACATAATTTCGAGCGAAGAATTGAAAGACTTTTTGTCTAATATGCAAATCGATGCCTTCATATATGGCCTCCCTAAAATTCATAAATCAAGTGTCCCCTTAAGACCCATAGTGGCCTTCTACCATTCCCCAATAACGCCTCTCTCCAATTTCATCTCAACCTTTCTCAGCCCATAATCAAGCAGTAGAATTCTCGGTTTTCAATCTACAACACCACCACCTTCATAGAAGAAATACTCAAGAGTGTTTATATAAACTAAGAGGTGGGTCAACTCTTGCCCAAAATGTAGCTTGGCACCTGCAGCTCAAGAACACATTGCATTAGACTTGCATTGTACTAAACAGGACCTTTGGGAGAGGCCGCTGTTTATCATCAAACAGCTCGAGGAGCATGAACTCGTGGAATTCGTGTAATCTTAGCACAAAGGGTTAAGAAACAACAACGACAACAAGAGATGGGCCAAGCCATCAGTAACTTTTAGTTGCAAGATCAGGAGATTCCTTTCTCTTAATTTTACAACCTGATCCCAGTACAGAATCACTTTGGTGTACTCTTCTTTTTTTTTTTTTTCATATTTTATAATTAGGTTTATCCATTTGTATTATCATCATTGAATGTAAATATTTAAAAAATATATAATTTCCTTAGCAGACTCCATGACGAACCCCTGTATATAAGACTGGATGTCTTAATAAATACTTATGTGCATGCGTGTGATCCTGACAACTAATAATGGGATAGTTTCCAGCTATATCCTCCAATATGGGTGGTCAGAAAACCGTTTTAAACCGAGAAGAGGGTCTTTATGAGGGTGAATTAGCGTCCTCTCTGCACTCTTATCCCTAGCAAGATGTTGGCACGGCAAGTGAGCGGTTTTGAACAGCAATTTATTTCTCCCGTGTGCGCCATTGTCGGTAGGTGAGAAGTGATGTACTTCTTATTTACATATAACCTGATGATAACCTTTGACAGGTTGGGAATTAAGATAAACTACAAGAAACAGGAATATTGTGAACGAGTTTTTTGAAATTAATCAAGAGTGATTCTTATTTTAAGAATTATAACTAATAAACACGAGAGAATATCCACTCATGGACAAAACTTAAGGAAGTTGTACCTTTTAGCATATATATCGGGACAATAACTCTGAAGATATTACAGTAACCTTTATTGAAGACACACGAGATAAAATAAAAACGACCAATGATATGAAAGACTTTCCACTTTCTTAAGTTTGTCCAAAAGTGTATGTCATTCAAATAAAACTCAGTTTCTACGGTTAATACTACGATGAAAAGTAGTGAGAGGGCTTAGCTCATCATAAATTAACAGTTCTGCGGTTTCGTCAATTTAACCCACCAGACCGCTTGTTTGCGCCTAGTTATGTAAATAACTTGCTAGGCTGCATTGATTTATAATCATGCAGATTTTTCTTTCTTTCTTTTAATTATGTAAATATATATGTATATAAAATGAGTGAAAGATGCAATAAAGTTAGTGTGTCAGCTAAACGCCGTGAGGCTGTGTGGTGATTCTCTTGTTGTTACATCGCAATTGGATAAGGAGAATTTCTCAGTAGTCAATCCGCAGGTCGAGGTGAAAACATACAGTCCAAATTAAGCTCTGCCGAAAGATAGTCAACATCTAAAACAAAGGTTAAGGAGCTACACGGATTTCCAAACTATTACTGTGAGGATCCAAGCTCCAACACCGCTTTTAGAGATCTAATACTGTTTCGGACGATTCTGCTTGTATATGAGACATTGGAGAATTGAATCTTAGTTATGGTAGTAAGGCAAACTATGGACATAAGCTTTTTATTTTATAGAAGAGCCATTCGTGCTTAATGGTTTTGGCGCGTTGTTGCCTTATAATATGATTATTACTTTACATAGGTTTGTACGGTAGTGTTTGGTTATCTTTCTCCCATTCGCTCTCTGTTATGTAAATATCCCGTGTAGTTGGCGACATCTCTCGTTGTCCAGGAATATGTATTATATGTAAATAAGTCGATAGTTGTTTTGATCAAATTAAACTCCCTTGTCACTCTCTAACGTTTATATTCCCTCATTGTTCTACGTTACCCTATGCAACTTCCTAATATGCAAATATAGTATCTTCTTATATAGATAATCCTTTGTTTCTTGTAGAGCCTTAGTTAATCTTGAGACTGTCGTAGTGCTCAACGTTAGATGGAGATTGAAGAAATACTTTACTTTTCGCCTATTATTCCTCTATAGATGGCCACAAACAGTGGAACATCTGTTCACGTTTTCTGTTACACAGGCTACAAACACATCTGGGGGTAAAATACTTCAGCCCTCCTACTGACCCACTTCCGGCCGGATACTAATTGGTCAACTGGTTCACCGCAGCAATCTGCCCTCTCCATGTCTAGAAATATCTTCTACACTGCTGTGCGGACCGGGTAGTTGGCGATTTGCGCTCCAGGAACCCGGGTTACTTCTACTGTCCTCTAGGGGAACCCGGGTTATCTCTACTGTCTTACAGGAACCCAGCTTCCCACTTGAAAACTAACTTTAGTGGCTGCCGCACAAGATCATCCCAGGTTCACAAAGGAGGAGAATATGTACAGATTCGTCTTATTTTGTGTTTCACATATTTATCAGGTTAAAACCTCGTGGTACAGGATTCTTTGTTCCAGATGTTCTCAATTTGGATGCTCTAACTCGTTTATTTCTTTCATTGGCTTATTCCCTTCCTTATATAGCAGTGATGTGGCGTCGTCACCTATCACAAATTCGGTTGGTGAACTCTCTAATAAGAAAACAAAATCTGGAATAGTTTTCTGGAAAACTGGCATCATTCCAAATTATACGGCTATTGTTGGATCGCTAAGAGATATCTCTATAGATATTTACAATCCTATCAAAGTCAACGTTCAAAATCTTACCAGATCTATTGACTCAACGTCTTCTCTCTGTGATATCTCTTCTCTCGAAACTGTTTACTAAATTCAAACAAGTTAAGAAATAATAGTAACCATTATCCCAGATTGATGTGATGTATTGTAAACGTAAACGGTCAATATTGTTTTTTTTATTCATCTTCGAAACTATTATTATCTTTGTCACTGAGATGGTACGAAGTTGTTTTATGACCATGAATCCGTTGTTGGAATTCACGAGTTGAATGTGTGGTCCAAAACGCTATGAGATGTCTTCCAGCGACAATCCTCTATGAGACCCGGCCGCAGCTAAACCAGGAGCATGGGCCAAACAAGATCAAACAATTTTTCGAATAACTCCCCCATCTACGACTTCCCGAGACTTCCTTCCACACCAATGCGCTTCTACACTCATGACGAGAAAATAGCTGACATTTAAAACCATCCTCACGTTGTGTTGGGGACAATCACCCAGTAGATAGAGGTAACCTGGGTTCCTGGAGGACAGTGGAGGTAACCTGGGTTCCTAGAGGACAGTGGAGGTAACTTGGGTTCCTAGAGGACAGTGGAGGTAACCTGGGTTCCTAGAGGACAGTGGAGGTAACTTGGGTTCCTAGAGGACAGTGGAGGTAACCTGGGTTCCTGGAGGGACAGTGGAGGTAACTTGGGTTCCTAGAGGACAGTGGAGGTAACTTGGGTTCCTAGAGGACAGTGGAGGTAACTTGGGTTCCTGGAGGACAGTGGAGGTAACTTGGGTTCCTAGAGGACAGTGGAGGTAACTTGGGTTCTTGGAGGACAGTGGAGGTAACCTGGGTTCCTGGAGGACAGTGGAGGTAACCTGGGTTCCTGGAGGACAGTGGAGGTAACCTGGGTTCCTAGAGGACAGTGGAGGTAACTTGGGTTCCTGGAGGACAGTGGAGGTAACCTGGGTTCCTGGAGGACAGTGGAGGTAACTTGGGTTCCTAGAGGACAGTGGAGGTAACTTGGGTTCCTGGAGGACAGTGGAGGTAACCTGGGTTCCTGGAGGACAGTGGAGGTAACTTGGGTTCCTAGAGGACAGTGGAGGTAACTTGGGTTCCTGGAGGACAGTGGAGGTAACCTGGGTTCCTGGAGGACAGTGGAGGTAACCTGGGTTCCTGGAGGACAGTGGAGGTAACTTGGGTTCCTGGAGGACAGTGGAGGTAACTTGGGTTCCTGGAGGACAGTGGAGGTAACCTGGGTTCCTGGAGGACAGTGGAGGTAACCTGGGTTCCTGGAGGACAGTGGAGGTAACCTGGGTTCCTGGAGGACAGTGGAGGTAACTTGGGTTCCTGGAGGACAGTGGAGGTAACCTGGGTTCCTGGAGGACAGTGGAGGTAACTTGGGTTCCTGGAGGACAGTGGAGGTAACTTGGGTTCCTGGAGGACAGTGGAGGTAACCTGGGTTCCTGGAGGACAGTGGAGGTAACCTGGGTTCCTGGAGGACAGTGGAGGTAACCCGGGTTCCTGGAGGACAGTGGAGGTAACCTGGGTTCCTGGAGGACAGTGGAGGTAACTTGGGTTCCTGGAGGACAGTGGAGGTAACCTGGGTTCCTGGAGGACAGTGGAGGTAACTTGGGTTCCTGGAGGACAGTGGAGGTAACCTGGGTTCCTGGAGGACAGTGGAGGTAACCTGGTTCCCCTAGAGGACAATAGAGGTAACCCAGGTTCCTGGAGGACAGTAGGGGTAACCCGGGTTCCTGGAGGACAGTGGAGGTAACCTGGGTTCCTGGAGGACAGTGGAGGTAACCTGGGTTCCTGGAGGACAGTGGAGGTAACCTGGGTTCCTGGAGGACAGTAGGGGTAACCCGGGTTCCTGGAGGACAGTGGAGGTAACCTGGGTTCCTGGAGGACAGTAGGGGTAACCCGGGTTCCTGGAGGACAGTGGAGGTAACCCGGGTTCCTGGAGGACAGTGGAGGTAACCTGGGTTCCTGGAGGACAGTAGGGGTAACCCGGGTTCCTGGAGGACAGTGGAGGTAACCCGGGTTCCTGGAGGACAGTGGAGGTAACCCGGGTTCCTGGAGGACAGTGGAGGTAACCCGGGTTCCTGGAGGACAGTGGAGGTAACCTGGGTTCCTGGAGGACAGTGGAGGTAACCTGGGTTCCTGGAGGACAGTGGAGGTAACCCGGGTTCCTAGAGGACAGTAGAGGTAACCTGGGTTCCCCTAGAGGACAATAGAGTTAACCCAGGTTCCTGGAGGACAGTAGGGGTAACCCGGGTTCCTAGAGGACAGTAGGGGTAACCTGGATTCCCCTAGAGGACAATAGAGGTAACCCAGGTTCCTGGAGGACAGTAGGGGTAACCCGGGTTCCTAGAGGACAGTAGGGGTAACCTGGGTTCCCCTAGAGGACAATAGAGGTAACCTTAAATATGTCATTGATGACTTCCCCCCCTCTTCCTTCAGCGCTTCCCTCTACTGAGGGCTGACCACATGGTCTCTCCATATCTCCTACCATCATCTCCTCGTCGTCCAGTCCATTGTTTCAGGTCATCCATATACTCTCGCCGTCTTTGTACGCGCGGTCTCTTCCCTTTATCTTTCCCTCCAGAACAGTCAGCAGTGTCTCCCCCGCTGATCCACACATCACATGTCCATATAACCTCAGTTTTGTTGCTTTATGATCATCATAAACTGGCGTTCTGTTGCCATTCGATCAAGGACGTGATTGTTTGTCATCTTATCTGCCCATGGAATCTAAAGTATTCTTCTATAAAGGTACATCTCGAAGGCCTGTAACCATGGTCTAGTAGATCGCGGTGATTTATTGCCCCCAGAGGATTCATGTTGAAATTCTCGGTAAATGTTTCTCGGGTAATATAACCTTTAAATAGAGAGAATGGCTAAATTTCTAAAATAGTGTTATTTTTAAAGGGCTTAATAGGAAATGCTATTTTAACTCCTTTTTTAAAGTGAATTTTTTTTTTCTACAATTTTTTTTTTTACAATAAAGATTTTGGGTTGAGCGAGTTGCTTCCCCGACGATCGGATAAATCTTGGCCAGGGTGGAGCAGCGGACATGGTGGAGCATCTTGACTCGGGGGAATGTTCTAGCCGTGAGATGGCGGGGACAATAGAGAGAATATGGTTTTACGGGCTACTAACCAAAGTGTATGCTTTTTTTAGCACAAAAATTGGATGTAGCAAGCAGACAAACTGCAATCTGCAGTACCAAGGTGCTGCCCGCCACCAAGGAAATTAGCCAAGGCGGGATTCGATCTCAGGTCGTCATTGCCGAGAATTAGCTGTTTATACCATTCCTCCACCGAACTTCCCCCATACAGGGCCAGTAGGACGTTGTGGTGTTCCCTTGATGACATCCGGGATTTACTCTCGAATTATATTGAAAACATTTTCAGTTTTTTCTGATCAGTTTTTAGCGGGAAGAATGTTGTCTTCGTTTGTTAGTGAACCAATTCCTCACGCCTTCTCATTGGACGAATGTGGCCATGTCTGTATATAAGAAGGGACTAAGGGAATGCGAGAGGGCCCAGAGCGTGGAGAATTGGTGTGGAGACGCTTAAAGTGATTTTCTACGTGGTTTTTCCGTGACTGGGGATCTCAACAACAACAACAAAGCCTTTATTTAGGGCCTCTCGCTCTATACAGGATTCGCCAGTTCACAAGGAATGGGGAGAACACTGTGTGGCCTTTTTCCGGGATATAGTCTTGTGGAATCCAAATATAGCCATCGCTATATACCTATTCTTTGATATTTCATTAATTAGTGCCGGAAATGAAGGACAAAGTTGCCCCGTTTTATCATTTAGTTTTCGTCTTTCCTCAGACAGAGCAGCACAGTCAAATAAGTAGTGCAACATCTCCGTTGTTATTCCTGATCCACAGAAAGTGCATTTCAGGTCTTCACCCCTTATTAAAATCAGATGGTGTTCTCTCAAAAAAATTGAAAGGGTTCTAAATTGTGCGATTAATCTGATGACAAGAAAAGGGAGTTCACTTAAGAAATATTCTTCGGTGGTAAACGTTGTATATATATCTCTATAGTGGGAATATAACTTTGATTGGGTTATTCTTGTTAAGTCGTTTTGTATTGTTTGCTCTATCGCAGTTCTTAATATTCCTGGGATAGCATTCCTTAGTGAATCAGGATCATTACAATAAGTAAGCCACGAGGATCCGTTATTATTGAGTAAATTGTTTAATTGTTTTATAAACCCGATGGGCGCACCTGTAGCATAGGATAAGACTGGGGATCTCTTCGCATCCCTGTGTAACTTCGGTCCGATCCCTATCAACGCTGCAAATAAAAGATAAGTACTGTTTTATTTTATTTAACAAATCGTGAATTTTTTCTATTTATCTCCATTTTGTTGTTGGCGTTGTACTCTTGAGTGTACGTTTTTTTGTGTATTAATGTATTATTGATTTTTGTGTGATAACCCGTAAAATTAACTTTTGTCAATACTCCTGCACACGTCGGGTTGATGACATACGGGATATACTCTTGCACACGTCGTGTTGATGACATACGGGATATACTCCTGTACACGTCGTGTTGATGACATACGGGATATACTCCTGTACACGTCGTGTTGATGACATACGGGATATACTCCTGCACACGTCGTGTTGATGACATACGGGATATACTCCTGTACACGTCGTGTTGATGTACGGGATATACTCCTGCACACGTCGTGTTGATGACATACGGGATATACTCCTGTACACGTCGTGTTGATGACATACGGGATATACTCCTGCACACGTCGTGTTGATGACATACGGGATATACTCCTGCACACGTCGTGTTGATGACATACGGGATATACTCCTGCACACTGATGACAACTTCGAGACGATGATGGGAACCTAGCTTAACTCGCTGCCGCCCGGAGCTTACACCATCGTCGTTGCTGGACGACGAAAGACTTGGTCTCAGTAGGTGCGTCGTCTTCCAGTCCACGGGGGTGAAGCCTTCCTCGGTCCCGGGGAGTTCTCCCGGCTGAGCTGGTAGACTGAGGTAAGTGGATATCCCCCCCCCCCCCCCCGCCCGCCCCTCTGAACCAAAATAGACCGCCGCACCTCACTCAGCCACGCCAACCTTAATACCGACTAACTTTCCTCCTCCATTGTTGCCCTCTCGTTTCTATAGAACACACCACTTGTTATTTTCACAGCCTATCCTGAAATTTCTTCAATGACCCCCGATTCTCACTAAAGTCCAACCCCACCAGAGAGTGCAAGTAACCAGACGGGGCTCTGGCATATTTGTAAGCGCAAAAGTCGAACTGCTTTTCATATGTGTAGACATGTGGTGCACTTACAGTAAAATCAGATGCCAAATTCTACTCACCATGATTATAATGGCCTTTTCCACGTGTACAAGGAATAATAATTGTAAAACAACCTTTTTGCGGAGAGAGCATACAAAATAATACAACATAAAGTTGCGATGATATTCATGCACCAAAAGATGCACCTCTCTTTTTAAATATACATTAAAACAATGCATTTTGTTTATTCCCCCAGTACTAAACGTTAAGGTGGTGATAAGGAATGAGCCACACAACACCAGTTTAGGAAAATGCAGATAAAAATCTAATCTGTATATCGTTATATATGTTTTATTGCGTATTTAAAGAGAGAGAGAGAAAGAGAGAGAGAGGAGCCTCATTGGTGCCCACACAATATTTATAATATAATTTAAATATAACTGTAAACCCAACCAACCTGTTCCATCTCACTATGCTCAATTGCCATTCATGATATCAGCTGGAAGATACTCCTGGAGTCAGCCCGCGGAGCCGATGGAGATTCCAAACCATGTACAGTACTGGTGGTGGTGATTCACAGGGCTGCCAGGGTTGTTTGTACTCGTCATGGGCTCCACTGTCGGGACAGTCCTGAAACTGCTGCTAGCTGACAAGCAACTTATGGGGGAGAAAGTCTAATATATTTTATTTGAATCTCCTAGATATGAAATTTGAACTCTTTTTGACGCCTATGATTCTTTTTAAAATAATGGGAGGGCAACTAATCTGTGTATAATGATTCTGGTCGATATAGGAGAATCAAGAGTGTCCTGCACATTCAGAAAATGGCGACAGAAGTGGACTGTGGGGCCGCCAACACCATCCGGAGGTCGCGTGCTGACGTCACTCTGGCCGCACAAGCACCACTCTATCGTGCCTATCTTCGGCGTATCCAGTTCTCTGTGGGCATGTCGAGGTATCTGTCCATAGAGATTTGACGTATGGACCAACCGGGGGATTTCCGAGTCCAAATTATCTGTCTGCTAGAACTGCTACTAAACGTTTACTTTGAGTAAAAAAAAAAAAAAAAAAAAAATCAAATGCTCTCCCTGTCAGACAGAGAGGTGCAATATTTGGAAATTTTTAAAAGATACAGAAATACAGTAACTTTAAGGAAAAAAAGGCTTTTTGATAGGATTTATTTATTCCATTATTCACACGACAATCTACAATTAGTAAACAAGTTGCTTAAATTTGTCCCTAGACATCTGTCACTTGAACAGAAACAGAGATACCGAGAAACATGTGAGACCAACTTTGAAATTGCCGCAGATGATAATAAAAGGTTCAAGAAAGTGATAACGGGGGATAAATTTATGGTTATGTCCCGGAAACAAGACATCAACCAAAAGAATGGTGCGGTTAAGAAGAACCAAAACCAAATAAAGTTCGCTTCTCCAACTCGAAATTCAACGTTCTGTTTGCAACATTTTTTTTATCACAAAGGACTGGTCTACCATCATTTTGTTCCTATAGGACAAATCATCAGGTCTTTATCGGTATTTTGTGGCGGCTAAGGGAAGTCATAAGGTGGAAATAATAAGAAAAATAGGTTTCTCAGGATTGGGTTCTCCACCAGGACAACGCAAGACCTCACATGACTGTTGCAGTTTGCAGCACACGGACAGACAGCTCGGCGTGTGCACCGGCTATGGCGAAGATAAGCATGATTAAAGGGTGCTTGTGCGGCCAAAGTGACGTCAGCACGCGTGGACCGACGCATCCGGCGGATGGCGTTGGCGGCCCCACAACAAAGTTCCTATACCCTCTCAGGCCTCATACTCACCAGATCTTGCCCCAAATGACTTTTTCCTATACAGTAAAACAAAAATGTCTCTTAAAGGGCAATGATTTGAGCCACGAGAAGTCAAAATAGAAAATTCGCTGAAGTTCCTCAGAGGCTTGTAAAAATATGTTTATAAAAAATCTGCAAAAATTGGGAATAAAGATGATGTACACTCATGGACAAAACTTAAGGAAGTTTTACCATGTATATCGGGATTCAGACAATATTACACTCATGGACAAAACTTAAGGAAGTTGTACCTTTTAGCATGTATATCGGGATTCAGACAATAACTTTGAAAGATATTACAATGACCTTTATTGAAGACACACGAGATAACCAAGTGTGAATAAATTGCCTCTATCTCCTTAAAAAAAAAAACAGACACTGGCAACGTCAATTATCCATGAATGTAGGTGCTTGACGCAAAAAGCCATACAACAACAAAATAATACAGTAATTTTTTTCTCCCTTTCCCCATGTGTACGTGAGCCTTTGTTTGAAAAGGGATTTATTTACACATCTGTTCTAAAATTTCCTCACTACCTCTTTTGTGTATGAATCTATTTACAATTGATCTGTAGAAATTATAGAGTTCTATTGCTATATTTTTTCTTTTCTGAAATAGTTCTCAGCGTCTTAAGTGGGTTGATAAATCTCCAGAAGGTGTTTTTAACAGTTTTTTTTTTATCTTTCTTCACCTAAATATTTGCATTCTATGATATAGTGGGAGATTTCATTAGATATCATATTTCCACAAATCCTGCAGTGAATATTTTCCTTTTTGATGATGAGAATATGACTTTCTCTATCTAGAGTTGAAGTAATTCTAGTCCGTGCAATGAAGGCTATTATCTTCGATGACAGATTCCATGACAAGTATTGTTGGTATCCCAGTTTGGATAGTTGAAAAGGGAGGATACACGATGTGACTTATTAAAGTTTCCTTACTTAAGTATATATATATATAGCAATTTAGGCCAACAACCCCATGTATATAACCCGCAGCAAGACCTTAATGTTGTATATTAGCAGCACAGCTGTCAGTGATACACTATCGGCATATGTCTTTACATCATCACATGTAATACAATTTGTGCAAACAGGATAAATAAAATAAATAAAAAAAAAAGGGGGGGGGGAAAAAAACTCTGTAATTGATTAAGAGTTGAGCTAAAGCAAGGATTGAGCATATAATATTGTCAGTACAATGGTCTAAAGATGGAAACAGCCGCGACACTATTATACAATTTCATCAGACAACCCACGAAATCGTTATTAAATTGGACAATCTATAAAACACTGAAACACAGACACTCGCGGCAATGTATGTGGCCGGTAATTTATGGGAGACTTGATTATTAGTAACATTCCCTTCAAATAGGTAATAAACATACAACATTTCATTTAAACAGTTGGAATATCACCATAAAGCAAATTATGTATGAAATAGGTAACAGAGGAAACAAGAAAATTTCTCTAGATATTTATTTAAATATCTTAAAATTTGGGAACATGTCTATACTGACGAGATATGCTATTTACATAGTAAAATTTAGATAGAGGTGACCTGAAGTTACTTTATAGCCCTTTAGGGCCCATGCGAAGTCTAGGTTGGCTACTACACAAAAAGGGGGGGGGAAGGCGCTAAGTCATAATGACAAATGGCTTACCTTTTCTCGAAAGTGCCGGCAAAGGTCTGGTCTCCTCTACGTCTCAGGCCCGTCTAAAAATCGTCCTTCTCACTGAGCGACTCCGATCGAATCCTCCTTTTGGCAGAGAACCTTCTTTTATATCATCTCTCTCTCCATTTTCCTTCGCCGAAAGAAACACCAATCAAAATGGCCAACGGCTCCAGTATCAATTTCATAGACGCCCCAGGCCTCATCAAAATAGAACGCACTAGTGTAAGATTTCAGACTCCAGGCCTCTTCCATCAAAATAGAATATATAGTATTACCAAAACAAGAAAATCTAAAGAGAACAACAGCTACGACGATAGTGTAAAATTTCAGACGCCAGCCCCCCCTCTCTTTCCACATGGGTTGAAATATAATCCTCCCTTTTTCTCGGGATGGTATATATATCGCCCCCCCGTCTTGGCTAAAATTGACCCAGGCCCTTTTTACCTGGACTGTAATGTGATGCTTTCCTTTCTCTGGAAGGATATTTTATAAGTTTCAGTCTTTAGAGATCTTCCTTCTCCATTTTTCTCTTTTTTTTTTTTCTGGTCACCTTTACCTAAATTTTTGGTGAGGGGAATATATGTACATATGAAACAACAGTTTCCAGCTCGGATGTCTCTGGATGTCTTCTTCTTTACCAGGAATCAGCTTTCGGCATGGAAGTCTGGTGTCACCAAGTGTCTAAGTTTCTGGGCAAAAAAATGGTCTGTAAGTCTATGTGGGAGGGAAGCCATGTATCCATTTGATTTGATTATACATACGCCTTCTGTTGGGGTATGGTTACAAAAACGTGCCCCAACAATCCTCCCCCTGCCAAGTAATGGACAAATGCGTTTGTGCTATTCATTATTCATCTGCCTTTCATCAGTTACTATGAAAGCAGGCCCATTTCTAGCAAAATGCATTTTCCATTACTAGGTGAAGTCAGGTGTACCGAAACCTATAGGGAAGATAAGGCTAATCAAAATGATGGTATGCTATTCTAGATGTTTATTATTCCGAACATTAGTGGGCATTGTGCATCCTGGCAAAGGGGTTTTTTATGTGCTAATATTCTGTCAGAACACTGTTATCAAAATAGGTTATTGGGGACAGTCATATCATATGTATGGAAGTAAGCAAGGTCATCTGTCTTACCATTCATGGGTATATATACCACCCTTCCACTTTCTTCTTTGGTCTTGAGGAGTAGGCCTTCCTAGTGGTAAGTCCTCTCAACCCCATCCTTGCCTCTTGGGGTACTGGATTCATTGCTACCTTCTTTCTGCTAACAATACAGTTAGGACATTTCCCTATTACATATTATATATGAAAAATTGGGCGCCAAGAAGTCGTTTAGAAATAACTGACTAGTCCAACTCCTAAAACATGCCAGCATCTTTATTTTCGTACCAATCAAGACATTCGTGTGGTATAGTTATATATATATACAATCAAAGGAAAGGATAATTATAGTTAGCTGAAAGAAATATCTTGGTATATAATGATTAGCCTATGACATGATGACTTTTGCTAAATAAAAATTACAGAAAACAAATTATGTAAGTAATCATTAAATAAGGCACGGAATATGTAATGATAAAATGAATCCTTCCATGTTATATGATGAGTATAACATATATATTGAAGTAAAAACATATCATGTAGATAGTGATTAAATATGTTAAGATATAAGTGATAAAAATCATCCCATGATAGATGACAAAAGAAAACTACTACAAGATTATATATGGTGATAAAATATATATAATTAAATATTTAATATAAATATTAATATCATGAATGTCAAAATAAAATTGTTGAAATGAATAGTATATGACTATAATATAATATATATGATATAAAAATAATAACATATTGAAAAAGAAAATGTAAACATAATATATATTTGTGCGCTGAAGGTTCAAGGTTTAGTATCTCAGTTAAGTTTTTCAATCTTATTCAGTCTGGAATCACGAGTTGGTCACTGGGTAATATTCGTCTATCCCGATCCTACTGGAGGGTGTGTTTTCTCTTATGTGTTAGATTCCTCTGTTACAATACTCTCAACTCAGATGGGTACGTCATTTAGAATCTTGGTCAAATGGAATATATCCCAGACCTCTATTAAACTACACAGTCCATTTAAATCTAGGGTGACAATCGTATGAAGAAAGCTCTCTGTTTGACAGAGAAACTAATCAACTTCTCCCATTTTGTTTGTGACTCCGTTTACCTTGTCTCTGGGGTGTGTACAGTTCAGCTACCTCCCCCTTCCAAGAAATTCATATTACTTTCATCTACTAATATACCCTCTATTCATTGACCTGAATCCTACAAATCTACATCTTATAAATTTGAATTTTATCAATCTGAAATTTTGGTTCTTTTACAAATTCCTTCAGAATTCTACTCCCTGTATAACTGCTCTTAATTCTACTGTCCTCAATACAACACTTCTAAAACTCTGACTCATTGGCTCGTTCTGGCGTCTCGTTCGCGGTCCTTATAGTTAACTAATACTTTAAAATCTTATCCTATCATGAAACGAGTTTAAACTCGTTGAAGGTCCTAATAATTACTTATTCTGCCTCTCGAATCGGTCTTATGCTCGAATTCATTCCAACAAAACGTATGGCAGGGCGAATCCTTTATTAGAAGAAACTTCCGCTAGCTATGGGGGATCAAACTGGTACCAAAAAATTCAATAGACGGAAACTACTTCGTCTAGAATAACTGGGCAATCTCTGCCTACATGCCAATCTTACAGGACCTCCCGTCTGGAATACCCTCGCTCCAGCCACGCTAAAAACGTCGAAACTACGGTGTCAGATCGGTTACCCAAGGTCGCGCCGTTATACCCCAGGCTATACGGCATGGCTAAAACAAATCCCCCATCCTGCATAAAATTCAATCTATACCTCTTCGTTTCCTCTAATGAGGAGAAGTTTTGTGGGTTTCCTGGTCTGATCATAACCTCCCACAACCTTCCAGTCTGAGAATCAAGATATGATCATTATCTACGACTCTTAAAATTCAAGTTGATATAAATAACAAAGAGTACTTGATTACCCTAGTAATAGAAATTAAAATTTTATACTCCCGAAAGGGGAGACCTAACAAAATGGAGCGAATACCTTTCCTAACAATAGAGTTGCACAGCCCTGTGAGGCTATCGTTCCTAACAAATAAAGAAATCAAATTTAAAAATCGAACCTATTAAAATCCTTAACCCTATTCTAATGTATTTTTGGATTAACAGTATGTTAGACTTTAACTTTGTGGTCGCATTCATTGATCATTACATTCACTCTCTCATTCACGATCGCATTCAAACTAGAGTTAGACTCTATCATAAAAACCAAAATACTATAATATCATTATTAATAGGCCTTAACAATAATGAAAATCTTCCAGGACAAAATGTGAAATCAAATAAAATAATAAAATTAAAACAAATTGGGAACTAAAGCCCTAAGTTACTCAAAAGAAAATGCCTCTGTACAAGCTCTATATATACTAATACTTTATACTCGATAAATGATTGTTAACAATAATTGTTAACAATTCTAAGTAATCTGGAAGCTAACCTACTAAAAAAAAATCAGTGTAACTTCAAAAACTGCCCTTGCCTTGACACCAAGCGACTTTTCACGACAATTCTATATAAAGACATACACTAATTATAATGGCGAACAAAGGACCATTAAGCGTGACACCTCATAAAAGCGGAATTGAGTCACTCCCCTAGCCACCGTGGGTGAAGTCACTTTCTTCCTCGTGCGTCTGCCCCCTTTGCAGTAGTCCGACCTCAGCACTCTATTGAAAGATGGATTTATAGGGTTTACGATTCACTACCCAACACTAACATTCTCAAGTGCTTTCCAAGGATCGACTACGGTCTGGGCCTACTTAACTTCTACCCCTGGCTTAGGGTCCCTATACTTCATAACTTTACTCTGAAAGATTGACCTTTCATGTCCTCATTAGAAACCTATTTCAAAGCTACTACCTGAAGGCCAGGGATTATAGGGTTTCTGAATTACCCAACACAAGCCATAGGATGCCTATTAGGTTTGTTGTTTTAGACATAGCCCCCCTCTAAGTTGTGATTTCCTACACCTTCCTTCACCTATTACTCCTGATAATAACTAAAATTTCAGATTTACACTAAATAGTTAATTCACAATGGTATACATTATTCTCATTGGTCTTTGAAACTCGGGTTTTAACAAGAAATAGTTTGTATTAAAAAAAAAAGGAATCCTAATGAAGTTCTACTTTAAAAAAAAAAGAAAGGTTTAAAAAAAAAAAGGTTGAAATCTCTAAACTTCTCATTCTATCGAGCTGATTCTCCGTACACACTCCAAAATCCTAGTTAGAGGCGACAGTCTAAGCAGAATTTACACTGTGTGGGCCTTTTCACCCTTGTAGACCTGCGTAAAGTTAAACTGTTCACACTAACTCTGTCAACTTCCTCTCGTCTCATTACTTCTGAGTTCGCTCTGGTTGTCACCCCTTGTGGAACCACTACATTAACGGATCTATTAGGGAGATAAGCTGGACCTGTAAGATGAATCCAATGATCTTCATCACTGGAACCTTGACTTGAATTACCATCACTAGTCTCCTCCTCCTCTGTGGGGAAAATCCTAATTGGTATATGGTATTGTTTTAACCTATCTATATGGTATTTATCCAAATTCCCAGTTTCTAGATTCTTCAAGAGATATACAGTATCACCAGCTCTTTTTAGTACCTCATATGGACCCCCATACCTTGGCTCAAATTTGTGACGCCCCTTTGTCTCATGCATTCTCTCCACTAGGACTAAGTCCCCGTTATTGAAAGTTCTCAGCCCTTTGTTTTCGAACTTAATCCTAGCTTCTTCCTGTTCATTCAAGTAGGTTTGCCTTACTACCTCTCTTATCTTCTCGACCTCCTCTGTTAGTTCCCGCTCGTAGAAGGCTGCCGTTTGAGCAATCAAATCTTCGCTTACAGGACTTTGTCCCGCTTCCTGAAAGGGTTGCGGGAGCCTCAGCTCATGTCCGAAGACGAGTTTCGCTGGCGTAAATCCTGTACTAGAATGTTCAGTGGTTCTGATAGCTAAAGCTACCATGGGTAAGATGTCATCCCAATTAGAACCTGCCTCACACCTACGCAAAGATTCAATTACTGTTCTGTTGAGCCTTTCTACAGCGCCATTACTTTGAGGTCTCCAAGCAGTGGTGTTCACTGCACTTACCCCCATGGCCTTGCAAATCCCTTTGAAAATACAGCTAATGAATGCCGAACCCCGGTCCGAAAGTATAGTTTTCGGTACTCCAAAGATAGTAATTACGCTTTCCAACAGCGCTTTAACCACTGTACTGGCACACTGGTCTCTTGTAGGTATTAAAATAGGGAATTTGGTAAATAAATCGACTATGGTCAGGATGCTAGAATGTCCTTTGGAAGTCTTCTCTAAGGGTCCTATGAAGTCTAGAGCAAGATGCTCAAATGGTTTTCCAGGCCTGAAGTGGGGAGCATTACCAGCCTTGGTTACACCTTGATTTGAGAGCTGGCAACCCTCGCATCTGTATATATAGTTTCGGACCTGTGTCCTCATACCCGGCCAATAATAATCGTCCTTCAGCCTTCTCATTACCTTCTTGACCCCAAAATGACCTCCCGTCGGAACGTCGTGGTGATATTTAATCACCATCTCCCTAATGTCTGACGGAACCACCTTCACCCAGATACCCCCACTGTTCTTAGACACAAGGTAACCCTCGTGCATTTTATAATCCTTATTTTTATAAGTTACAGTCTCGGTAGACCGTCTGTCACCTATTAGTTTCAATAAGGGGGCCCATTTCTTGTCCTTAAGCAAACCTTCCCACGTCCGATCACTATCTATCAAGGGGGGCCCACGATTTTTAATTACTGCGGCCACAACTCTCTTATCTCGTGATGGTTCAGGATCATCCTCACACGGGAACCTACTGAGGAAGTCGGCTACCGTGTTTTCTTTCCCCGGGACATACACAAATGTCACATTGAAGTCTTGGATGATCTCTGCCCATCTAGACAATCGAGCGTTCTTATAATCAGACCCCTTGTTATAAGTGATCGGTTTGTGATCGGTATGCACCTCAACCTTACTGCCCGCCAGGAGGTGTTTAAAGTGCTGCAGAGACAACACTACGGCATAAGCCTCCTTTTCGATTGTGGAATAGCGAGTTTCGGGGCCTATCAACCGTTTGCTATAGTAAGCTATTGGCTTGACAACCCCGTCTATCTCCTGTTGGAGACAAGCGCCAACCGCTATTCCACTGGCGTCTGTATTGAGGATAAATGGTCGCCCTATCATTGGATGAGCCAGTAAAGGCTCACTGGTTAGTACTTGTTTTATGGTCTCAAAGGCTGTCTGCTCTATTGTACCCCAAGTGAATCTTCGCCCCTTTCTCAATAAGTTACTTAGTGGAGCTAGGAGTTCACCTGCGTTGGGTATGAAGCGCCTGTAGTAGTTTACAGTACCCAAAAGACTTCTGACCCCCCTGATGTTGTGGGGACGTTTCAAATCCCTGAGAGCCGCGACATTATCCCACATGGGTTTTATCCCATCCTGATCAATTACATGACCGAGGTAATCTACAGAGCCCTTGAAGAAATAACTCTTCCCACGCCTAGCCTTTAGATTAAAGCGACTCAGGCGTTCGAGTACAGCGGCAAGGTCCGCCACATGCTGCTCATGAGAGTCGCTGTAGACGATGACATCATCGATGTACAAACGAACGCATTTATACAACAAATCCCCTAGGACCAAATTCATGGCCCATTGGAAGATCTGAGCTGAGTTCTTCGCTCCTTGTGGTAGACGTGTGAAACGATATCTCCCCCAGGGCAGAGAGAAAGTGAAATAATCTCTATCACCCTCCGGGATGCGAATCTGGAAAAATCCAGAGGTCAAGTCTAATGTGCTGAAGACCTTTGCGCCTGCAAAAGCACGCAGGTTGTCTTCAACACGAGGTATTGGGAACGGGAAGAATTCTGTCACCTCATTAATTAATCGCAGGTCCATTGTAATGCGGACGCTGCCGTCTGTTTTAGCAACAGGGAATAGGGGAGAATTCCATAAGGATGTACTCCCCTCGATAATTCCAGCTTCTTCCAATTCGTCTACTAAGGCCTTCACCTTTGAGACCAGCTTATTTGGGATCGGATACTGACGTCTATAGACTGGCTTTCCAGTCAGTATCTTTAACTTAGGGGCAATGATGGTTGACCCATCGCCCATATCGGAGATGTCGTCACAGAAACAGTGACTATATGCCCTAAGGACGTCTTCCCCTGTCCTGATTTTATGTAGAGGTATACTGGGTGGTCTGACAGGCACCTCACTGGCCTGTAACGAGGACAGGAAGGCCGACTTAGTCGGTTCTTCGTCCTGCTCAAAGTCTGATCTGACGCTTCCATCATGGTTGAGAGTGAGTCTTAGAGCCTTGAATCCTGGCATACCTAGGATTCCATCAAAGCCTAGCCCACCTAGATGGCAGTATTCAAATGTTGTTTTTACTTCCCTGATGGGTTTTCCCCTGATATAGGCCCTAACCTCTATTAACTCACTCCCCAGTGACCTTAACTCACTCCCACTAATCCCCTTAAGGAAGGTGGGTTTACCCAAACCTTCAGCGCTAATATCCAAGGAATCTATATTTACAATGTTGGCCTCTGAGCCTGTATCGATAATTAGTCTGATAGTCCTATTGCTCAGAGACCAACCTTTATCTACAAATGTACAAGTGATTACAGGTAGGCCGGCTAGAGTTCCCCCATTCCCTGCTTTGAGGCAAGCCGGACCTATTTTTTTGTCATGGCTGTGCAAATCCTTGCCATGTGGCCTGTCTCCCCGCATCTGAAGCACCTGATGGGTGTCCGCGTTGCTTCGGGGCCCTCATACCCCCTTGGCGCTCCTCCCTTGGTTGTTGCTGGAGGGCCTTCCTTGCGCTGTTCTTGTGGGGCTCTACCGTTGGGGTTCTGTTGGGGTCTCTCCTGCCTGGTCCCTTGTATAGTGGGCTGGTTGTTCTGAGCGGAACCTCCTCTCCGCTGGAAACCTCTGGCCTGGTTGGTGTCCCACCTGTTTCCCATATTCATCCTGGGTTGCTCCCTGTGGGTCCTCCTCAGGTCCTGGTTTTCCGTCTCCAGGTTCTTTAACTTGGATTCCAGCCGGGCCATCTGGCTCGTCAACTCCCTCAACTTCCTGGCACTCCCCTCTTCATCTTCCATTTGGCATCTGGAGTACTCGTCATCCCTTTCTTCGATCTGGTGGAGACTGCTCACAATTACCTCCCATGACTCATTCTGGAGTTGGTGGGCTCTCTGCCACAGGTTTGGACAGAGTCCAGTGAGGAAGATATCAGCGACCTCAGTGATGTCGATCCTCAGGCCATCTGACTCGGCTTCTGAGGCAAGGCTCCGCACTCTGTTCGCGTATTCCTTAACCTTTTCTCCGGGCCTTTGTCTACAGGAGAAGAACTTCTTCCTGGCTTCTCTCTTGGGGGCCCTCCTGGAGAATCTCTGTTCCAGGTTTTCCTTTAATTCGTTGTATCCCAGTTTGATCTGGGAGGCCTGGAGGGCGAACTCTCTCGCAGCTCCTCGAAGGTGATTGTCCAGGAGGATCCTTCTCCTAGAATCATCCAGGGCTTTCACATCGTAGACCAATTCGAAGTCCCGGATGAACTTGTCGAATGGTATGAGCCCATTTCCCTCAAACTTCTCCAAATGGTATAGCGCAGACGGCAACGGCGTCTGGCTGGGTGAGGGGTCATCTCCAGGGTGCATGGTTCTCTCTCAGTCTGCTGTCTGAAATATTCCAGATTAGTAGTGGGGATTGGAGAAGAGAATCTCATGTATTAATGGGGGCAGGGAACCGAGGGGTGAAAGATGGGTTCATGGCCCAAAAGGGAAAGGAAATGGGAGAGGTACATGTTCATCCATGTGGGTGGATAGTAATCTTAGATCAATGCTCTTTCTGGGTGTATTGAAACTAACTAGCCATGATGGTAGAGGCGCTGTTCTCACTGTCTCTACTGTACATCAGAATGGACTATAATTATTACTAGTGTATTATTATTCCAATAGCCTATGACCTTTAAACCTTTATACCTTCATATACACTCGACGGGGTAGTCACCTTGTTAAAAAAAAAATCTATAATGTCATAGATCAGCTAGAGGGAGAACATAACAAAATTGTGCGAATAGTCTGTTTCAACTACTGATTGTAAGCCTATTAAACTCGTTCTCTTTAGGTTGGCTCGCTCATTAATCTTCAATCTACGTTCAATAGTCATATTGAGTTCACATGGATGCTAGATGTAAACTGTATCAAAATAGTGTAGTTTTCTAGTTTCCGAATTATATGACAGTTAAAAAAAAAAAAAAAACATTCTGGAAATATCTCGCACTGGCTACTATAAAAAAAAATTGAATGGGGTACATCTCTGATCTTACAGGATACCTCATGGCTCATGGAATTGAATCGCTCATTTCTCACTAAAATATTCACACAGGGTATGGAGGTCTCCAGCGGTTCTATAGCTATTGGTCAACTAAATTAATTAATGGCAGGAATTGAAGCTAGTTTAAATGCTCGTGTGCTGTTTTGTCATGCGTCTTTATGTCATCTGCAAAGGAAAGTGTCGCCTCAAAGGACCTAATTCTGGGACTAACATCCGCTGCACATTTCAGGAAGGAGTGGTCGTCCATACAATAGCAAGATATCATTTTGCTGCCAATGTACAATGTTGAGCATTTTCCATGTCGTCATTTTGTCGATCCCCAATCTTCTAGGGTGTTTCTTTAAGCATTTCTCGATGTCATTTAATGCTTTATGCGATCCCGCCCGGCATTCAATAAGTATTATTTGATCGTACCAATCTCCAGGAGACCATCCCATTGCGGCCGAATCATTTCCACCCAACTTATAACGCCGTCCATATCGCGTAATTGAAATTAGTGTAAAACTCAAAGAATAAGACCTTAATCTCTTAATTCTTTACTAATTTCAGTTGGCTCAACATAAATCTTCTCAATTATTATCTTAGTACAGTGGTGTGACATGTCACACTTCTTCTAGTTCTTTCGCAGGCTCGATTAATCCCAGTGAAAACCCGTCCAGGCGTCAATCCCGTGCTAACCCGTCATGCATGACTTCAAATTTAGAAATTATTAGACCTGAATATTTGCAGTGGCATCTACTTCCACTGAAAGTATTTAAGGCATAAGGCTGCCTCTTTAAATCACTGTCTTTACTCCCACATGCCTGTGTAAACTTTAATCATGACCTTATCAATTCTCAAAATTCTGCCTATCGAGTATCCTGAGAATCAATGTTCTTCTTGTCTACGGCGGATTAACACAATAATTGTTCCCTAGAGTTATCTGCGTCGAGTGGTCAGTCTGTACTACTAATTCTCCACTCTAACTCCAGGACTCCTTTATCTACTCGGGCTGTTCAAAAATTTTCAAGACAGTTGTTCAAATCCCCAATGATAATCTGCTAAATTTCGATAATTATTGGAATTCTCATTAAACAGAATAACTACACCTTTCTGACACAGAAATATCCAGCATCAAGATATAGCGCACCGTCCAATTTCTTTATTTCAAGACGGTGTCAAATTACAACTGAAGGAACATACTAAGCATATAACTGGTTTAAATTTCATGTAATCTCATCATGCCTTCTGCTGGCAAATGTATTTACTGTAAAATTCAATACTATCAAGATGGTTTTATTTGTCTTCATCCAAAAAAAAAATGTTTCAGAAATAGAATCTTGGAAATCTCTACTATAGACAAAAATTGTACATTTGTCAATTCAGGATAACCTTCCCTTGTCAGAGTGTATATAGGATATTTAAGATCATATGCAGTTGGCGGCATCATGAAAAAAAAAAAAAAAAGGTCGGTTGCAATAGACGCAACGTTATTAATCAAGACAATAGGTCTCTAATTTTCCAATACTGCAAAGGAACAGGTCACACTTTCGCATTAGGAGAACCTAGAATACATTACAATAACATAAACAGCAAATATCAAAGGCTTATAATTGATTCTCTATTATTCAGAAAACACAATAGCATTAATAGAAATAGATTTGCCCGAAACATATAACACAATATATCCTAGTACCAGCTAATAATATCAACAATAATATAAGTAACTTATATGTAATAGCCAATAACTATTATAAAACTACTTAAATAATAGAATTTCTAACCTATAAGATAATTCATAGAATATAGCAAACAATAGTAGAATATGTGTAATACCTTAATCCAAAAAAATATGTCTTAAGAAAACAAATAATATGCAAAACTTTCTAATGTATATATATATATGTACATAGAATCATAATAGTTTTAGCATCAGGCGACGTCATATTTTCTTGATATATTGTATATGTTTCTCCTGTAGAAGGGCGGACAAGCTCGAAAGCTCGAGAAGACCAGAATAAAAGATACTCATCCCCATAGACGTTTTACTTTGATATCAGAAATCAATGATAATATTAAGGTTTTGCCACAAACAATGTGAATCGTAAAAGACAGCGGCGAGAGATGCGGTATACACCGCCTCAACATAACTTTCATTGCCTGATAAAATGCCCGTGAAACGGAAAGCATAAATTAAAATTCACGATTTATAATAGACTGTTAATCTCAGGATGCGTGGACTACTTCACCAATACTTAAAAATAGTATGGCTTTTCATTAGGTATATATTTCTAAAGTATAGGGGAAGAAACATATACTAAATTCGAGCCCCGCGGCGGGCGACATTGTTGGTATCCCAGTTTGGATAGTTGAAAAGGGAGGATACACGATGTGACTTATTAAAGTTTCCTTACTTAAGTATATATATATATAGCAATTTAGGCCAACAACCCCATGTATATAACCCGCAGCAAGACCTTAATGTTGTATATTAGCAGCACAGCTGTCAGTGATACACTATCGGCATATGTCTTTACATCATCACATGTAATACAATTTGTGCAAACAGGATAAATAAAATAAATAAAAAAAAGGGGGGGAAAAAAACTCTGTAATTGATTAAGAGTTGAGCTAAAGCAAGGATTGAGCATATAATATTGTCAGTACAATGGTCTAAAGATGGAAACAGCCGCGACACTATTATACAATTTCATCAGACAACCCACGAAATCGTTATTAAATTGGACAATCTATAAAACACTGAAACACAGACACTCGCGGCAATGTATGTGGCCGGTAATTTATGGGAGACTTGATTATTAGTAACATTCCCTTCAAATAGGTAATAAACATACAACATTTCATTTAAACAGTTGGAATATCACCATAAAGCAAATTATGTATGAAATAGGTAACAGAGGAAACAAGAAAATTTCTCTAGATATTTATTTAAATATCTTAAAATTTGGGAACATGTCTATACTGACGAGATATGCTATTTACATAGTAAAATTTAGATAGAGGTGACCTGAAGTTACTTTATAGCCCTTTAGGGCCCATGCGAAGTCTAGGTTGGCTACTACACAAAAAGGGGGGGGAAGGCGCTAAGTCATAATGACAAATGGCTTACCTTTTCTCGAAAGTGCCGGCAAAGGTCTGGTCTCCTCTACGTCTCAGGCCCGTCTAAAAATCGTCCTTCTCACTGAGCGACTCCGATCGAATCCTCCTTTTGGCAGAGAACCTTCTTTTATATCATCTCTCTCTCCATTTTCCTTCGCCGAAAGAAACACCAATCAAAATGGACAACGGCTCCAGTATCAATTTCATAGACGCCCCAGGCCTCATCAAAATAGAACGCACTAGTGTAAGATTTCAGACTCCAGGCCTCTTCCATCAAAATAGAATATATAGTATTACCAAAACAAGAAAATCTAAAGAGAACAACAGCTACGACGATAGTGTAAAATTTCAGACGCCAGCCCCCCCTCTCTTTCCACATGGGTTGAAATATAATCCTCCCTTTTTCTCGGGATGGTATATATATCGCCCCCCCGTCTTGGCTAAAATTGACCCAGGCCCTTTTTACCTGGACTGTAATGTGATGCTTTCCTTTCTCTGGAAGGATATTTTATAAGTTTCAGTCTTTAGAGATCTTCCTTCTCCATTTTTCTCTTTTTTTTTTTTTTCTGGTCACCTTTACCTAAATTTTTGGTGAGGGGAATATATGTACATATGAAACAACAGTTTCCAGCTCGGATGTCTCTGGATGTCTTCTTCTTTACCAGGAATCAGCTTTCGGCATGGAAGTCTGGTGTCACCAAGTGTCTAAGTTTCTGGGCAAAAAAATGGTCTGTAAGTCTATGTGGGAGGGAAGCCATGTATCCATTTGATTTGATTATACATACGCCTTCTGTTGGGGTATGGTTACAAAAACGTGCCCCAACAGTATTGCTCTGGCATAAATGAATTACAGATAAGTTTATAGTTTGAAAAAAATTTCGAATTGTCGAGTCTAGCGAATTCTTGTTGAATAAGCTCTTCTATTTTTGTTTTCATAATCTTAGGAAGTTCTTTTTTAATTGTATCATAGTTCGGTGGGAGGTTCAGCCATGACTGACCACAACAGTTGATTATATCATTAACGGTTTTGTATAATCCTATAGAGTTTTTTGACATTTGATGTACTTCTTTCAGTCTGTTCCAGCATAATTTTGGTAGTCTGTAATCGTCCATTCCCAGTATTCTCATGTAGTATTTCAATGTTAATTTTGTGGCAGTAGCAGTAAGTGAGATTCTTCCAGTTTCCAATCTTAGTATGTGCCCCAGGATATATCTAGGTAAATCAAGAAAGTTTTTTATAAATGAGGTTTGAAGTTGCTCTATAATTTCCCCATTATCGCAGGCCCACACTAGGGACGCGTAAAAAAGAAATGATTTTATCGAAGATTCAAATAGTTTGAATGCAACTTCTATCGAATAGATTTTTTTTCTCTTTTTAGAAAACCAATGGTTGAGTTTAGTGCGGTATATGCCTTTGCTTTGAAGACTAGCGCAGCTTGTCTGGTACTGTGTGTGTTTGTATAGGGGAATCCCAGATATGTTATTCTAGGGGTGACAGTCAACGGAGTGCCTCCCCAGAACCAGTTTTCATTTCTTGCTGGTCTTCCACCATTTCTGAACACCATTATTTTTGACTTTTTTAAAATTTAAAACTAATTTATTTTCCTTCAGAGATAAGTTCTAAGTAAATTGATTTTGCTTTGCAAATTGATTTTTGATTCTCCTATTATTGCTATGTCATCTGCATACATGAGAAGATGAAGGAAGCCGAAGTCTGGAAGATAGAATTCTGTAAGTGAAGAATTATTATAATATTCAATTAGATCAGATATATAAGTTATAAATAGTAGAGGTGACAGTGGCTCTCCTTGTAAAACTCCGGAATCAATTTTTACGTTGTTTGAGTATTCATCTTTCCATCTAACTGAGATTTTTGCTGCCTCATAATAACTTTTTATTATTGAAATAAACCTTGGGCTGAATCCCATTTTTTTTGTAATTTATTCCAGAGTATTTCGTGAGGAACTGTGTCGAATGCCTTGGTCAAATCAACAAAGAAAACGTATAGTTTACCTCGTTTCTTTCTTAAAGATAGTTGGATAAGGGTATTCAGGGTAAAAATATGGTCTAGACATGAGCGGCGTTTTCGGAATCCTGCTTTATTTTCTCCTATATAATGTCTTTTCTAAATCCACTTGTTGAGTCTGTTTCTTAGAATCGAGGTAAATAATTTCGACATATTGCTGCATAGTGCAATTTCTATTACTTCATTTTATTCTTGAATTTCATAAATTCCGGGTATATTTAATGAAAGTACCTTGTACCTATGTAGTGATACAGAAGTAGATTATAAGAGAGAAATAAAAGAGAAGAAGCTTTTCCAGAGAGAATATTCCCAGGTGATTCAAGCAGAGTTAGTCATTCCCAGCCAGACACCACTATTGATGGAATGCCAAATTCCTAAATCACTGAGTTACCAAGGGCATCTGTTTAAGCAGTCAAGTTCATGTTAACTCCATTTTGGTGCCAAAATGGAGTTAAATTGGGACTGATAAGGCACAATTTGGATTATTCTATATACAGTTACGAGCATCATCAATTCTTTTTCATCTCTGTCACCGTTTGCTTTTTTTTTGGAATGGCGCTCTCCTATTGGTTGGCTACGATCTACGATCATGCCACCTTTGCCCCTCCCCACTCGCTTTGTTGTTTTTGTAACTATTGTGTTGGAGCGGGTCGCTCCTTTAAAAAATGCATATATTAGTTAATAACCAAATGGAAACCTCTCTTTCTTTTTCCCAGTAAGAGACGCCTACGGAAGCCAACAGTACATAGACAGATAAAGCACATAGGCTATAGTTATTAACTAACATATGCATTTATTTAAGGCGCCAATTTATAATTGTAACAAATAGTATTTGAATCAAAACATTCAATCGGGTAAAACACGGGCGTTTCCCGGGTCATTCGGCTAGTAGATTATAAACACAAAGTAATAAGGCCAAATCCAAATAAATAAATAGTGTCTGACGCTTTGGTAACACTTGATAACAGTAACTTTTTAAAACATGCTTTGGTATAATTTCTCATTCAGCACTTTTGTCTGAAGATGGTAACAACGCTATTACTGAAACGTCACACATTTTATTTATTTGGATTTGGTCTTATTACCTTGTATTTAAATTGGGACTAAAATTGATTCATTCCTGAGGTTTGTATTGAATGGGAACAATAATAAATGCATTTGTATTCCTTTTTTTTTTCTGAAAGATAGTTACATTGACATATGTTGATGTTAGGAATATTGAAGAGAGGAAAGCTTCCATTGAGATGACTAGAAGGGGTTAAAGAAAGCAACCAGTAGGTTTCTAGATTAGCTGAGAGTGATGGTCACCGTCCGACCAAATTGAAGAATATTTCTCTTTAGAGTCACAAAAAGTTGAACTTTATGGATGTTAAACAACAATTAGAAAAGTCATATTCTTGTTCATTGTTGTTGTAAGTGTCCTTCAAGTCAAGTTCGACTTTTGGCGACTATATGGGAAAATATTTTCTAATTTGCTCTTGTTCATTAGGAAAAATTACTTGATGCTGGAAATATGAACTGAATGGAGAGGGTTGCTGTCCAAAATTTTGCTCAATGTGGTGTGGCCTCAAAAGAAATTTCAAACTTTATAGGAAATTTGCCTTGAGCCTCATTCACCTTGTCCTTACTCCTCTAGACAAGTTGGGATTCCTCTAATGATAGGTTTAAAATTGATCAGTTTATATAGATGAAGTATAGGTACTTACAGTACAAGCTGTCACAACCCTCTATCCACCATGATTATCATGGCCTGGGGTACTACATGTGTAGACATTTGGTGTACTTACAGTAAAAGGCAGTCACAAACTATCCATCATGATTACCATGTCATGTACAACATATGTATACATTTGTAAAAAAAAAAAATAATAAATAAAACAAGAGCACTATAATGACATTATAAAATTTAAATATTTTTTTATTGCATCAACACAATTACATGGCACAAGATTTTGTTGACATAAGATTCAAAAAGCTTTAACATACTTAATAGAGTACTATATATAACACACTATAGTTAACACAATAACAAAACAAAAAAAAAGATCATTTAATTATTCTATAATAGTTTTGTATAAATAGTTTATAAAATAATTTTTAAATGAGTACCTTTTTTATTTGAAATGTGCAAACTTTAAAGTCAAAATTGTGTTTCTTCTACTCTATTTCTGAGTTTCTATATAAAGGACAATTTTCATTTACAAAATTACCATTTTTACATTTTTGCAACTCTCTGGTAAGAGGACACCTCTCCCTAAAGGACACTTTGGTTCTGCAATTAGGTGTCCTTTACAGGGAGGGGTTCTACTGTATATAGTAAAACTAGCCGAATGACCCGGGCAACACCCGTGTTTTACCCGACTGTAGATGTTACAACGGTGATCCTTAGGTCGCTGGTTCAAATCCAGCTCGAGGGAGCCGGCGAGCACGTGACCTCCCTGTGCGCGCGCATCCGTGACAGAGGCCGATGAGGAAAGACGGTCGTGACTATATATATATACATTTTGTGTAGAAATAGGATTAGTTGACTTTATAAGGTAAACTTATTCATACAGTTTGTATCCCTTGATAGCTCAGTTGGCAGAGCGGAGGACTGTAGATGTTACAACGGTGATCCTTAGGTTGCTGGTTCAAATCCGGCTCGAGGGAGTTTTTTTATTTTTATTGGCTGCCGGCGAGCACGTGACCTCCCCGTGCGCGCGCATCCATGACAGAGGCCGATGAGGAAAGACGGTCGTGACTATATATAGGGATGGTCATTTTGGGAATGAAAACTGTCCTTTGTAGAGGTTTCTAACATGAGTGTCCTTTCAAGGAGGTTGTTCTGTCATATAAACCTGTAGAAAAGAGATTTTAACTTGAAAGCTTGCACTTCAAATTGAAAAAAAAAAAGCTCATTCTAAGAAATAAACTTTTAGAATTTCACAATTTTACTTTAAATTATACAATTAATGATAATTTATAGATAATATCATTTTGTGAAGTTAATTATAGTCAATTAGCATTTAAATAAGGCTTCTTAGGAAAGCAAAAATCTTCCTTAATTACCAGCTTTGTCGGCGTTCTTTCCAAGTGATAGTTTATATATTTTATTAACAAAGATTTTTTTAAAATGTTGGGTCTTTTTTTTTTTGTTTCAGTTTAAACTTCATTGAAATCAATTAGGATGAAAAAAAATGAATTTCTTATAAAAATATAGTTATTCTTTCCAATTTTTCTAAAAATAAAATAAAAATTGAATAAATATCCTTGCATGGTGTGGCCACTGGACATGGAGGCTGTTGTTTTGCTGCCTGGAGTATAGGGGCTTTATCTACGCTTCCTTCCAGTGGTGAATCTCTATAAGACTGGTGGTCTTAATAAAGTATTAAATAATAATTTATAAAAAACTAAAATAAATTGAAGTCAATCCATTATACATCTTTTTAAAATTGTAACCATTAATAAATATAAATTTATTATAAAATAGAGAAAATCAACACAACGCTATTGTAAAATAAATCTCCAAGTTCGAATTATCACAGTTTGAAGGTGTCCACAGCGCGGTCCACGACAGACTTGGCGATGGCCAGGGAGGATGTTGCAGCTGGGGATGGGGCATTGCGCACGTGCAACACTCTGCCCTCCAGTCCGCAGTCAAACACAAAGTCATCCACCAGAGTCCCGTCTCTGCCTAGAGCTTGGGCCCTCACTCCAGCCGGACCTCTGCACCGGACATCACTGTACTCAGCTATACTGGCAGTACATTGGTACGAAGGTATATAAAAATGATAAGGCACAATTTGGATTATAGATTATAAACCCAAGGTAATAAGACCAAATAAATAGTGTGTGACTTTCTGTAACAGCGTTGTTACCATCTTCAGACAAAAGTACTGAATGGAGTTGAATGAAGTTTCAATACTTTTGTCTGGAGATGGTAACAATGCTGTTACCGAAACGTCACACACTATTTATTTGGATTTGGTCTTATTACCTTGTGTTTAAAAATTATAAAAACTACATGCTTATATAAAAAGGTGTACCTGGATCTGTAAAGAAAAAAACTTTTTTTTCTCAACATATTTCGAGAGATTGCTCCCTCTTTATCAATTTATTGTAACGATTATATTATTATCAATATATCAATAAATTGATAAAGAGGGAGTCTTGCTTCCCTCTTTCTCTTTCTTCTTATTTTTTTCTTCTTATTTTTTTTTCCTTTTCTTCTGTATATATTGTTATTTCCTTTGTCTCACTGCTTTGTTCTTATGCATACCTCTGATGAATCCTGTATAGGGTCAGTGACCCTGAATAAAGGCTTTTTGTTGTTGTTGTTGATAAAGAGGGAGCAATCTCTCGAAATATTTTGAGAAAAAAATTTTTTTTTTCCCTTCTTTACAGTACGTCCTTTTTATATAAACTTATTTGAAGGATCACCTTTTAACTCAAACATACATAGCATGCATTTTTATTTTTTTATATATACAGTAGAACAACCTCCGTGAGAAGACACCTCTCTACAAAGGACAGTTTTCATTTGCAAAATTACCATTTTTACTATTTGACAACTCTCCGGTAAGAGCCTCTCCCTAAAGGACACTTTGGCTCTGCAATTTGGTGTTGTCCTTTACAGAGAGATTCTACTGTATTTTTTTAAATGAAAATAAACAATATAGCATTGCAGTAAGAGCAGTAGGGATTTGCTTAATAAAAAATAAACATATGTAAAAATAAAATAGTTTAGAATTTTGAATAAAGATAGTGTATGCTTGTACAGTAGACAACCTTGGCAGAGCTGACTGCTATAGGGCGCGTCCCCAGGTGGCAGATAGGGGAACGACCTTCAGATATGAAGGCCAGCTGCGAAACAAGCAGAATAACTCTGACGAATAAGCAGTCGCGGACCAACAGCAGCATTCTTAGAAAGAGGAGTAGACCTCTTTAAAAATCCTGACTTCAACTGACCCGGTTGATAGACCTCAGCAAGGGTCCCACTCCAGGGATACGGAGGAGCTGCGTCTGTACTCATGTTAGAGTCGACAGCAAAGGCGTCTGCTTCCATGTTAGGAACGGCCTCAAACTACAGACAAAGTCAGACTTTCACCAAAGTGTGCCTGGATCATGGTGCCATGATCAACGAAAGCTATACCCCTACACCCCATTCCATGAGATCATGGAATTCGTGTAATCTTTACACAAGGGGATAAGAAACAACAACACAACAACCTTCCCATGAGAACAGGCACTCTCACTAGAGGACATCTCTCTACAAAGGACAGTTTTCATCACCAAAATTGGAATTTTTACAATTCAGCAACTCTCCATTAAGAGGACACCTTTCCCTAAAGGACATTTTGGCTCTGTAAATAAGGGGAGTGCTATCCTTTACAGAGAGGTTAATGTAATAAGCAGTCTTGGGCCAACTTAAGTACGGGGCAAATATCAAAATTTTGTGCCCCTCTTACAAGTGAACACTAGCAGCAAACAGCTACATCTGAATCCAGGTCAGGGTCGGCAGAAAAGGTTCTCCATGTCACCTTAACTTCTCCTACAACAGTAGCTCTTTTTACTCATCGTGGAGATTTAATCTATGAATTCAGTCCCCATGGCCTTTTATAATTATACAATATGATAATAAAAATCTTAACATCTTCAGCCAAACAACAGGTTCTTCATGACCTTGGAAATTGTCTGTGAGGATCCTCTGATTTCTTGGAATCTTCATTGTTGGGAGAACTTCCTCGATATATGTTTATATTTTTTACTTTCTTTATTATTTTTATTTTACTCTTTATCAAAGTGCCAAGCTGTATGACTGTAACTTAGAATTGTGTTTTTTCCTCTCCTAACATTGACTTGTGTGGTTAATAAAATATTTTCAATCTCTCTCCATGTGAGGGTCGGCAGAAAAGGTTGTTCTCCATGTTAGGAATGATCTGAGGATAAGTTAGACTGTCACAGCATTGAGATTCTTTGAATGACCCATGACAATGACCCATCATGAACACAAGACCGTCATGAAGTTGTCTTATAGCAGGCCATGGTGTGTAGGAATACTCACTCAGTAACGTCAAACAAGGAGAGGGAGGGAACATAGCGTTGGAGCTGTCTAACTTGTGCCTCAGGCACCAGGCCACGGTACATCTCCTGGAGGCCGTAATACATGTATTTCTGGGCCAGCTTCCTCAGTCCTCTGTCACAACACACATGATGAGATCCATCTCTCCCTACCTCAGGTAAAGGACCAATTTATTCGGAAGCTTGGGTTGAAGAAAATAAATAAGAGAAAACCTGTTTAAAGATGGAACCTGTTGTTTACAGTCAAAACCACATGGTCATATGCATAAGGTAACAAGACCAAATCCAAATAAATAAATAGTGT
This sequence comes from Cordylochernes scorpioides, assembly GCA_030710605.1. Classification (NCBI taxonomy): domain Eukaryota; kingdom Metazoa; phylum Arthropoda; class Arachnida; order Pseudoscorpiones; family Chernetidae; genus Cordylochernes; species Cordylochernes scorpioides. Next base: position 37,710,362 of record CP092874.1, read on the forward strand.
GTGACCTTTCAATAAAAAGCTGTATATTTTTACAATAGATGGAAATATAAATTCTTATTTGCTAATAATATGTTGTTGTTTCTTAACCCCTTGTGTAAAGATTACACAAATTTCATTAGTTCATGCTCCTTGAGCTGTTTAGTGCATCATGGAATGGTGTGTAAGGGTGAAGCTTCTGTTGATCATGGCACCATGATCCAGGCACACTTTGTGTTGCTAATAATATAGCTTCAATATGAAATAATATTTGTGGAAGAGAAAGACGAACGAGAAGTGCTCCTCAGTGAAATAGGTCTTGAGGGACTCTCTTTGGAGCTCCTGTTGAATGAGGTGGTGAGAAACAGAGCTGGAGCTTTTGCGTTGTTCAAATTCTGGAAGACGGCTGAAGAGAAGAGGAGGCTATATACATAATCTAATTGATGTAAATAATTATATGCAAATAATCTATGTCAGGATTAGAATGACGAATCCTGTATGGGACTTTGATTCCAGTAAAAGGCTTGTTGCTGCTGTTGTATATAGTCACAGTGTAGAAAATACTATACTATACCTACTACTTATAGGTTTCTCTCTGTATTCTTAGTTCTCTTCTCTTCAATTACTCTGTACACTGGCGAATCCTTTATAGGACGAGAGGTCCTCAATAAAGGCTTTTTTGTTTTTGTTTGTATATTTGTGGAAGAGCATTGCTCAATCCTTGTAATCATAAGATACATATTGCCAAGATAAGTATTATAACAAATTATAACTGTATATATTTGGCCTTAGACTCTACTCATAAAGTGTGAGCACAGTTACAAAAGAATCAATTCTTCACACAAAAGAATCATTTATTCTTTTGTGTGATGATGGTAACAATGCTGTTGCCGAAACATCACACACTATTAAATTATTTGGATTAGGTCTTATTTTCTTATATCTATAATCCAAATAGTGCTTTATCATGTGAGCACAGTTGTACTTACGGATAGGAAGAGAACTCCATAAGATCGGAGAGACTGATGTCCTTGAAGGTGTAGCCCTCTCTCTTGAAGGCCAGGACTGCGTTAGGTCCGAGCCATACACTGCCGTCCATCCTGGGGGTGAAGTGGACTCCTAGGAAGGGGAACCTGGGGTCCGGGACCTGATACACCACATCTCTTACTCTTACACTACAATATACAGTACAACATTTCTTTTTTATATAAAACTTATGTTAAAACCTTTAAAAAACTTATTGGACTGACCATTGTTGTACCTTTCATTTGGAGATATATTTGATGATCATCATAAATAGAGTATGGGGGGGGGGGGGGGGAGAAGTCCGACCACACCCCTGGACCCTTGGAATATTTGACCAAATTCTGGTCCAAGGTGACTAACATGGCAATGGTTCCTATTTTCTAATGAAGAGAGAGAGAGAGAGACCAAATAAATAATGTTGTTTTCACACAAAATTCTATTCCAATTAGAAATTCTGATTTTGTAAAATTATTTATTTCTGTATCTTTTATCACATGGTTTAATGCATCCATAATTGTGGGTATAGGGATAGAAGTAAACATGGATTTAACATCTAAAGATATAAAATTCTTTGATTTCCATTTATCTTCATCAATATATATATATATCCATATGAAAAAACGAAAGAAAAAATAAAAGATAAAAAGATCAGGTGTTGAAATCAATATTAAAAATGGCATATCCTGACCAGGAGCACTTGTGCTTTACAGAAGACAGAGCGCCATCTGGTGGAACAGAAATCAACTAAACATTGGTTTAGCCTGTTCCCTGATATTTGGCCAACCCAATTTCTTGATAAATCAAGAAAAGCCATCCACGAACGCGTTTCGCGCTTTTGGCGCTCGTCAGCGTGGAGTAGGCTGACCACTGCGACCAATAAATATTTTTGGTCCCAGTAGCTTCTTGAAAAAGCAAGAAATGGGTATTTAAGGCCAAACTTGCGTAAATAATGCTAAATCAATGTTTAGTTGATTTCTGTAAAGCACAAGTGCTCCTGGTCAGGATATGCCATTTTTAATATATATCCATATATTAATATTTTTAATCACAGTAAGAACAGTAGAAAAGTTTGTTGTATATTTGAAAATAAACTTTTGTGCTTTATAATGCATCCATTTCTTGTATATCTTTAGATGTTGAATCCATATTACTACAGAGAAGAGAGAGAGGTCAATTTAAAAAAACTTATTTTTAATCAAATCCAATATTTTTGTCACACTGATCTAGGTATGATTCTTTCACAGGTATGATTCTTTTATCATCCTGATAAGAGCAGTTGTCAGCTCCTGGGTGGGTTCTTGGTGGAGGTTGATACCCTCCTCCTTAGAGAGTCCTAAGCCTGTATCAAATAGATCATAAAAAGCTACTTCCTCTTCCATCTGAATGGCTACAAGAAAAAAACTGAGGAAACCTGGGGAATTCAGATGATTTCATAAATCCTTTGTGAGATAATAAAGAAGATAAATCCTTTATGGATCTCATGATATCATAGCTCTCTCTGCACTGAAGAGGACCATAACCAATCCCTCAGATGGGAGTTATGAATTTCCTAAATCTTATGTTGTGGCTTTGTCAGATTCTACTTAATAGCAGCCAACGACAGCTGGCACTGAGTTGGAACAGTGACTTTGTAATATTTTTCAATGGTCAATGTTATTTAATTCAGGTCTTCTGTATTGGCTGTATCTGGTTGACTGTATTGGCTCATCCATTGATGGGTTCTACTCATCCCCAGCAGACACCATCAACAAGCTCTACAAGCTTGATACCCTGATATGATTGAGTGGAGATAAGAAAGAAGAAGACATCTGTATATTGTAGTGAAGTGTGTTTAGAAGCAGCATAGACTGACCGGGTAGATGTTGGTAGTTGCCAGATGTGTCAAGTTGGGACGGAGCACCAGGTATTCCCCGCGGAACGGGATGATCTTGGGATCTGAACTCCCTCCACTCATCTGAGCCAGCTTGTCGGAGAACAGTCCGCCGGCTGTGATGACGCTCCGCGCTCTCACCGCCTTCAACTACACATCAATAAGTTCACATTGCTTACTTGTGTTACTTTGCCTAGGCCGGCTAAATATAAATATTCATGTATGCACTACCTAACTTCTGTAGAGGTAGTTCAACAAAGAATTAAAGGCAGCCATTTATGAACATCAGAGATCAAGAGGGGAAGGGTGGTCTAAACTGTTGGTTTTCGACCACTATGACCCGGGATCGAATCCCGCATTGGGCACTTTTTTACTAATTGAAAAAAATAATAATAAAAAAATATTGCTCCAATGGTCCCCAATTCTTGCAAAAGTCCAACCCTACCAGTGAGTACAAGTAACCAAACGGGGCTCTGGCGCATTTGTAAGTGCAAAAATCAAACTTCTTTTCACATGTGTAGACATGTGGTGCTCTTACAGTAAAACCAGTCGCCAACTCTACCCACCATGATTATCATGGCTTGTACCACGTGTACTAGGGATAAAAAAAAAAAGGTGAAGAATTAAGACAATAATAAATACTCCACAAGGATGTCCCCAGGCCAGACAAGGACAACAAGACACCCACACCATCCTACATGTCTACTTCCACCTTGACACTCCTTGCAGCTTCCTCCCTCAATAACATGCTGACCAGTTTTGTCTCAATTACAACCAAACACTACATGTGAAGTGTACAACAAGCACAGCTTGTAGAGTATGGACTCAGGGAATTTGTGTAATATTTGCACAAGGGGATAAGATACAACAACACAACAAGAACTGGAGGATCCCACCTAAGCACAGCTGGTACAGGAGCTCTGAATCTCGGACAGCATCAAACAACACTAATAAGATTTAAAACAGGCAATCTCAAGCCATTGAAGATAGAAAATAACAACAAAATCTACCCCACTTGTCCAAAATGTAGTTTGGCACCTGCAGCTCCAGAACACGTTGCATTAGATGTACTAAACAGGACCTTTGGGAAAGGCCGCTGCTTATCATCAAACAGCTCAAGGAGCATGGACTAATGGAATTTGTATAATCCTTGCACAAGGGGAGAGATAAGAAACAACAACACAACATATGAAGTGTAATCAGCAACATGGAAAGATTACCCCAGTAGAGTCAGATATCCGGATGGAGTGGAGCGGACCAGTGGAATCTTGGCTCTCAGCTACCGGAGTGAAGGCAGCTACAGGGAAGTTCAAGCGAATGTCGCCTCCTTGGTGCTGGAAGTGGCGGCCATACTGCTGACAGACTCTGCCGTAGTCAATGATCCCAGTGTGGGGGGACCAGATGGCTTGGAGGCCCTGCAAGTAACACACACCATTGGGTTGGCCAAATATCTTTGGAACAAGTTAAATCAACATTTAGTTATTTTTTTGTTCCACTAGATGGCGCTCTGCCATCTAAAATACTTATGTGAGAGGTCAGGAAATGCCAATTTTGTTTTAAATATCAACAACTGACCTATTTTCTTGTTTTTTCCACATAGGTATTTATGTACTAAAAGAGGCCCCTCTCCCTGTAAATATACAATAAAATATTTATCATCAAACCATTATCACCACCTTTTAAGTTTTTTACTGGGGTTATAAAAAAATTGCATTGTTCTAATGCATATTTATAAAGGAAGAGGTGTTTCTTTTGGTACATGAATATCCTCTGCCCTCAACTTTGTTGTATAAGTCCAGTAGAACATACTCCATGAGAGGACACTCGTGTTAGAGGACACCTCTCTATAAAGGACAGTTTTCATTTGCAAAATTACCATTTTTACTATATATAGCAACTATATTCTCCCTAAAGGACACTTTGGCTCTGCAACTAGGCATTGTCCTTTACAGGGAGATAGTTGTACTGTGTTAACCTATATTTACAAAAGAAAGTTAAAAGTTTGAAGAAGATGGCTAGAGCATCATTTATTCCCTCCCCCACCCTATCCTATAACCATCCTGAAACATATACATGGTTAGCTCTTCTTGATTAATCAAGAAAGGGTATTTGGCCAATTCTGGTAAAATTTTCAAAAATCTATGATTAGTTGATATGTATTCTGACAGATTAGCAACTTTTAGTTGCACGATTATTGACTATCGACTCATCCATTGATGAGCTCTACTCATCCTCAGCAGATAACAAGTCTTGATAGTCTCAAGTCAAAAGTCTTGATATTGAGTAGAGATAAGAAAGAAGTTGCACCATTAGGAGATGCCCTCCTATTGTTTCCCACAAGCTACAAAGTGAGAGGACAGACAATCTTACCTTACAGTAAGGGGCATACTCCAGGATCTCTTTGGAGGAGAGGACTTTGAGATCACGAACTCCGTTCTTCTGCCCTCGCTCCAGTAGAGTCCGGATCTGTTGGGTTTCTTCCGGAGTTACAGCCACAATCAGCTGCCACATCAAAGTATTGTCAAGTACCATTCTGATGGCAGATAGAAGACAATTGATTCAAAATAAGAATATAACCAGTAGCAATGTGTTTCTTAATTCGTGCAAAGTACAAGCTGGCACATTTGTAAGTGCAAAGTCGAACTGCTTTTCACATGTGTAGACATGTGGTGCACTTACAGTAAAAGCAGTCGCCAGCTTCTACCCACCATGATTATCATGGCCTGTACCATGTGTATTAGGGATAAGCAAAAAAAAAGTATAAGCTTTCGAATCTTTATAATCCTTCTACAGGTATAGCTATAAGTTGAGAAAATGAGGATATATAAATATTCAATATTATTTACATACATATTTAAAGACATAAACAAAAAACTAATTTAAATTTACATAAACATTTCATAAAATATTATATATTTCATAAAACTATAGGACATCCACATATTCTACATATATGTAAAAGGATTATAAAGATCTAAAAGCCCGTACTTTGCACGGATAAATAAACACATTGCTACATTATTTTATACTTTATAGTAATTTTCTCTTCTAATACAATTGATTTGTCCAAGTTATTCACTTTTCTTGAGAGGCCACCAAAGAGATGTTTTCTGCAAAAATCTGTGTGTAAGACCCAATCAATAAATTGTTTGCTAGGTTTCGGTAACATTCAATACTTTGGTCTGAAGATGGTAACAATGCTGTTACCACAATGTATTGATTTGGTCTTGTTACCACATGTTTTTAAATATAAATATAAATGGGGTCGGTGGAAGGCTGGTTAAACAGTTTGGTTTTCAACCACTATGACCCGGGTTCGATTCCCGCATTGGACACTTTTTTCTGTTAAAAAAAAAACTCCAATGGCTCCTGATTCTTGCAAAAGTCCAACCCCACCAGTGAGTGCAAGTAACCAAACGGGGCTCTGGCACATTTGTAAGTGCAAAGTCGAACTGCTTTTCACATGTGTAGACATGTGGTGCGCTTACAGTAAAAGCAGTCACTAACTACCCAACATGATTATCATGGTCTGTACCACGTGTACTAGGAATAAACAAAAAAAATAAAATAAATGAAAGATAAAAAAAAGATTTTAAAAAGTTTGATCAAAATAATTCTGGCATTTACACTGTTGGTATATCTGTCTATTTCCTTTTTGTACATAATTGCTATACTGTTCTTTCTTTGGGTTTCATTCCCTGAGTAATATTGTGTTAAGGTTAAAGTCTCCAGGGATAGGTTTCTTTTGAAAAAGAAATCCCTGGAGATATTTCCACTTTAATACAAGGGATTATTTTATTGAAATACAGTAGAACCTCCCTGTAAAGGACACCTAATTGCAGAGCCAAAGTATCCTTTAGGGAGAGGTGTCCTCTTTGCAGAGAGTTGCTAAATAGTAAAAATGGTAATTTTGGTGTTGAAAACTGTCCTTTGTAGAGAGGTTTCCTCTCATTGAAGTTCTACTGTATATTGTGTATCCAGAGTAAAATTTTCCACTTCTAGTCTTAATTCAGTTCACTTATGGACTAGTGTAACAGGAGCCATTCCAGTCTAGAGGTAGGAGGAGGTAACAATGGAATGAGGCCAAGGCTGAGAAGGTATTGTGAGAACAAACACCCATTTGTCAGAAACCACCGCTGTATGACCTGATCTAACACTACATTGGTGAGAAATATATTCCCCCTCTCTCTTTATTTGTCCATTGTTGACCAAATATCTCAGGACAGCAGCAAGAATAACATTTTATTCACCTCAACACAAGTTAATATGACCAAATTCAAATAAATAGAGGCCATATTACTTTGTGTTTCTACACATACAAACAACTTTATTAAGACCACTGGTCTTATACAGATCCATGGCAGGAAGGAAGCACAGATAAAGCTCCTATACTCCAGGCAGCACAGAACCCAGGTCCGACGTATGTCCAGTGGCCACACCGTGCATACGTCAAGGTTACGTATCACTGAAAAGATAAGTGTGGAATCAGCTGCGTTCTAGTCTTCACTTTCCACATCCAAATGGACCCCGGCATTCAGGGATTCCATTATTCTCCTTCGAACGGTGACTGTTGTAGAATTTATATAAAACAAGGAGAAAACCTTGATCAAACATCATTGTATTCATCCAGTTACATATTTGTTGACTATCAGATTGAGACAAGGATAAGTCGCCCAAGAGTTCTCTGTTTCTCTCATCTATAATCCAAATCAATGAAATGTTTGTGTCATTGTGTATTGGGAGAGATGTACAATAGAACCTCCATGTAGAGGACAGCTAGTTGCAGAGCCAAAGTGTCCTTTAGGGAAGGTGTCTTCTTACAGGAGAGTTGCTAAATAGTAAAAATGGTCAATTATAGGCATGAACACTGTCCTATGTAGAGAGATGTCCTCTAGCTGGAGTATTCTCTCGTGGAGGTTGTATTATTGTTGATTTACGGTAGTTATGCAAATACAGATTGTGTTCCAGATTGATGGATGGTTTCTACAATTGCATAGAGAGAGATGTGTCTCAGACAGATGTTTATTTATCACAGTATCTGAGATGTGGATCAAGGAGAAGGGAGTGAGAGATAACTAATCTATGGACTCTCCTCAGTGAATGATAACGCTTGAGTAGGGAGAAATGGCCTTGACATTTACTGGAAGAGGATCTTAAAACCAAATGAATAAACACATGGTAATAAGACCAAATCAAAATGAATAAACACAAGGTAAAAAGACCAAAAAATGAATAGTGTGTGAAGTTTCTGTAACAATGTTGTTACCATCTTCAGACAAAAGTACTGATAACTGTGATGATGGTAACAACGCTGTTACTGAAATGTCACACACTATTTATTTATTTGGATTTGGTCTTATTACCTTGTGTGTGTGTGTTTTTTTTTTTAATCCCAAATACATGTGGTACAGGCCATGATAATCATGGTGGGTAGAAGTTGTAGTTCTAATCTGAAATCCTAATTGTGCCGTATCATCCAAATGAATAATTTATATAGTGATGCTTCAGTAACAGCATTTGGTTACTTGGTTACATAACACATAATACGAGGGGCATCCAATAAATAAGTTTCCCTATTTTGTAACAAATAAACAACTTTATTTACAATTATGCAGTTATTTTATTTTCATTATACAACTCATAGACTACTTCTCTACATAATCACCATTTCTGTCCAAACATTTTTGGTACCGTTGTAGCAATTTTTAGATACCACTGTTGTACCAAGCCGTGTCCTGTCTTCGTAGCCAGTGGTTCGCCTCCGCCTGTTTTCAATTCAAATTCAAAACATCTGACATGATTGTTCCAATCGAAGCGCATCCAATTTCGATTCCAGGAGGCAGTCGAATCATTATTTCGTCAATGGTGACGCGGCGATTTGCTTCCACCACATTCCGAACAGCAGCCACGGCTGCATTGTCCGTAGCAGTAACGGGCCTGTCGCTTCGCTCGTCATCATGCACGTTTTGCCGTCCTTCCAAGAACCATGAACGCCATCGGCGAACCATTTGGATGCTCATACATCCTTCACCATACACTGACACTAAATTGCGATGAATATTGACCGCAGTTTCATTTTTCGCTGTGAAAAAACGAATTACAGAACGGAGTTCGCAAGTGGACACGTTCACCAGTGGTAGCTCCATGGAAACTGAAGCGCTACGGACTTGCGCGTACGAGTAGAGTGATTTTGAAAGGTCACCAGCTTCCAACACATCCTAGTGACCATTTCTTACCTACTAACTAATTTTTACAACGTTTCGTTCGCCAAAAAAAAAATAGGGAAACTTATTTATTGGATGCTCCTCGTATATTCATATTTAGATGTGGTCTTGTCAGTCTATAATCCTAATTGTATCTTAGCATTTTGATAAAAACAAGACTAGGAATAAGATTTTAAGCGCAATATATTTTATAAAACGAAAATTGCAATTATACCGCGAATGTTTCTTTTATACAAAAATCGAAATTTATTTTCAAAGAGAAATAGCGACTTTCTAACTTTAAGGATGAAGTATGATAGGATGAATTGTGAAGAGTAATGGCGAACGGAAAAATAAAAAGTGTCCAGTGTTCCCGCCCCTGGACACTTTTTATTTTTCCGTTCGCCATTACTCTTCACAATTCATCCTATCATACTTCATCCTTAAAGTTAGAAATAGTCGCTATTTCTCTTTGAAAATAAATTTAGATTTTTGTATAAAAGAAACATTCGCGGTATAATTGCAATTTTCGTTTTACGATCATCAGCCGCGTTATATTGTATTTTAAATATATTTTATGATTTTACAAAAGTTGTTGCACCTAAGATGGGTTGTCCTCATCAATAAGTACAAATAACCAAATGGGACTCTGGCACATTTGTAAATGCAAAAGTCAAACTGCTTTTTATATGGTTGACAGGTGGTGCATTTAGAATAATAACAGTCACCAATTACTACCCGCCATGATCATCATACCTCCGTCTTTGCTGGTACCAAGCCCAGATGAAAAAGGAGGAGAGGGAGTAGTAACAAGCTCGCTAAAAAAACCTGGGCTCAACTAGCCTGGCTTATAGTACCCTGTAAGGGCTCCAGGGATACAGGATGATTCTGTACTCCATGTTAGGAGCAGCTGTACATGGCGTCTGTTCCTCGTGTCAGAGGTGGCTATTTCATATTGGAGCTAAGTCGGCCTGCCACTGAGTAGTGCTCCCAGTCTTAATGACAAAGACAGATGCTTTCTACTTTACCCAGTCATGATGGTTGTCAAACCACATGGCATGTATCATATGTGTAATAGGGATAATTTAAAAAATAATAATAATAATGGGTTGTGGCTCATCATAGAGATTTCAGTGAAGTAATTCGGGATAGGCAATAAAGTAAGTAGGAAGGGAGATACTGACCTTCCCACATTTCTTGTAAGGGATCTTGTGGGTGTCACAGTACTGGTAGAGTAGGTTCATCCCTTCCACACAAAGCTTGGCTTTCATGGAGCCAGGCTGGTAGTAGATACCTGCGTGGATCACCCCACTGTTGTGGCCGCTCTGGTGCATGCCTGTGTCACGCCATCACTGAGCTGGTAGACCTTCTACACTTCCTTCAACTGGGGGGTATACAGCTAGCATTGTGATGTTTGTCAACAGCCCCTGATTGGTGTGTGTATCACTTTTTAAACTGGATTTATTAAAATATTTGTATGGATAAAATCCCCTCCTCACTGTATTACAAGGGGACAAGATCCCAGGGTGAAGTTGGGGAAAGATGGATGGACTCCAGCTATGGAAGGATGGCCCATGTGTATGTGAGGACAGGTGCCATGACGGCATTCCAATGTGGGGGGGAGCAGGACAGTTTTGGTGATATCGGCAGTGAAAGAAGACACTTGTTAAAAATAGATAATTTATAATTGTATGTTTTATAGATTTTCCCCTATTATTATTATTATTATATATATATTTTTTTATTTTATTTTGTTACCTCCTTCTCTTAATGGGTGGAAAGGAATAAAGAATGAAAGGAGCAAAATTTGTCCCAAGGTGAGAGGCAAGCTGAGTCTGACGACATAAGACATCGCCCCCCTATCCCATGCGCGAGCACCTATGCGCAGTGACGGAGAGAAAAAGAAAAAACTGGCAGCACTGGTGTATAGGCTTGGGGAAATATGAGCTCCCTGCCTCAGAAGGAATGAGTAGCCACGTTATCAAGAAACAAAGATAAAGAGAAGAGCATCTTTATAGAATTGTGCGCCAATTAAGTGGGTAGCGATATTGTTTTCCTGTTATGGAACTGAAGATATAATTAAGATATAATTTCAAGTGGAGAATTCTATAAGAACTCATGATCTGATTGATCGACAGAATTGAAACAAGATTTATTTTTATAAACTCAAAAGAAGCTTAGATAAGTATTTGTGAACTTTGAAAAAGATTTGTCTTTCCAATCCTAGTTATTTTTGCCATCTACATTATTTGTTTATCTGTATATTTATTTTGTACCACTTATATTTTCTAATTTTAAATATAACTAATTTTTTGGCCAATTTGATTAACACCCTTTTTATCTAATTTTTTATTTTGATAACCAGTCATTTTTGATAGGCAAAATAAAATATATTTATGCCCTTTTTGTTAATTTGTATTTTCACAACTTGTACAAACACTACTGGGTGAATCTCTATTTTCAATCTGGGTAAGATTGACCTTCCCCCATTTTTTTTTTTCAACTTCAACAACACTGAAAGTGGGCTCCGGGCATGTGGCCATGTGGATTAACCAGGAAGATGGTGACGAGGAGGATCCCTCTAGTGGCGGACAATGAAGACAACTACTGTATATAGTTATTAATCTCCTTAAAGCTCTTGTAATAAATCATACCCTACTAAGCTGTATCAACAACGAACCCACATTGTTTTCATAGAAACCTTGTACACAAACATCGATGGCTGAGAAGCATCGTAACAGTATAAACGGTAAAATAACTTCTCTGTCTTCTTCTTTATTATCTCTGCCCAACAATCAGGGTATCAAGCTTGTAGAGCTTGTTGATGGTGTCTGCTGAGGATGAGTAGAACTCATCAATAGATAAGCCAATTACAGTCAATCATGTGGTTTGGGGTTGCAGGTTGAGAATTTCACTTAGTACATAGTGGGAAAACCTTGCAATTGGAAAGTCATTATCCGTAGATGACCAGACTTAAGTGTGGAAATCAAAGCCTGTTGTTCCCTTGGGAGGACTCTGTAAAGGACAACACCTAGTTGTAGAGCCAAAATGTCCTTTAGAGAAAGGTGTCATCTTACCAAAGAGCAGCTAAATATTAAAAATTGCAATTTTTACGATCAAAATTGTTCTTTATAGAGTGATGTCCCTCTAGCGTGATTGCCCTCTCATGGAGGTGGCTACTATTATTCTCTCTCTTTGGAGAGACAAAATCCTAAAGGTTACAAGACCAGATCCAAACAAGTACTACACAGTCTAACTTCTTTAGTTCAATACTATAAGGGATCAAAATGTTTGGTTGAATTAGTCTGTTGAATTTGATCTGGTTAAAGTAAATAATCTGATTGGATTTTTTTTTTTAAATCTGTTGTTTTTGTGGCAACCATGTCTTGGCAAGTGCAAGCTGGGAGAACACCCCACTAAACATAAACAGCCGGGCAGTTGCAGTCGGGACTTTGTAAGCATGCCATCGAACAATAAGGCCTTCTTGTGGTATGGGGAAGGTTTTTTAATAACTAATATATATCCATAAATGTGGAATGACACCATTATGATATTTTTCTCTTCTTCTTCTTTCTTATCTCAAAGCCATGATAATCATGGTGGATAGTTAGCGACTGCTTTTACTGTAAGCGCACCACATGTCTACACATGTGAAAAGCAGTTTGACTTTGCACTTACAAATGTGCCAGAGCCCCGTTTGGTTACTTGCACTCGCTGGTGGGGTTAGACTTTTGGAAGAATCGGGGGCCATTGGAGCATTTTTTTTTTTTTTAAACAGAAAAAAGTGTCCAATGCGGGAATCGAACCTGGGTCGTAGTGGTTGAAAACCAAACGGTTTAACCAGCCTTCCATCGACCCCCTGATCTTTTTCTAATATGAAAGATATTTCTGGGTGAAAACTATTAAGGCATTTTAAAATATGGTCTTCATGGTGGTGCTGACATGCAGAAAATGTCATCTATGTATCTACCACAAAGAAAGATGTCAGATTGGTGCTGAAGGGTGATCCCTTTGTCAATACGGGACATGTCTGCTACTATGGTTGAGAAATGGCTACCCATCAGGGAGCCTCAGACATGTTGGAAATGGTGATTATAAAATGAAAATATATTCATTGCTAGGCATATTCCTTGTAAGTTGTACTATTTTGTCATTAGTGTCTATGTGAATATCTTCTAGGAATTCTGTGTGACACTATCTATTTATAATAACAAAACAACAACAAAAAGTTTTATTAAGACCTTTTAGTCTTATACAGATTCACCAAGCAGAAATGTAGTAATATAGCAGAAAAAAAAGTGATTGTACCTTAATGGTAATATGCTATTTATATACAGGAAACACAAGGTAATAAGACCAAATAAATAAATAGTTTTTATAATCTATAATTCAAATTGTGCCTTATCTATATACAAAAAAATATATAAAAAGACAATCAAGCTAATAGTCTGGGTAAATTGGAGGAAAGGAAACCTACCATACATGGATTTACCACAAATCACTATCTATTTATAAGATGGAAGGAAACATTTTAATGTTATACAAGTGGAGAAGGATGACTTACCCAACTTGGCTTCTTTCTCGAGAAGAACAATACGTAGCTGAGGGCATCGTGTGATAAGTTCCTGCGCTGTTGCCAGGCCGACAATTCCACCTCCCACCACGGCTACATCGTATTCCGGCTCTCTGCAACATATTCTTCACAACTCTCTTCTTGTCTAGAGTGAATGGTGGGCAATTGAGGAATATTACTCTACCTATGGCTGGGAAAGAAAAAAAAAACTTAGTTGAAAGAGATTGACTCATCAGTAATAGAACATATATTTTAGTGATGCAGAAGGTAACAAGACCACATTCAGATAATTATCATTATTTAGTGATGGTTACTCTGCCTTTGCTGGTTCCAAGCCCAGATGAAAAAGGAGGAGGGGGAGCAGTAACAATCTCACTAAAAAACCTGGGCTCAGCAGGCCCGGCTGATAGTACCCAGTAAGGGCTCCTAACCGAGGGATACAGGATGAGCCGCGTTTGTACTCCATGTTAGGAGCGGCTGCACATGGAGTCTGTTCCTCATGTCAGAGGCGGCATTTCTTTTGGAGCTAAGTCGGCCTGCCAGTGAGTAGTGCTCCCAGTTTTAATGACAAAGGCAGACACATTATACTTCACCCAGTCATGATGGTTGTCAAAGCTTGATACCCTAATATGATTGAGTGTAGATAAGAAAGAAGAAGAAGATTCTGCTTTTATATGCTACACTGAAGGGTGGAATCTTAGAAATGGTATTTAAGCAAACTATGGACATAAGCTTTTATGACAGTAGAATTACATTCACATACTCTTCACAAAACAATAAGGACAAACAGGAATTTATATTAATGCCGTCTGCATACAAGAAGAGGTACAACAAATTGAAGTGTTTATCTTAATAATGATTTTAGTAGCAATAGTAATATTTTGTTTAGAGTGACTGACAGAGGGGTTAACGTTAATATACTGTTATGTCGTTACTGTTGTGTTGAAGATGTTCAAATGAGCATGCAGGATTTCAAGGGATCTATTTGACTACTCTTTATTTACCTTCGTGTATTATGGGGAACAAGCAAATACAGGATCAACCAACAGTTATCAACAAGAGGAAGCAAGACAAGACTGTCCTGGAGCTTAGGAATGCACTAATAAAATGAAAAAAAAAAACACATCTCCAGACCTGTTGTATTATTTCAATTTATATCCAAGAGATTCAAATCAAGGATATTTACAAGGTAATAAGACCTAATCCAAATAAATAAATAGTGTGTGACATTTCGGTAACAGCGTTGTTACCATCATCTTATTTTTTTGTAGCTATAATATATATAATTCATATTGTGCTTTATCAATCAAATCAAGTATATATTTGAGATAAGCACCACCATTATTACAAATCTCTAAAATGGTCAAAGATAAACATTTTGGAAGCAAAATTGTTATTCAAAAGAGTAAGTATCGTGATTTGACATATCACTTGTACTTTTAATAATGCAGTAATACAACTCGTTTGGAAGTATAGCAATGAGACAATGTATCCAAGAACATAACCATAAAAAACACTAAGTTATTGGGAGATATGTTTGATAAAAAAAAACTTTATGTTGAAAAAAGAAACAAATATAATTGGTATTTAATTATAGTCCAAGAACTCCTCCTCTTTAATATAACAGACTATAATTCAACTGTATGTATATAGAGAGAGATGTTTTTTAAATTTTTGGTAATATGTGCATAATAATTTGTATTTTTATATAAATGTGTGTAACTAAATCAAAATAGAGATATCCAGACTTTGTGACCTTATTATCATGTAAAAAATTATAAATAAATGTATTTTTTATATAAAAGAAATAAATGTTGCCTATATTACTGCATAATAATAAGCAAAAGTGTTGTTGTTGAGTATTCCGTATCAAACAAACGTTATTTGATCTTATAAAAGTATATTATTATGTTTTAACGCATGCTATTTTGCTATTAATGTTATCGCATATTAAATTACAAAATATATTTTAAAAATATATATACATTGGGTAATTATATTTTAAAACAACACAATTTAGTCTCTAATTTATGTAAACAATGCGTTAAAGTTAAAAAGTATAAATACCGGCAGTATATGTATATATAAATAATTATAATACTCTATTAACCATATATATAATATTTTAGAGAGAGAATTTATAATTGCATAAATATATATAAATTCTATAATAATATTGGTAAAAATGAACTGAAAAAGAGAGATAAAAACTGAAAACAAATCGACGAAATGTAAATACAAATTGAAAAGTAAATTAAAAGTCAAGGACTACCCCACACTGAATTTGTCGTAGACGCCCTCCTTAATTGACTTCTTGTAAAAAGGCCGGAAGCAACTTTTAAAAATCCATTTCGCTTAGTAAATTTTCCAGCCAAACGAATGTAAACATTGGCAGACGCCATTAAAACCTCCACGTGCACTCCGGTTGGTTAGAAAAGATAAGAAAAAAAAAATTTTCGACAACAGAGGGCGTTATCCTCCAAGTGTTAGCGCATGCGCACTGGTCCATTTACCGGCAAAGGTGCCATCGGGGGCTGAGGAAAAGGGGGGTTGTGATTTTCGTTAGTCCGAAACGCGCGGAAAACCGGTTTCTTGTGAGTTCATTTGGCATGTGGGTAAGTCAACCTTCGAAATGGAGGAAGAATTAAAGTGCCCAGCCTGCAAGCATTTCTTCAACAACCCCGTACTTCTGCCCTGCTATCATTCTTTGTGTCTGAATTGCGCTCTCCACGCCCAACAGCAGATCAAAGCTCCCGCTACTGAAGAAGAAGGAAGTATTCCTGAAAACGAATGCCCAGAACCTGACAAGGTGAGCCTGCTGAGTGAGACAGACAGTGGAGTGGTGTGTACCAGTCGTCCAAACAGCTACGTCGGAACTCCCATCTTGTTCCCTCCCCCTTTACTTCAAGCAAACGCCCTTCTTTCACTTGGCTGTCCTGTTTGTCACAAAGTCGTGTATTTCGACGAGAACGGAGCGCAGAATCTCCCCCGTAACCGTACTCTGCAGAACATCGTGGATAAGTACAGTGATTCCCACACTCAGTGCCAGCTATGTGAAGCTGGGGCTAAAGAGGCCTCCGTGATGTGTGAACAGTGCGAGGTATTCTACTGTGAAACTTGTCGTGAGGCTTGCCATCCTGCAAGAGGCCCTCTCGCTAAGCATGCTCTCGTAACCCCAGCAGAGGGCCGAGCTCTACTGAGACAAAGAGCTAAATGCAAGGAACCGCGCTGTGCTGATCACGCAGACGAAGCTCTTAGCATGTATTGCATGCTTTGTAAGACCCCAGTGTGCATCATCTGTCTTCAAGAAGGCCGTCATGCAAGCCACGACGTACAAGCTCTTGGCGCGATGTGCAAGGCACAAAAGGTAAGTTTAACTTCATTTCACTTCTCATTCATTTTAAATTGTGAAAAATAAATAAAAATATTACTAAAAACACACACAAGACCTAATATAATCTTATATTTAAATCATATACACGCCTTCTCATATTTAAATGTAAAATAACTCTTACTTTTACATATAGAATATAAATATTAAAAAATGTGTATGAGGAAATAAGTTTTTATACGTTTATAAAAATTCATATTTTAAAAGCTTCTCAAGTGCATTAACGATGTTCTTTTTTTAAATTTATGAAAATGGAGGGGTAAAAGAACACACGCAAACCACATTATTTAAAACATTTTTCAATCCTTCAACTGAATTAAATGAATACGAAATAACTTATTATTAAAATGGCATATTAAAATTTATGCAAAAATTTCAGCTGATAATTTAAAAAATAATATTAAAACACCATACATTTTTTTCAAAGAAAAATTAAATAAATTTAACTATTATATAATATGAATTATACAAATACTCTTCTTTATATAAAAATGTAAATTCATCAGAGTGAAATTTCTAATTATTATTTTTTAGAAAAGTCAAATTTATTAAATATAAGAATAAATAGAAAGCAAGTTTTGGTTAAGAATCTAGAAATATCGAGATGTGTCTTATAGAAATAAATTTATCGACGATTGGATTATCATCTTTATTTCTGTCTAATTCTGTATTAAGGCTTGCTTATAAATGGAATTATTTATTGGATTCATTTACTCCTTTATTGCCCTATCTTGGCGCACAAAATATCGTTTGGTGTTATTGTATTGCCCATATTTATAACTGTATATAATTTCTCATATAAAAATTGATATATACAAGAGAGTGTATATATATTTAATATACATATTATAGTCAATAATGTTATGTATTTTAGATTATAATTATAGATTTAAAAAAAAATTGTGTTCAATATATTCTAATAAATTGGTTTATGCGCATTAAGCACAGTAATACAATGCACTTTAAGATAATAGAGATTTGAGGTTTAAAAAATATTTTATTGACCTCATACACAAGTCAATGGTAGTAGTATATAATAATTATAAAAAGGAATAAAAGAAAAGAGGGATAAAGTAAAAGAGTAAAATATATACATTGGATCATAGAGTAAATACAAATTAATTACATGAAAATGCCGTTTAAATAAAATTAAATTAAGCTAAGAGAAAGCGGGATACAATCTTACTTAATATTTAAAATGAATTATCAAGTATATATCGTGTAAGGAGACAAAAAAAAAAAAACTTTCTGGTATATTTAAAGGCAACCATTTTAAATATATAATATCCATATATATTGGATATTACTTTGACATTAATGTAATATTATAAGCTATTTTAAAGTGTCTTTTAGCGGGCCAAGAATTTCAGAAATTGGATACGTTTAAAAAGTCTTTGAAAATTAGCAATTCAAAACCCCAGAGCCAACCGATCGCACCACTTTCAACCTTGAGCAATAGAAAGTGATTGAAAGAGATTGATTGCAAGGGGACCAGATTTTTTTTTTCTGTGAATCATCGTCTGTGAAGAAAACGAGTGTTAGATGAAAAGCTTTTCCGATGGTTTTAGAAAGATAGACTATTCTTGTAATGTATATCTTTTGCTTCTTTTATTTTTATCGATATTTTTTGACAAATTTGAATTTGATAAATGTGTGCCCGGTAGAGGGGATTTCTATCTTTTTTATTATGAATTCCCAGCTTTTAAATATATCCTTCTAGAATGAATATTAAATATCAGTGAATATTTTCCAGAAGAGACTTCTACGAATATAAAATTTCTTTCTATATTCATACCATACACTTGAAAATCCTCATAGTTTTAGTGAGGCCATTTTATTAGACATGTTTTTATAACGTAGCTTCTATTTTAAAATATTATAATTTTAGTTTACGAATTTATACTATATATTAAGAAAAATTTACGATCTTTTCGTGCGTCTTTTATTAAATCGACATGTACAATTTTGTAAAACTATGTATGTCGCATATATATTTTTTTGTTTACATAAAATCAACATAAAAGAAAGTAACACAAATCAATAACGCTCCATATATATATAGAACATGAAATCATTTAAGCCTGAGTGTTTCTTTTATGCACAAAACAAACTTCTACTGTTCCCACTGCGATGAAAAACTAAATTGGGAGGGCTTGACTCATCAGTGGTGAACCCTCCCAGCGGTTTCGCCAATTTAATCTACCAGACCGCTTCTAAGAGCTATAATACTGTATTAGACAATTCTACTTATATATGCTACACTGAAGGATGGAATCTCAGAAATTGTATTTAAACAAACTATGGACATAGGATTTTAGAACAGTAGAATTATATATAAATATTTGCATCGAGCAATGCTCTTCCGCAAACAATAAGAAAAAGAAAGAAAGAAAAAAAAAAGGCATCTCCTTATAGTGCAAATGAAAGTTGTTGATAGCTTGCGCCATCTATCGGAATAAATATCAACTATTCGTTGATTTTTAATTATTCCAGAATTGGCCAAATGGCGCAAGCCATCAGCAACCTTCAGTTGCACGATAAGGAGATGCCTTTTTTCTTTCTTAGTTTATGCACCTTATCCCAGTATAATATCACATTTGTACTATTTTTTTTCACAATAAGGAAAAGGCCAGAGAGTTAGGCATAAATTTTCTATAAAAAAGAAAGTACATAGAAGAAATTGTAGTAAAACATGATCGATGCTTCTGCTGTGCAACCACTTCAAAGAGAGACTTAAGTTTTGGACCATGAACTCCTATAGAAGGGTGTATAGTTACAGTACTGTAGTAAACTATGGGTAATACAGGTTTCTGGTATGTATCCAGGGATCTCTATCTATACCCGGGTTGTTCTGTAGTTTAAATATCTGTTTACACAAACAATGGACAACATCATGGACAAAACACCACCACCACCACAAAAACAATGATACTATTTATAGTACGGATTTTTTTCTTTTCATAAGCTTTTATTTAACTTGCCTCCCTGTCTGTCTGTCCACAAATCTTGTAAACGATTTTTAGTATACTTCTAGAGCACGTAGTAATCTGAAATTACGTACACTTATTAGAACCTGATGATAATGCAAGTTGACAAATTTTCAGTATTTTTTCCTTTTAGTGCATTTAAATCAAAGTTTTTTTTTAATATTTATTTTCTTTTACAAATAAAGCTTATATTATTTCTTTACTGCGATGAAAAAGTATTGAGAGGATCCCCAGGCTCATCATTGGTAAACCCTCCCAGCGTTTTCGAAATATAATTTACCATATTTTGTTCATAATAGTAAGGGGGGGAGGGGGGGGGGGGGGGAGGGCAGTAGAAAATTACTTTATTTTAAAAAATGATTGCGCTAAATAGTTGATATTTCTAAATACAGATGGCGCGCTTTAGAATTGTATTTATTATTTATAGTTATTGTTTTATTGGAATTATTTTCTATGTGAGCTTTTACACACATATATAGCGATCTTACAGCTAAGATATCTGATTTATATCTATTAATCAAACGATAGTTCAATAATTTTAACGAAAACATATTTTGGATTTAAGTTTTTTTTCCCCTTTAAGAAGAAATTTGAGAAAACACCACCTCATTGTTATTATACAAATAGCTGTTACATACATATCAATTGTTACATATATAAGCCTATTTACATATATTCCTTATATGGAATATTCCTGAACATTCATTATGGGTTAAAAGCCGTTTGGAAATATAGATAAACATTTGAGAACACAGCAACAAGTTTATTTAAACACTGTAACGAAATATATTAATGTACGTGTTTTTTTTTTATGATGATGTTGATTTATATTCCTTAATTATATTTCAATCCCCTTACAACTATACTTATTATGATGCATTAGCGCGCCATCTGTTATCAAAATTCGAAACTATTATAGACGGGTATGATTCTTTTTAAAAATTTAAACAATTTCTATTGCCCTTACTGCAATGGAAAAATTAATGGGAGGGCCCGGCTCATCATTGGTGAACCTTCCCAGTAACATGGTAGATTTAAACTGGCGAAACCGCTGGGAGGGTTCACCACTGATGAGTCAAGCCCTCCCATTAATTTTTTCAATTGGAGTAAGGGCAGTAGAAATTGTTTAATTTTTAAAAAAGAATCGTACGCGTCTATAATAGTTTCGATTTTTCATAACTATACTTATATATGCAATATATTTAAAACGAGTAAATAGTATGACTATTCATTTATAAAAGTTATCACATCAACATAGTTTAATTCCAAATTTAGCTACCTATAACAGAATTATCGTCTGCAATGATAATTTTAGAACGGGATTTCTCGATAAATTCTCTTCGAATCTTTTTCTTAGGACTTAATCATCCCAAGAGAATGGCAACCATTAGAGCTGTCTCTACAGAGTTGTGGAGCTAAGAATGAATTCCCCCGTTCCGATGTTTACAACAAGACTCTCCAATTATAATCCTATTAAAAATGGATGATGTCCCCGTTTTCTTTTCTTTTGATCTCTGCTCTAGGGGGGAGAGGGGGAAGGATTAAAAATGTCCGCCCCGTTTCACATAATTAATTCATTAATAAAGAGCTAAGTTTTAATTAAGAGGCACGCTGTATGTCTCCAACTGGCCAAATTTTCACTAAATTCTGTGAGAGAGAGAATGTTAAGGAAATCTTTGCCCCTCCCTCCCTTCTTTCCCCTCGTAACTCTTTGAAAGAAATCCTTTGCTTCTATTCACAAATAATTTGGGGAAAAGATGGTCACGCTAACCCTATTTTGAATTATATTTTTGTAATACGACAAAGTGAGGTTTCCAAAGTATAAATATATGTCAAGAATAAATCATTAATAAAATAAGCAATAAATATTTCTTGTGTCACAAATTTTTATATAAAATTAAAAACAAATATGCAAATAAAAAGTAATATCTATGAATATTGTTGCTCACAGAGTGATTCGAACTAAAGAGCACGCGGTACTTTGTAAACAACAGACATTTTTTAGGCTTCTGAGTTAATCTTATGCTTTATATAATCTCCAGAATTCCTAGAAATTCACTCAAGAAATAAATTGGAAAATGAATTGGACTTCTACTGACATTGTAAATAAAACCAAGAAAGATGTCAGCCCGGGTATTTGGCTGTACGTGGCTCCAGGAACCTGCCGTGTTAACCCTTAAGCGGTCGCAATGGGTAAAAATTACCCAGAAGGAACTTTTCGAAAATATTTCTATATTAAAAAATATATATATTTAAAATATATTCTCAGTACCTTTCTAAATCTATCTAAAGATTATTATAATAAACCTATAATTTTAATTTTATGACATATATTCATTTTATTAGCATGTTTGGGTCAATTTTACCCAGTGCGACCTTTTGAGTTCTCGTCATTGGGTAATTTTTACCCAGCGCGACCTTTTAACGCTTTTGGTTTGGGTTTGCGTAATTAAGTTTCGAGTTACTTTCTGGCTTCTTGTTGTTTGGTTTTGCTGCCCCAAGTGCAATAATACAATCTATTCTTCCAAGAATAAGGTAGGATTTATATTTTATTTCCTCTTTTTACATTATTTTACATAAAATGCTTTCAAATGCTGATTTTCTCCGTTATGATAATAATATTCCAAATCCCGATGATGAGGAATCAGAAACTGATGATCATATAGAAGAGAGGAATTGGAGTACAGACACTGAAAAGTATACATTATCAGAAGAAGAAAACAATGAGGATCCAAGCTTCAATTACTATATAGGAAAGGACCAAAAGACTAAATGGAAGAAAGCTCTTCCCCCAAAAAATGTTTGAACTCGCAGTGAAAATATTATCACCCATCTACCAGGGGTAAAGGGTGAAGCAAAAAATGCTAAATCGATATTAGATTGTTGGAATCTCTTTATAGATGACAATATACTTGAATGCATAGTTACAAATACTAACATTCACATTAGGAATATTCAGCAGAACTATAGCAGAGAAAGAGATGCTAATTTGACAAACCTACATGAAATTAAAGCTTTATTGGGAATTATTTACTTTCTTGAGGTCATGAAAGCGAATAAATTGAATACAGATGATGCATGGGCAAGAGATAGTACTGGAATTGAATTGTGTAGAATAGCTATGTCTGAAAACAGATTCCGATTTCTTCTCAGAGTAATTCGTTTTGATGACAAAGCTACAAGAAATGAAAGACTTCGTCAAGATAAATTAGCAGCTGTGAGATTGATTCTTGATACTTTTGTAAAAAATTGCCAAAAGCATTATTCTCCTTCGGAATATACACTGCGTGACATTGAAAATGGAACACCAAGAAATAGTGGCCAGAAAATTATGCAAATTTCAGGGTAGACGCGCCTAACCGAGTTATGCAAATGATGTAAAATGCGCAGCTCTCGTGCGCACATGGAGTAAGATATAAGGGAAGGAACTTGCAGAAAGGACAGTATTCGTGTCGTTATTTCTTCAAGGAAATTCATTGTAGAAATTTTGTTCTTGTGTCAAAAGACACGTGTAATAACAGAGAATGCCAGGTCATCGTAAACGGAGGCAGTTCAAGCAGACAGACGCTTTTACGAGGGGCATGGTGATCGGACTGAAAAGGGCAGGTTGGTCCATACGTCAAATCGCAGCTGATACACACCTTGGTGCGTCCACAGTGCACCGACTGTGGAGAAGATGGTTGGAACAAGGAAATGTGGCAATTTATAGGAATTCCGGTGCAACCAGAGTGACGTCAGCACATGTGGATCGGCGTATCCTTCGACAAGCAGTGGCGGCCCCACAAGCCACTTGTACCGCCATCCTGCAACATGTGCAAGACACCCTAGATCATTCCATCTCGACCAGAACTATTTCCCGTCGATTGGTTGCTAATGGCTTGCACTCATGCCGTCCGCTATGAAGACTGCCATTGACCCCACCGAATAGGCGCCAACGTTTGGAATGGTGCCGGGCTAGATCGACGTGGATGACGGAATGGCACAGGGTCGTGTTCTCAGATGAGTCGCGTTTCTGCTTGTCCAGTGATAGTCGCCGTGTACGCGTGTGGCGTCGACGTGGAGAAAGGTCCAATCCGGCAGCAATTGTGGAACGCCCCACCGTACGACAACGTGGAATCATGGTTTGGGGCGCAATCGTGTATGATTCCAGGTCACCTTTACTTCGTATTCAGGGCACTATGACGGCCCAACGATACGTTGATGATGTGCTGCGACCGGTGACACTCCCCTACCTTCAGGGGGTGCCCAATGCCCTTTATCAGCAGGATAACGCCCGACCGCACACTGCTCGCATTAGCCAACAAGCTCTGCAAGATGTACAGATGCTTCCCTGGCCACCGTACTCTCCTGATCTCTCACCAATCGAGCACGTCTGGGACATCATTGGACGCCGTTTGCATGCCTTGTCACAGCCGCGTTCAGCAGACGAACTGTGGCAAATGGTTGAGAGGGAATGGAGAGCCATCCCTCAGGACGCCATCCGTACTCTGATTGACTCTCTACCTAGACGTGTTGCTGCGTGCATCGCCGTCCGCGGTGGTCCTACTTGCTACTAAGCCGACGCCGTTCTCGCTCTGTATTATGACTATCATTTTGAAATAAAGATCACTTATTGTTCGTCCCTGTCTCTCTCTCTCTGTCTGCCGAGTTTCATCACTTTCTGGCCACTATTTCTTGGTGTTCCATTTTCAATGTCACGCAGCGTATAACGGTGGATGAAAAGCTTGACGCTTTCAGAGGGAAATGCAATTTCAGGCAGTATATTCCGAGTAAACACAATAAATATAGAATAAAATTATTTGCTCTCGTGGATTCAAAAATGTTTTTTACTTGTAACTTGGAGATTTATTCAGGAAAAACCCTGAAGGTCCTTACAATGTCAGCAAAAGTCCAAGTGACGTTGTGGAACGATTGTGTGAGCCAATCAAGGGAACTGGCCGCAATGTAACAACGGATAACTGGTTCACCAGTTATTCTTTAGCTCTAAAACTTTTACAACAATATAGACTAACAATTGTTGGTACCTTAAAAATAAATAAAAAGGAAATCCCCTCAGAGTTTGTCATCAGCAGAGGTAGAAATGTACACAATAGTGTTTTTGGCTTTCAAAGTGAAATGACACTTCTTTCATACAAGCCTAAAGAGAATAAAGTTGTACTTATGCTTTCAACTCTGCACCACGATGCAAATATAGATGATTCAACGGGAGAATTGAAAAGCCAGAGATGATATTGTTTTATGATATGACAAAGGGTGGTGTAGATATGATGGACGAAATGACAGCTACATATAACTGTGCTAGAAATTCAAGAAGATGGCCCATGGTTATTTTTTATTCACTTTTAAATATTGGGGCAATAAATTCCCAGATAATTCATTTTGCAAATGGCAACGCATCAAAGGTTAAATCAAGACGTCATTTTTTGAAAACCTTATCCTTAGATCTTATTGAAGAGATGGTCAAAGTTCGCACAGTAAGCGGAAGAATGCCATGTGAAATAAAGGAAAAGGCATCCGATATTTTTAATTTGTTAGAGCCTGGTCCATCTAAAAAGCCAAAAATAGGAGAAAGACATCGATGCAAGAAATGCCAGAAAGAAAAAAAAGGACAGAAAAACTATTCAACATTGCCAGTACTGTTTTGCTTTTTTGTGTAAGGAACACTCTGTAATAATTTGTCAAGAATGTCATAAAGGACGAAACAAGTCCTAATTTCTATGAAAGGAAGTGATAACTTTCATACAAATTTATATTTTATAACCTATCTTCAATAAATATTTTTATTTTCATAAAATAGTCAAATATATCATAAATATTTGATATTTTGATTTGTTATTAATAAAATAAATAAAATATGATTTTTATATCTCAGGATTTTATGTAAAGTTATTTAATAGACAAATCATTATTCTAACATAGAAAACAATAAAAATATTGAAAATAATATTTGATTTATTTAGGTTTTAAAAAGTGGGTAAATTTTACCCACCGCGACCTTTCAAGGTATAAAATAATGATTTAAATTCTCTCTCTCTCTCTTGCTTGTTCGGCGGTACATATATTACAACTAGCCGAATGACCCGGGCAACGCCCGTGTTTTACCCGATTGAATGTTTTGATTCAAATACTATTTGTTACAATTATAATTTGGCGCCTTAAATAAATGCATATGTTAGTTAATAACTATAGCCTATGTGCTTTATCTGTCTATGTACTGTTGGCTTCCGTAGGCGTCTCTTACTGGGAAAAAGAAAGAGAGGATTCCATTTAGTTATTTAAGGTGCGACCCGCTCCAACACAATAGTTACAAAAACCAAAAAGCGAGTGGGGGGGGGGGGGGGGGGGGGGGCAAAGGTGGCGTGATCGTAGCCAACCAATAGGAGAGCGCCATTCCAAAAAAAAAAAAAAAAGCAAACGGTGACAGAGATGAAAACTGAAGAATTAAGAACGCATGACGCTCGTAACTGTATATAGAATAGGAAGGATACAGAGAAGATCAGCATGGCCCCTGGGATGACACGCAAAATCGTGAAACGTTCTCTCTCATTTGCCCGGTAGTTGGTGTTCTGCGCTCCAGGAACCTGGATTATAAATATCTCTCTTTATTCAAGTTGAAATTTGTTCATTTTATTTAAAACCTATTAACGTTACAGCTTCCCTTGAACCACGTACGTCCTTTTTAAAACCTGTTATTAAAAAAAAAAAAAAAAATCAACTTAAATATCTATTAAATTTAATTGCCATCTATCGTTAAAATTTTACACAAATAAATTTACTGGCAATGCGTTTCTTTTAAATATCATCAAATATTATCTCTACAGACCTTACTGCAATGATATGAGTTATTGAATGAGAGGGCTTGGCTCATCAGTAGTGAACCCTAGAGCGGTCTAGAGATTAATTTGGCGAAACCGCTGAGAGGGTTCACTACTGATGAGCCAAGTCCTCTCATTCAATAACTTATATCATTGCAGTAAGGTCTGTAGAGATAATATTTGATGATATTTAAAAGAAACGCATTGCCAGTAAATTTATTTGTTAAATATCTATTTAGATTTTACTTATTTTATTCGAATTTTATTATTTGGTTAAATTATTTCATCCAACATCTATTAAACCTATTTGTATGATTCGATCGATTTACTTTCTATTTCATTCGGCTTATTAATTTGATGTATTTAATAACATATTCAACGAATTTCATTGTTGTGTTTAACTCGTTTCATAAAATAATAAATATTAAGTCATTTTAATTGAAGTGTCTTCATTTACACGACAATATAAATGGACATACAAACACAATATAACTTCCCTTACGTGTACTACTAAAAAAAAACATGAATATTTCTCGTCTCTCATGGAGGTAGTCTTTAATTGGAGGTTGGTTCTGGTCAAATCTTTTTTATTTATAAAGATGGTCGCTCAGGGAGGTTTGACTGTATGCATATTCGAAAAAAAGTTTTTTTTTTCACAGTCTTCACGCACATTTTCTAAATAGAGATCCTTCCGTTTTCTACACGAGCTATGCAAATCAAAATGTAATTATGAGGGGATTTGGCAGGAGACGTCACCAGACACGTGTGCCACCCCCCTCCTCTCCCCTACAATAGTCCCCCCCCCCCCCCCGACCCGTCTGTCTGGACGCCCCCCTTCCATCTGGAAGTCCAGCTGGCACCCCTCTATTTGTCTGTTGGACCCACATGTCGGAATCTTTTATTCCAAGGAAATATGTATATACGAGGTGTGGATAAATTGAGAGTCACGCTAATATGCAAGAATGTTGTTACCCTCAGTCAAATTTCTATTCCATTATTTAATCTCCCAATAAATATCTCTTCATTCATGCCATTTTGGTTTTAGGTTTGTTTTAATATAAAATTCGATAATCTCAGGAAAATCTCTAGCGCGAATGTTTTCCTTTCTTAAAAAAAAAAAAAATAATAATAAAAACAAGAGTTGCCACACTATTTTATTTGGTGTTAATTGTGCTACAGCAATTCTCTAGATATTCCCAAGGTAAATAGGAATTAGATGGGAATCTTCATATTGGCAGATGCTTTTAGAATTGGGTTGAATTTTTCAAAATTTCAAAAATTTTAATAATTTAGAGAGATATCGAGATTGAAACTACCTTATTACATATATTATATATAAGTTTATATAATATAATAAGAATATATGTTTAAAAAAGTAACAACAAGTCAGAAAAAGGTCAGGTGGTGATATTTAAATATACATATCCTGACCTCTCACCTGAACCTTTTTAGATGGCAGAGCACTATCCAATGGAATAAAAATCAACTTGAGAACTTTGAAAAATTAAGTATAATTCATGATAAAATTTTAATTTTAATAATATATATTAGAGAAAGGTCAATATATACTTACTAAATAGTCAATATATTTAATAGTTAATATACTTAATAGTTTAATATATACTGTGTATATAAGAGCATATGCAAAATATATTTTATTTAATACTTTTTATTCTTCATATGCTTAAATAAAGCATAAATGCGTAATTGTAAGACTAAAATACTAATTTAATTCAGTAATAAATATACATATAAAGCCTTTATTAAAAAGTTTTCGTTTTATGCAAGATTCTTTTGAGAGATAAATTAAAGAAGAGAAAAAGGAGTAAGATATGGAGATTTATATGCAAATAATATATAAACATAAACCTTTTAATAAGGATAACACTAGTCACATTTTATATACAGGTTTCTTCTGAAAAAAAAAAGAACGGATTAAAAAAAAAAAGAACGGAAAATGGCTATATTTAAAAATAAAATTAAATAGATTAAATATAAATAAATATAATCATAGATGAATCAATAATACATTGAAATATATCTGTGAGAATAAGAGAATAATAGTAGATATATGAAGAGAATATATTGTCGCATTGAAAAATAGACGTGAGGAGAGGTAAACATAAACAAACTTTTTTCTCTGTAACGGTTTACCTAAAATTGAAGCTACGTACATTTGTATATCAATTCAATGACACAATTCACAAAACTATGTAATTGAATATATTCTAAAACTAAAAAATATGTAAATAAATAAACCACGCTACAATATATATATTACATACAAGTATGATAAATTCAAGTTATATAGGTGTTGTTTAAACTATGTACCTTCTGAGTAAACTGTTAGGAACCAATTCTTTCCTAGTCTACCAATCGAGCAGAGTAAACACTAACACCTCTAAGAAATCAACACTTTTAATTTCCTTTCATGACTAACTAATTTACATCATTAAAAAACCAATTTATATACATGTAAAACCGTCCAGTCATCTGGTCAAAATATAAATAAACTAATCTAGGAAAAAACAACTTATAAAATCCTAACAATGCCCCCCCATTTTAAAGTTGTTTCATACCCTCATCGGAGGCCTAGAGTGGTCAAGATCCTGGTTAGGTCTTCGTTTAACACCACCCGGCAAGTCAACATCCCATACTCTGTGCTCCCGAAGTGATGCCATTTCACATTCTATAGACCTCAGCCGATTTTGTGCTTTGGGCATATTAAGCGCCTCCTCGTATGATGACGGCATTTCATCTTGATGGCTCTTATGTTCAACTATCCCACGGTGGAAGGCTGATCTACAATACTCCTTCTGCCTAGCCGCAATTCTTGAAGATCTTCTTGGGATTATAGTTTCATTCTGGCCTTCGTCTTCTCTCCTCAGTGCTTCGTCTTCATAGGCCTGCTCTTCATCCTCTCTTCGTTCTAAGTTATTCAGATCTTTCTCTACCGATATTGTTTCCCCATCAGTCCCTGAATATCCTCTTGGGATCGCAGCTTCATTTTGGTATTCCCCTTCATCTTCCTTCTTTAGTTCTTCCACTGTATAGATTCTTCCTCTTCTATTAGATTTCAAAATTAACCCGCCATCACTTCCAAAAACAGAGGCCTTGCCATTCTGGAATAATACTTTGTTTCCTCTTTCCTCAATCCTTCCAACAGACAAAATATTTCCGTCTAACTCAGGAACGTATAAAACGTTTTCCAAGAACAAGGTTTCCCCTCCATATTCGTGACCGAGTTTGATGGTTACATCACCCATCTCTGATACTTTTATTTCCTCATTGTTAGCCATTTCTACTGAAGTTGAAATACTTTTTGTGTTCGTCAATTTCAGTCTGTTCGACGTCATATGTTCAGTAGCTCCACTGTCCAGAAACCAGATATTCTGCGAATTATTGTTTTTAAAGTTGTTCGCAAATAGGACCTTATGAGTCAGGTCTAGCGTACCTTGCTTCAGCATACCTTCGCTAATTCTCCTTGAGGAGTTGGCAAATCTGCAATTCCTAGCTATGTGCCCTAATCTGCCACAACTGAAACACCTTATCTGCCTGGAGATACCTTCGCTAATTCTCCTTGAGGAGTTGGCAAATCTGCAATTCCTTGCTATGTGTCCTAATCTGCCACAACTGAAACACCTTATCTGCCTCGGGTAGTTATAATTTTCCCTTTTCCCTTCCGTCCACGTATTATGATAATTCCTCGGTTGATCATATTCAAATTTATTTTGCTCTTGACATGGTGATTTGCATGTATCCTCTTTTCTTCTTACCGCAAAAGCGCAATTAGGATCTTCTTGAGGAATTTGACGCTGTTTCTGTCTTTTTTCTTCTAAAAGTAACTTGGATTTTACCACACTAGTAGATAGCTTCTCTTCTTGCTGTTCTAAACTGAGAATTAGCGGCTCGTAACTCTTTGGTAATCCCAATAGCATAATCAAAGCTAATTCGCCATCCCCAAATCCATGGTGGCACTTTGCTAATTTTCTATGACATTCCATTATTCTCGCGAAATATTCCTTCATGTCTTCGTCATTTCTTTTGACAATATTGAAAAATTCTCTCAGTAACTGTAATATGTGCAGCAAGCCATATTTTGTGTGGATATCCTCCAGTATCTGCCAAGCATCAATCGCTCGCTTGCAATCACCGATATCATCTAGGAATGAATCCTCAACTGCTAGTAATATGACAGATAATGCCAAACTATCTTTCCGCTTCTGTTTTTCTGTAGTTTCCCTAGGAAATCCAGGCTCAATCGCATCCCATATATCCTTCTGGATTAAAATAGATTTAGTTCTTATAGCCCAGGAATAATAATTATTACCATCAAGTTTAGGTATTCTGAACTCGTCAGCCATTGATATTTCCAGTTATGCAAATCTGACAAAAAAATTATAACTCAAATATTTTCTTCTTCTTCTTCTTTAAACTTTCTACTTATTCTTATTCAAACTTCACCTTCACTTCTTCAAACACTACTTCTTCACACTTTAGCTTCACTTCTTTAGACTTCAAGCTTCAGCTACACTTCTTTACTTTCTTAGCTTTAACTTCTAGCTTTTCCTTCTTTAGCCTAAACTTCTAATTTCTCTCTACGGCGCAGTGGAAGCGTGCTGCTGGGCCCATAACCTGTTAGGAACCAATTCTTTCCTAGTCTACCAATCGAGCAGAGTAAACACTAACACCTCTAAGAAATCAACACTTTTAATTTCCTTTCATGACTAACTAATTTACATCATTAAAAAACCAATTTATATACATGTAAAACCGTCCAGTCATCTGGTCAAAATATAAATAAACTAATCTAGGAAAAAACAACTTATAAAATCCTAACATAAACTAATCAAGGATAAGAAGACAAAATGGCCGCTAATCGAGAAGGATAAACCTGAAGGAGGAGTTTACCAAACGAATGTTGTACTAAGATAACGTCTTATGGCATTCTTTACATCCGCCATCTTGAAGTACCTCTTCTCCTTTCGTCTGCTTACTTTGCCATACCACATTTGTTGCCATTTTTATTATTGAAAAGTAGTATTTTGAAACACTTTTATTTTTAATATATATAATACGTGAAATATTATTATTTTAAATATCTACGATTTATAAATTATGTATATATAAAATATTGATATTTTAAAATATATAATACATTTTTTAAAAACAAATTTGTGTGTAGTTTAATATTTTATATGCAATTTAGGGATATACACTCAAGTGTTTGTATTATTATTTTTTGTTTCCAATTTCAAAAGAATAATTTTTAATATTTTAAGAATGTTCTTTATTTATAAAACATAATAAATATTTCAACTATTATAATAAAAATGGTGAGAGGGACACGTTATTATAAAAAAATATTAAGAGAATAATTATTTATTTATATTATTTTCATTTTTGATTTTTTTTATGAATTCAATTCGACAGTTATAATACGCTATTTATAATAATTATTTTAAAAGTATCTCCTGATCGTCACACTGAGTATTTTTGATGACCTGCGCCATCTATTAAATGGCAGAAACCATCAAGAACATTCAGTTTCATGATCAAGAAATGCTTCTAAAATAATTTTACTCATCTGGTACATTTTTCTTTGTAATCTATTTTTCTATAGTTATAATAGACAATAACAAGCTTAGGGACCTATGCCCTACACAGGATTCGTCCAGGTACATAATTGCTCAGAAAAGATGAGTTTGTTATTTACAGATGATCGTTCATTTACATTATTTACATACTCTTTTCTCAATGTTTTCTTCTCTTGCGCAGTCCTGTAAATCATAGTTATAATAATAATCTTTCAAAAAATTGTTGACCTTTTCTAAAATCATTTATTGTAGTTGGAGTTTATTTTGCTTGAAAATAGGTTTCAGAGATTTGATCGTAAAATTATGATATCAAACTTTTATTTATTTATTATATTATTCATATATTGTTTAAATTTGTGGAGTAGATGGTATTCATGTGCAGTACTGTAAAAACAACAACATCTATTTCCACTTTAAAATGTACTAAAATTACCCAGACAACAGCTTTATTAAGACCACCGGTCTTATACAGATTCACCACAGGAAGGAAGCATAGATAGAGCTTCTATAATCCAGGCAGCACAGAACCCAACAACAGTCTCCAGGTCCGACACTTGTCCAGTGGACACACCGTACATACGTCAGCGTTTCACTGAAAAGACGAGTGTGGTGGAATCAGCCGCGTTCTAGTCTTCCCTTTCCTCATCCAAAAAAAACCACGACATTCGGCGATTCTATTAATCTCCTCCGAACGGTGACTGCGGCCTTGTAGAATTTATATAAACCAAAGACCTTGATAAAACATCATTGTATTCATCAAGTTATAAATTTGTTGACTATCGGGTTGAGACAAGGATAAGTCGCCCAAAAGTTATCCTCGCTGTTTCTCCAAGCAAAAGCAACCTCATATTGTATTCTGCTATTACATTATATTATAAAAATTACATTTTGTTTTATAACTCATTTTATGGTAACGAGTGTGTGTTTGTTTGTACAAAAGATACAACTATATATATCAACTAATCTTTATTTATTTATTTCACGAGAGACGTTTCTATGACTTCCCCTGAGAAAGGTGACAAGGATTCATCGAAAGGTTGGAAATTACGTAAACGATGAATTTGATCGATGTAATTATAGCTTTTTGGAAAATTCACTTTTTTCCAAATGTTAGAAATGACTATTTTTTTATGCAAGCTTTCAAGCGATACTCGCTCTTCAACATTATTATCTCTGTGAAAAAAAAATTAGGTGTTGATGTAAAAAACAAAGAAGGCGTATCCTGACCAGAAGCACATGAACTTTTTTAGATGGGAGAGCGCCATCTAGTGGAACAGAAATCAACTAAACGTTGATTTAGCCTGTTACCTGATTATCTCTTTAAAATCGACTATTTCTTACAAAAAATATTTACAAATATACGCGTGCAGTTTGTATATTACAATTGAAATTAGTTTTTTATATTAATTCATATTTGTCAAATTAATAATCGTTTGGCGAAAATTCACAGAGGCAAAATTTTGACAGTATTTATTCGGCTATTTATTGTTGTTGTATCCAATGAAGAGCCTCAGATGTGTCCATGCATCTCTATCACAGCAATGTTCTCTATCTTAGGTGTGTAAAGATGCTGTTCTGGGTCCATGTCAACTGTTGTTATTTTCGTGTCCAATGAAGAGCCTCAAATGTCCCCGTGCATCTCTATCATAGCAGTCGCAATGTCCACTATCTTTCGGTTATTTTAGTGTTATAATTAATAAAAACATATAAAAATAGATTTCTGATTTTCACATATTTATATAGAAAGTATAGTTTGTACTTAACTTATCCCAATTTTTAAAATAATTTATAAAAAGGTGTTAAAACAGTCGAAGGAATTTCTAAAGAAATTTCACTTTTATATATTAAAAAATAATTTTCTTCCCCAACACCTCTTTGATAATTAAAAAAAAAGGGCAAAATAAAAACAATTGAAGGAATTTTTGTAATAAAATTCATTTCGTTCTGTAACTCCCATTTAAAAAGAATGATTTTTAAAACCAGCCTAAGCAAACCCCATTACCCCCTTGCTACTTTTATTTAATCAATTTAACTCAATTAACCCGCTTGCCTAGAGTTCGTTTGGTCGGCAAATCGCTACGCGTCTGCTTACATATTGGAAATATTTTTTGCCGTTTTTTTCTAGCATTTATCCACCTAAATCCTTCTTTTATAATTGATTAATAATATTTCTTAGAGTGAATAGAGTTTCCTATGAAATAATTTGATCGTTTTATACTTATTATTTTAAAAGTAAGTAGTTATGTAAATTAATTACCTATTTTGGATTAATATTATATTAAAAATACTTTTTTTTAGTTTTCATAGTATTTAAAAGAATTTAAAGAATATTTATAATTGATTAATAATATTTGTAAAAGATAAATACCTTCAAAATAATTTGAGCGTTTTATTCTTATTTACATATAAATAAAAATAGCTATGCAAATTAATTGTCTATTTTTGGATCAAGTGTTATAATTGTTTTTCCCCTTTTCAAATTATTTATTTAACCAATTAAACCATCTTTTAGAATGAATAGTTGCCTATTAAGCAATTTGAGCGTTTTATTCATATTATTATAAAATTAAGTAGTTATGTAAATTAATTGCCTAGTTTAGATCAAGTATAATATTAAGGTTTTGCCTTTTTATAGTATCTTTATATAACCCATATCTTTATTTATAATTGACTCCTATTATATCTTAAAGTTATTAACACACTATTCAAAATTACGAATATTTTAAAGCGTGTTGAGTCATTATGCACTTTTACTTAGATATAGTTATGTAAATTAACCGATATTTTGGAATAATCATATCGCAAAATATGCAAAGTTTCTTTTAATAGATGTTCCATTTTGTTAGATACTTCTTTTCCGCCCTGACGGCATCAAATGTTCAGTCAAACAAAAATAATAAAGAGGCACTTCTCTCTTTAAAAATGCGTTAAAACAATGTGTTTTGTTTATTACCCCGGTACAAAATGCAATTGTCAAATGCAGACAGAAAGTCCACAACATGTATACCATGTTTTCGGTCTATGGCCTCCATAAGTACAAGGGTGATTTCATAACATCTACGAGATAAGAAATCGATCAAATATATATTTATTTATTCAACCAAATCCTTTTTTTAGAGTGAATTAGTAAACAATTTGAGAGATCATGTTTTTGTCTTGTGATTGGACCTACTGAGAATAGTATAAAGCCCCCCGAATTAGATGTTCAGGTACAGTGCTCTCTGAGGTCGTCTCCACGCTAGTTGTTCCCAGGGTGGTCCGCAGACCTCTCTTTCCTCTCCGATCTACTTCTCACTGTTTTTTTTTTGCTTCTGGATCCTTCCTCCTGTGTGTCCTTACCACTTGCCACAACTCACGACTGCCTTACAAATCACCACATATATATTCATATATTTATCTAATAAAAAAGCATAAAATGTGTGTGGATTGAATATATATTAAGAAAAAAAAGCATCTCCTTATCGTGCAACTGAAAGTTGCTGATGGCTTGCGCCATCTAACGGAATAAATATAAACTATTCGTTGATTTTTAATTATTCCAATATATATATATATGTCATATAATTACTCAATAACCTAATCGGATGATTATAATAATCAATCACGTGATGTGACATCAGCGCCTTCTACTGTAAACATTTGTTAGATATTCTCTCTTAGCTTATTTTGATAGTGTAACTAAAAAGGTTGTAAAAAGAATTATATATCTTATAAAATATAAATTTACAATGTATAAGACTACTTATATTATGGCCTTAATTACAGTACAGCCAATCAACAGATGGCATAAAGTCAACCTCACAGAACAGTGGTACAACATGTATTCAAAATAGAACACAAAGTAAACTGTTATTTTATCTTTTGGTATTTAATATGATTGATTAAAAAGATTTTCAAAAATATAAAATAAATATTTTTTAAATAGAATTTTTCTATAATTTAT
This sequence comes from Cordylochernes scorpioides, assembly GCA_030710605.1. Lineage (NCBI taxonomy): Eukaryota > Metazoa > Arthropoda > Arachnida > Pseudoscorpiones > Chernetidae > Cordylochernes > Cordylochernes scorpioides. Next base: position 37,746,743 of record CP092874.1, read on the forward strand.
ATAATTTAATATTTAAATAATGTATATATAAAAACTTACCGATAAAATATATTTAAATATAAAATTATATGATTGTCAAAAAATATATAACAAAATATATCTATAAATGGTATTAGCTATATAAATGAAATTTTAATGTTGATTAATACAAAAAGATCAATTCGTCAAAATATAAATAGAATATATTTTGCACAATATATTTATATTTTTTCAAAAATATAATTTTTTAAATGTAATATGTATAATATAAACGGATATTTATTTTTTAAAATTTATTTTCTTTTTATAAATAAGCATTACTATTTACGAAATTACACCAAAAGAAAAAAAAAGAGAGAGAAGTGGGGAAGCATATTTTCATAAAATTTTGTAAACTTTTGCACAAAATTGATACTATTTATAAAAATTCAAACAGAATACCAAAAAAGGAATATTATTTTTGAAATGGCGTAAATAAAATTCATAGTAGAGAGCCTTTCCTTTTTTTATTTATTTAAAATAAATTTGTATTTTTACATTTATTCATATGCAACTTTTACATTTCAATAACATTGCATATATCAGTTCATAGGTGGGAAACCTTCACTTTTCAAAACAAGTATTTCTACCTTGTAAAACCTTTTTGCTCTTAAATTTTTTATGAACCTATTAAAATATAAATATTTTAAAAGTTAAAAGGGAATAATACTCTATTGCGCCAATTTTTATTGCTCTAATAGCTAAATATGTATATAGATATTAGACTTTTAAATATAGATTAACTTCAAATAGATCTTCAAATTAATTAACTTCAAATAATAATATATAACTTCAATAATTAACTTCAATTAATCTTCAAATGGATTGCTCTATTTTCAAATGATTAGCTCATAAAATATTTGAAAACTCAATTTTTTAATCAAAACTTTATATATATTTTCATTTAAAAATTAAGCTTAACAAACCGAAATATATATATATTATAGATTTACTAAGGACATTATTTATTACATATTTTTATTTTATTTTGTGCATTTCACACTATTAAAAAATTTTTAAATTTTAACGGCAATATTTTAGTAACAATATTTTAAAATTTAATAACATAATTATAGAGTTCAATAATGTCATTTCAAAATTTAATATCGACATTATAAGTTTTAAAACAATTTTTTAAATTTTATATAAAAGCATTCATTTTGATAATAATTAAATATATATATATACAATATTATATATACAAAATATCATAATGAAATATAAAAAAATCCTTTTTAAATTCAAAAATGCTTTTATTGAAATAAACAAAGTCTTTATTAAAAGCAAAAAATATATATAGGCAAAGTAATTCACAAATTTTCAGTATAAAACATTTATTACAATTTTAAAGCGAATAAAAATTAATTTTAAAATCAATTAAAATAAAGAATAAGTCACCGAGGATGCTATTATTAGAAATTAGAACTTTTTTTTCCTTTTCCTGTCAAAACAAACAAATAAATAAAAAGAAATAACGCGCGCAACAATATCAAGCAATTTCATTAAAAAACTTTCTAAATTGTTTAAGCTTCTATTGTAACGTTGATAATAAAAGAACTTTTTTATTTGGTGACCCTGTGTTAAAACCCCTATCGAAATGCAATCTTTAAAAATATTTACATAGATTTTTCTCGTCACCCCATTTATTAAAAAAATCTATAATTAATAAAGTAATGGATTAGGTATTATTTAAAAGGTGCTAAAATTTATATATCTTTCCCCTTTTAACATTATTTTTAATAATGGCTTTTTTACAGAACATAAATCCTTGTCGTCTATTTTTATAAAAATGTCAAATGTTTTCTTAAGATATTGTATTTTTCTAACGATTTTTCTCTTGAATACACTTTGTTTTTATGTCGAATTTAGTTTTAAAAGTTTTTTTAAGTTAGGATTATACGTATATATTCAAGTTTAATAGTTCTTATTTTTATTGTGTCTAAAACTATTATAAGAGGTTTAAAACGTTTTTTATATTGGAAATATTTAATATTTACATATGGGTACTCATGTATTTTCATATATATTTTTTTTCAAAACGATACATATATATTTTGGTTTAAAAGGCATATTAAAATATATATATATATTCTGTAATAAATAAAATATTATATATATATATATATATTCGATTTTAATGCTTATATTATTATTTTCAAAAATAAATAAACAAACAAATTAGCTTTTATTCAGCTGTAAACATTAATTGCAACCAAAACGGCTTAAAAATAGGTAAATAGGTATTTAATAATTTTATTCAATAATTTTTGACGTTTTAAATTCACAAGAATATTTTGATATAGGTGTATAAAGCACCATTTTACCATTATACTTAGCGACATAAATTACAAAAGTTTGTATGAAAATAATTCTAATTAATTGTTGTGTAAAAAAAAAATTAATAAAGCACACCTATAATAGTATTCAAAACAAAATTATTTTCGTTATAATTTTATATATACACACGTGTTTCTTTCTACTATATTGAAAGAAACGAGAAATTATTGAGAGGTAGCTTGGCTCATCAGTAATGAAACTTTTTTTTTCAAGCACTCTTACCAATTTTAATATACCAAACAGATATAACTATTGTATTGGTTATTCTGGTTATTTCAGAAAGTATTTTTATAAAATTTCTTGCTGAAAGGTATAGTTTAGGGAATCTATTAACATACTCACATTTTTGAAAAATACAACAATGCAATAATAACACATAAAAAATAAAATAAATTTGGGATTGAGACCATTTTATTCCATCGGCACCATAGAATACTATACTCATGGACAGGACTTTAGGAAGTTGTACCTTTTAGCATGTATATCGGGATTCAGACAATAACTCTGAAAGATATTACAGTGACCTTTATTGAAGACTTACAAACAAAACTTAAGGAAGTTGTACCTTTTAGCATGTATATCGGGATTCAGACAATAATTCTGAAAGATATTACAGTGACCTTTATGAAGATATACGAGATAACCAAATGTGAATAAAATTGACTCTGTCTCCTTAAAAAAAAAAAACATAACCGGCTATATCAAAGACTTTCCACTTCCCTAAGGTTTGTCCATGAGTGTATTATTTAATATATAAAACTTTATTTCTTTTCTCTTGAGTCTATGTGACAAAAACCCTCTATAACGTATTCTTTATCAGCCCTACAAATTTCTTTATAGTAATTCACTGTGAAAAAATAGGAATTTTATAAATAAAAATGATGATCATTGATTTAAAACTTCACATATAGTACTAAATTACTATTTTATACAAGTATTACGATGAAGAAATGCTCTATACTATAATTTTTAATAGTTAGGCAGTCAATTGGTCAAGAGTTTTAGAAAACAATCGATGAATTTATTCAAATCGATCAATACATTTCAATACAAATCACAGATTGCTACCATAATAGCAGTGGATATAAAAAGACGCAGCCGATTCTTAAAAAAAAAAAGCAGCCGACGTAGCACTATAAGGGTAACTTACCTAATAGTGTAATAGATAAAAAAACAAGACTGGGGGAAGTTCAATTTGGTTTACAAGCCAAGAACAAATGTAGCACACTCTTTGGAAAATTAGATTCTGGTAATCTGGTAGCGGACGCCATTTTGATTATTTTCGCTCCACAGAGTTGAGCCGCGATTTTGGAAATTTTCCATTTTGATTCCTTTTTTCTTTTCTTTTCTTTTCATCTATCATTCTTCACAGAGTAAGCTAGCTTCTTGATTATTTATGATATTGCCTAAGGCTTCTCTTCGAAGTCTCAAACACATTTACTTCAGAAATATCGGTGGTCCAAAGTTTTGAAATGATCGTCTGCTTAAATAAAAATATCGTCTGTTTCTTTTATATGCGCGCGCTAAATTTTTTTTTTTTCAAACTTGTATATGCCTTCCGAAAAAGGTCAAATTTGTATTAAGCAATTGTATTAAGCAATTATTTAATATTTTTCATGAGGTTAAAACGCTTGGAAATAAACATGAATTATTTTTAAAATGTTAGAATAAGCATATATAAAACTATTTTAAAATATATGTGTCGTATTTCAATGATATTTTAAACTCTAAAATATTATATATATTGTGAGATATCATTAAAAAAAATTGTTGATTGAAAAAAATGGTTTTTACTAGAACTTTAGGAAATATGGCAACTGGTCCTCCTGGTGTGACTATGTTTTCCACTCGATGATGATGATAAGACTTCCATTATACGAGAGACGCCCCATTTAGCAGCCTCCACCGTTCTTCAAGAATGCTCCCTCTAGCGACAACTTTCACAAATTCCACGCCATTTTTCTTTTCCGCTAAATTTTCCTACTAAATTTGAATTTCATGATGCTCTGTGGTTAGAATAGCGCGTTTATATGATATATATTTATATACGTACTTTAAATAAATATATTTGCATATAGGCTATATATATCTTTTCACGTGTTGTTGCGTTATAAATATATATGTGAACATACACATGCATTTGAATGAAGAAAATTGTTTAAATTATTATATAGAGGAAGATATCGTATTCTGATTTTCTTGGTATAAAACTGTCTATAATTATTTCTTTTCCATCAGTTTAAAAATTATATATACAAGAATTATTTTTTGGCCATACAAGATTATGATATGCAAATAACAAAGTGCCATATATATATATGTTTTAATAATATATTTTGTCTGCTTACTGTTATATTAAATATTTTGAGAAAAGAAATAATTAAGATGGAAATGCCTGATTTAAGACGTGAAAAATAAAGAAAACAAAATACATATTTACATATGTACAAAAATATTTGAGCCGGCCAACGGGAAACAACAATGTTTTTATATAAGGAAAGCCGCGACATCTGGCAGTCGACTAAACAGAGTAGTGTTTGTTCTAGAATTTATAATTTCAAAATAAAATATAATTTTATATAATATATATATAAATATTTTATTTGACATTTAGGACGCGATATCCCAGCTTGGGATACTTGCGCCTAAATACATTTTAGCAGCTCATATACAATTCATTTTATATACAATTGAATAAACAAGACTAAAAACAAAATTACAACTGAAAGGTTGGTTTTCTCAAACAGAAATAAAGTCTGAAATGAATTTACAAAAATTATTGAATTATACATAGATGTCATTGTTATATACAAATTCACACATTACTTCGATGGGATAAAAATGATTACTTCTGTAACTGTGAAAGATTGGACATTCTATTAATAAATGTGTTGAGTCTTAGTTTTCTTTTCCTCAGAAGAAGCTAGGATCATCTGTTGCCTCTATTTTCGCCAGAAAAAAAAATACAATTCGTTTTACAAAAGGCCATTTATAGAGAGGTCGATAAAAGATAATGAAAAATATATATCCACTCGTGGACAAAACTTGAGGAAGTTTTACCTTTTAGTATGTATATCGGGATTCAGACAATAACCCTGAAATATATTACAGTGACCTTTATTGAAGACACACGAGATAACCAAGTGTATCATGAAGATAGAGATTTTTCGGATGACATTCATAGTTTTAGAATTAAAGACACTTCGGCCAGTAAATCATTTTATTACCTCGAAGTTTTCACAAAAATATTTTGTCTTCGTCAAGAACAAATAAAAATAAGTTGTTCATCAATAAGGAACACGGATCACTCAAATGTATCCCCCCCCCCCAAATCTGATTGGATAACGCTTTGTATGCAAATAGCGTGGGTTAAAGGTATGCAAATTAACGACAAGACTTCGAGACCTCGTACAATTAAGCTTCCAATTAGATCATCCCTACCGACATAATTAAGGGTGGTAATTAACATTTTCACTCCCCATACATAATTCATTAACAAACATCTTGCCACCCCTGGAGAATCACCTTGGTCAAAAACAATTATTTTTTCCCCTCTGTGAATTTCACAGATGGAGTGTTTGAAAAATTTGTTTTTTTTTCTTTCATACTATTGAATAATCTAATGTGTGTTTTTTCTTTTCTTTAATTCTCCACATAACCTGAAATTATAGAGATTCTCTTTTTTTATCTTTTTTTTTCACAGAATAATTGAGATTTTTCTATAGGTTATTTTGGTATATACACATTTTAAATTGTTAGATTGATAATGGATTAATTTTGAAGAAATCTCAAAATAACTACAAATAAAAAAACTGTATATTAAAAATACTTTTATTTTTAATGTATATTTTAATAAATAAAAATGTGTAAAATAAATGGAAAACAATAACCATTTCTTTGAATAAAAATGACATTCCCATTTGATACCTTTATGAATTTACTGAAATTTCCAAACAAAAAATTAATTTTGATATTATCTGCGTCTTATATAGGTCATCTATTATAATATATAAAGTTTTTCTTTGTTGGAAAATGTATTACCTCTTTATATACCTAATTATATTTGTTTTAGTCTTATATATATATTGTTAAAAACAAAGTAGATATATCCCGACCAAAAGCATATGTACTTTTTAGATGGCAGAGCGCCATCTAGTGGAACAGAAATCAACTAAACATTGATTTAACCTGTTATATAATTCTATCGTAAAGAAAAATCAACAAAATCCAGCGATTGGTTTATATGCAAACATAGTCAAAATGAATACTCTTTAAAACAGAATGTATAGGCTCAACTGGATATTAAAGATTACTTTTTAAGCTTCATGTTGCAACTTATATAGGCGAATTATACAGTATTTCGTCTAAAAAAATTGTAGAATTTTACAGTATTTTACTTTAAATCTATTATATCAAGACAAAAATTACAAGCAAAAATAAAAAATCGTGACTACCAACAAGGTCTGTTTCACTATTTCACAGCAAAAATTTGCATAATCTTAAACAATAGTGCCCGGTCAGGATCTCTTTTATCTTGCCGCATGTCCTTGAAACCAGCTGTACATCCTTTCTCTCCAAGGACAAGCTTGGCTAGTCACCCCCTCGCTGTTTTATTACCTTGTGTGGTCCCTGATGTTTTTTAACTCCCTCCCATACACCATCTGAACTACTGCTGTTTAATTGGACCGCGGTTTAAACTTCCTCGGGTTGTTTAGGTTTTGTTGTTGGTTTCTTTGGAAATTGATTGTAATGATGATTAATTCGATGATGATAGTTATAGATAGATATGATGATAGTTATTATATGATATATGATGTTAGAGATAGATTTGATGAATCGTTTAAATAGACTAATGAAAAAACACTTAAGTTGTACATATTAACATGTATATCTGGATTCAGACAATAATTCTGAAAGATATTACAGTGACCTTTATTGAAACGCACGAGATAACCAAGTGTGAACAATATTGCCTCTATCTCCTTTAAAAAAAAAAAAAACGATCGGAGACACATCAAAGACTTTCCACTTTATTAAGTTTTGTCCATGAGTGTAAATGACTGATATTTTTAAAAATTATTTATTGGGATATTCTGGATTTTGTTTTTCTTCAACCTAAAGTTCAAATAGAATGTGAATAGATTGTGATATTAGCCATAAATATGGTCAAAAAATCTCAATTCAATTAAAACCTATGCTAATATTCCAAAGCAATAAATCTTTTAATATAATCCGGAACCCCATCACCAGATCCAATATTAAGAAACGTCCCGACCAGCAACCATATGCCATTTACTCCATAGGTTGCCAAGATTGCAACGCAAAATATGTGGGTGAGACTGGCCGCTTCATTTATAACAGAATTTCCGAGCACAACAGAAATATAATAAACAGGGATCCCAGGTCTTTGATCTTTCAGCACACCTCAAAAACCGGCCATGCCTTTAACCTTTCCGACCCAACCTGTCATTACCACAACATCAAATCCAAATATCAAAGATTATTAATAGAATCCTTCGTCTCTCATGATTTAAACAGCATCAACAGGCGTATAGAACTACCATCTCAGTACCATTCATTCAGGAAAAAACAGCCCAGCCCTTCCTTTTCACCAGATCCTTCCTCATCTTCCCCAGTTTGACCTTCACACCCATAGCCCCATATACCATGTTTTGTTCGCATGTAGATAGAATTTTACTTGCGTCTTATTTTCGAATATGTAGATGTCCTGCAGTCTGGCGAAATTTATATATTATTTTATGTAAATGTGTTTATATTTATTTTTATTTTTTATATTTTTATTTTCAATCTTCGTTAGGTGTATGTAAATAATATTGTACATCTATATATACTCTTTCTCTCAGCTTATAGCTTGGCCTGTGGAAGGATCGATAAGATCCGAAAGCTTGCATAAAATTTCACGTATAAAGAAACGTATTGCCATCGTTTATTTTTATTTTTATTTCATAATCGTTATATTTCATTACGTTCTATTAACCTGGGTTATCTAATATCTCTTGAAAAAAAAGGAGGAAATAGAAAAGCTAGCAATATCATTGTTGTGATATATGTTAAATTATCACATACTATGCATTTTGTCCGTTTTATATGATTAACTATTTTCATTCATATGTAAATTTTGTTTTATCTAAGACCAAAAAATGGACCATCTGGAAAGAGGGAATTACCCTCCTTGGGGACCTCGTTCTCAGGTGCATCGTCTCCAGTAGCGGCGGACTCCAGCAATTGGCAGTATCTTTGACACATTATAACAATCATGATAAGAAAAAGGCATCTCCTTATCGTGCAACTGAAAGGAGACACCTTTTTCTTAATTTATCCACCTTATCCCAGTACAATTTCACATTTGTACAATATTTTTTTCACAATATCATAATAGTTTAAAAATTTATTTATTCATAAGTATTCTTATCCCTTAAACATATTGCCACATAGAAAAATTAAGGGAACGTCTAAATGACAAGTTATGCAAATCAAAACAATTATCAACTTATTTACATCAAAGAACAGAGAGAGGTAATGAGAGAAAGGTGATTAACAAGCTATATTTAGAGTAATTATCTATTTATTAATTATAAAAAAATGCTGCCACAGTATTGTGACCTGTAGATAGAAATATCCAAATCTCTGTTGGTGGTTTTCATCATCTTCTATTTACATACATAATCAATATCGATGGACATTTTGCCCTGAGTTTGCTGAGACGGTCAATAGATGGCGCTGTTTTAGCGTATTTTTTTGACGGAAGAGGCGATCTCTTTATTTTATATAATCAATTTATCATATTAAAAAGTATACTTAGTATGGTGAATATTGTGGTTTTACTTTCACATTACAGTGGTATAACAATATTCTGACAGGGAAATGTTTTGGTGTTCTCCCCACCTCTTACCAGTACTGGTAGTACATATATCTATCATTCTTATGTATAATTAAAGGGAGAGGTTCCTCTTCTGGTACATGAATATCATCCTTCCGCAACTTTATGTTGTATTCTTGTCTGAAATCAGCCCTTGCCACTTCACCAGTTTAAACACCTGTTTGGTAAATTAGACCGAATTCATAACTCCTCTCGTAGGATGTTATGAAATCAAAGACGTCCCTGTACTGATGAGGGCCAAAGCCTGAAACCATGGTATACTGGTTGTTGGCTTTTGTCTGAATTTTCCAAAACTGGTGTTGTGGCTCATTCTTTATCATTACTAGTAAAGTTTTTTTTTACTAGGGTGATGAACAGTGCAATCATTATAATGAATAATTAAAGGGAGAGGTGTCTCTTTTGATACATATATATATCAGTATATGTAATCTTTTTTCTTGATTTACCGGGAAACCTCTAGGCAAAATTATTGGTCGTTGAGGTGCAGCCTGCACCACGCTGACGAGGGTCAACAGCCCGAAACGCATACTTGGTTGGCTTTTATTAATATATCAAGAAAATAGGTTGGCCAAATATTATTGAACAAACTTAAATCAACGTTTAGTTGATATTTGTTCCACTAGATGGCGCTGTGACATCTGAACTGATCATCGGAGCGGTCAGGATATATGCCTTTCTATTATATATATATAATATATACATGGTTAGTTTTTCTTGATTAATCAAGAATGGGTATTTGGCCAATTCTGGAATAATTAAAAATCAACGAATAGTTGATATTTATTCCGATAGATGACGCCAGCCATCAGCAACTTTCAGTTGCACGATAAGAAGATGCCATTTTCTTAATAATATTATATTTAAATAATATTCATTCCTAATTTATAAAGGTATAAAAATTGACATTTAAATATATAATACATTTTGTTTAATTAAAATATTCATATTAAATCTACAAAATAGGAAAGGTTTCATTATAGTTAAAATATTAAAAATATAGAATTTTATATAGTGGATTTACATGAAAGAAATAAATAGCACAATTTTTCGGGATCGTTTAAATTAAACAATAATGATATTCATAGAATTTTAATTAATATCATTGAATTAGGTAATATATATAAAGATTCAGCATCAAAGCTTGATTAAAATATTTTTCGAAATAGGTTTATTTATTATGAAAGAGACTATTATATTAAACATATAAAATATATTTTCTATCATTTTATTTGCTTGCTATATTGAGAGAATGTTTTTGTACAAACATTCTGCATTTTAATTTGAGAAAACAGTAAAAATATATGGACCTTTTTGGATTATCTTCAAACAACACATTATATAATATTTTTTAGGATATAACCATTTTATCTCTTCCAATATATCACTCTGTGATTACAGATATATTTTAGACAGAGAAAATAACTTTCTCAAACGATAATTGTAAACTAAATTTTAACCAAAAGAACATATTTCTTTTTTATTTTCATATTTATGACTAGACAATATTCCTATATTGTTCTATAAATTTTATTTTTTTATTCCTTTTACCAAAGAAACTAGAAGGGAATATTTGATTTAAACTTTGCAAACTCCGCAGAAACGTCGTTTGATATTTTATTCTATCGATTTTCAAAACAGACGAGAGTTTATTTAGTCCAACTTTGTTGAGGCACGCAACTTCTTAATTATCAAACGAAACAATTACTTTCAGAAACCTACAGCATTTTTGTTTTGTTTTTTAGAATATATTTATTCCATATACGACCCTTTTTTTCTCTCTCTCTTCTCTAAAATTATATCCTTTAAAACACAACTTCCTGAGAATCTGTGATTTAAATTTTAATGTCGACAGCCATTTCTTTATACATGTCGTAGATTAATTTGTTTTGATAGAAGTTAAACGAATATTTTTTTTCTTCTCTTTCTTTTTTTGAATTTTATAAGTATGCCTCTGAATATTTATATAGAGTATCTCGTATATGATGGAATAATGTATTTCCGCTCAATATATATATATGTAAACAAATAGAATATTTTTAAAAATAATGATTATTTATTATAATTAATAATTTAATTTCCTTCATTCACAGTATATGTGAAATTAAAAAATAGTTAATGTAGCTATAAATAACTGTTGTAATTATTATAATCTAAATTATGGCATACATTTTATTTTTTTTAATTGAATAAAAAACTAAAATACTCTATGAAATGTAAATAAAAAACAGAGTAAAAATGTTTTGAATAGGAGTGATATTTAATATGTTCTAGCTTGGCTAAAGCTATTTGCATGGCCGTAAAAAATAATATAATATATTTACATATATTAAAAAAATAAAACGTATCTTCTAACCAACGGTGGTGAATGAATTACTGAATCCCTGATAACATTTACAGTTAATTTTAAAGAATTGAAAATTATTTAACAATTAAAGTTCAATTTAAATGATTTTGGAGCATCTTGAATTATTTTGCGGATCGTTTCTTAATTTGATAAAAAAAGAAGGTAAAATTACTTCAACCCCCAAATCTACATACTTCATTAGTTACTAAATAAACAACGTCAATTGACCCCACAGCGTTCTCCCCCATAATAATTAAATTAATTGACATGTTATTTACACAAAAAAGGAGCAATCCTCTTAATCATTTCGTCTGCAATAATTTTGTACTATTGAATCGTTTTATTTCTCTTTAAAAACGTGTTACCAAAAGTTGGATTTTTTTCCCTAACCCTAAATAAAGAAGGAATGTTTTAATTGTAAATACGCTTAAGGGCAAAACTTCCAAACGCTTTTTTATTTGTTTGCAGATTTCCCAAAGTACAATTACCGCGCTGCGGTTAGTTCGTCTGCCTTTTTCTTGATTGTCTTCTGGTAAAAAATTAAGTCATTAAACGCGAAAAAAATCACGCATTATTAACGAAATGTATATTAATTATTATAATAAGAAATATTTTTATATATGTTTTTAATATATTAAAAATATATTTGATATATTTTAAACTATTTCTAAATTTCTATATAAAGATTTTTTTATTAAGTATAAGATTTATAATATGAATGAGAGGGACAACGCAAAATTATTAATAAACTTTTAGAAAAATTGTTTCAAAATATATATTGATTAAAATCTATTATTATTAAATATATATAAGAATTAGAAAAAAAGAGAAATTTTAAAGTTAAAAATAAATAAAATCTTTTATTAACACACACAATCAAAAATTGTCATCAACAATTGTGTTATTTTGAACCGAAATAAAAATTCCACTAACAAATCTCCATTTTTACATTTCCCCTCCACCATTTTTCATTATTACCATTAAAAAATCACCAAACTTCCAGGTTAATATTAAACAAAAGATTTTTTAAAAAGTTCAAGATAAAAAGCTAGCTTAAAAAAAAAAAAAACAGACGATGATAAGAGAGGTTTGAAAAATGGTCATTTAAAGAGAAGGAAGTGATGATGATAAGCAATTTTATCAGTGAGGGTCATAGAGAAAATTTTTCAAATTTCAGCCCTAATAAATCGTGGAGGTAGGCTTGCTTACCGATACTTCGATTAAATAAAAAGAGAAATTCGCTGTTTTTAATGGATGATATAGAAGAATATGAAATCTTTCTAGATATATGAAGAAATCAATATTAAAAATAGCATATCCTGACCAGGAGCACTTGTGCTTTACAGAAGGCAGAGGGCCATCTGGTGGAACAGAAATCAAGTGCAAGAAATAAAGCACAAGTGCTCCTGGTCAGGATATGCTATTTTTAATATTGATTTCAACACCTGATCTTTTTTTCTTTCGTTTTTTCATGTGCTAAGCGTATTTACGCAAGTTTGGCCTTAAATACCCATTTCTTGGTTTTTCAAGAAGCTACTGGGACCAAAAAATATTTTTTGGTCGCAGTGGTTCAGCCTACTCCACGCTGACGAGCGCCAAAAGCGCGAAACGCGTTCGTGGATGGCTTTTCTTGATTTATCAAGAAATTGGGTTGGCTAAATATCAGGGAACAGGCTAAATCAATGTTTAGTTGATTTCTGTTCCACCAGATGGCGCTCTGCCTTCTGTAAAGCACAAGTGCTCCTGGTCAGGATATGCTATTTTTAATATTGATTTCAACACCTGATCTTTTTATCTTTTATTTTTTTCTTTCGTTTTTTCATATGAAGAAATATCCAACAATTATCTATTAATACTATCTCTTTATCATATAGTAGCATCTCCAATATGGAACGTGTCAACATAGAACATAATTTTGACCTTTAAAACAGCTTTTCTATAATATGGGTTAAGGGTAGATTTTATTATATAAGAATCTAAGACCAAATATAAAGATTTCTCATCAAAGTTTTTTTTATCCCTAATACACGTGGTACAGGCCATGATAATCATGTTGGGTAGAATTTGGCGACTGCTTTTTACTGTAAGTGCACCACATGTCTACACATAAGAAAAGCAGTTCGTCTTTTGCACTTGCAAATGTGTCAGAGCCTCGTTTTGGTTACTTGCACTCCCTGGTGGGGTTGGACTTTTACAAGAATCGGGATAATTGGAGCATTTTTTTTATTAGAAAAAAAAGTGTCCAATGTGGGATTTAATCTCGGGTCGTAGCTGTCGTCGTAAACCAACTATTTAGACCATCCTTCCACCGACCCTCTTCAAAGTTTTCTTCTTTAGTTGGGTTGCTGATCAAGGTTAGGAAGACTCTAAACTGCTTTTGTTTTAAAAATTTGATTTTCCTTTCCTAGATGAATTGTCAATTTTGACTAAGAAACTTCAACTCTATCCCGGATTAATGTTATTAAAATTATCCCTGCAATATGCCATTTCCAATACTAATGTTAGACATTAAAAAACATCCTATATCTTATGCAAATCTCTTCATGTCTATTTTTCTAACTACAGTCCCTACCTTGAAGATTCTCTAGCCAAATTTTCCACGATCCTTCCTCAATTTTCCATACGGGATCTCTCTAGATGTCAAAATATATTTTCACAAGAGTTTAGTTACCAGTAATATGTTGCTATATACTTCTCTTTTAAAAAATATCCATTTTTCTTTTACGGATTCTTCATGATTACCAAATAACACAGAAATAGAATTGTAATGAGTTTAATAAAATGTAAACCAACTATGAATTTGTTGATAGAATAAGAATAATTTTGGTTTATTTATAACTTTCACACAGTTAATTATTTAAAAATATTAGCATTATACATATGCTATTACATATATATATTTAATTTTCAACGCATATTATACTCTAGTTGCTCCTGTCGAAGGGCATGTTAACCCGAAAGCTAGAGAAAATGATACAAGGAACATAGCCCTGGATGTTTTTATTGATATTTTAAAAATATAAGTCATTGAATAAAAGTTTATATTATACAGTTAATAAATAGTTGTCTATATACAAAACCTGATTGATATCTTTAAAATATACAAAAGAAATCAGCATTTTAGTTAAATAATTGAAGCGATAAATGGCAATAGCCATCTTGAAATGTTATTCACATCAACAGTGGATGTCTTTGATATCTTATTAAAAAGAAAAACTAGAAGAGAGAGAGAAAATATCTTTATTTACGGGGCTGCTAACCAAAATAAATGATTTTGGGTGAAAAAAAAAAACTATGAAATGACCTAACTTTTAAGGACATACAACACTGCCAACTATATACGAGCTTTTGATAACCGAAAGAAATGATTAAAAATAATTCTCTTAAATTTAGATGGTTATTTTGATTAATTACACTGATAGACAGAACTTAAGGAAGTTGTACCTTATAGCATATATATATCGGGATTCAGAAAATATCTCTGAGAGATATATATATGCTATAAGGTACAACTTTCTTAAGTTTTGTCTATCAGTGTTATCAATATAACAATATGTATTGTTTGAAAATTAATTTAAAAGAAAAAGTTACAATTTCTTTTAACATGCGAATAGTATAAAACCATTCAAATTCATTGAATACAGTAGAACCTCTCTTTAGCGGACACCCCGCTAGCGAACACCTCTCTATTAAGGACATTTTTCATTTCCAAAATTACGATTTTTACTATTTAGCAACTCTTCAGTAAGAGGACACCTCTCTATAAAGGACACTTTGGCTCTGCAATTAGGTGTCCTTTACAGGGAGGTTCTACTGTACTAGATATAAATATAAAGAATGAAATTCAAATAATAGATGATACTTTTTAAAAAGCAGGAAAAGAAAACTAAATTTAAACTAACCTCTAAAAATCGATGTTAATTTAGTTTTTTCAAAGTAATTATCAAATATTCATATTCATTTCTCACAGAAGCGTATACTAAAATTAAAACCCCTTTTAAAAATATATTCTAACTAGAAAATTAAAAAGTGTGGAGAGAAGAATATAATTAAAAATTTTAAAAACCGAACCATTAAAATAAAAATTTTATTCTATTTTTAATTAGTCCATTTTCTCTATTTCTAAATGCTATTTTAAAATTCATAAGTCATTTCCAAGCGTACCTTTTTAAAATTTTAACCAAACGAAAAAACGGGAATAGAAGCAGACGATAAAAAAAAAAAAAGATGGGGGGGGGGGGGGGGGGGGCGGGCGATGAAGGTGAAGCATTGAATAATTTTTAATTAGAAAGGAAATAATTATTTTTAACAATTAGAATAGGTGAAAACGTGGCTCCTTTTTTAAATAATCAATTTAATTAAAACTAATAAGCAAAAATATGATGCGTGAATAAAAATGGCGTCGAAATGCATGTTACCGAATCAATTTTTTTTTCTTTTCTTCTTTTAGTTCAAAAACTAACGATTTTTTTTAAAAACCAATTTAACTTTGTGAACTAATTTAGTAATAGTTAGAGTTAAATTTAGTTTTTCCCGCGTTTTTAAATAAGCTGTAAATGGAAAATGAAGGTATCAATTAAAAATCAATATATGTAATAATCAATGAATTTAATCGATAATTCTAATTATATATCAATAGTATGTAAATAATTAATATTGATTAATTTGTGATGGTGAAATTCAATTTATGTTTTAATAAACTCATTTACTATTTAGTCTGATATAATACATTCTTTTTGTATTTTCTATGATTGTTATTTTTTTAAATTGAATAACATTGTATTGGTTGATTTTTATCTATTGTTGATTGTTTGTAGAATAAATTAGTTTATAAACAGGGGGTTTAGTTTATATACATAATGTATATCTATATTTTCATTTTTGCAAATTATATTAATGTTAGAATTTATTTTTTCAGAGAAAGAGAAAACAATGTGTTGTTTACAAATGGATTCAATCTATATCAGTAATGAGATTGTTTCCAACTTATCGTCTTTTTTTAATTTAAAAATTCGAAAAAATATTTCCCATTTTAAAAAAATATTTTACAAAAAAAGATTTTTATATTAATAAAAAAAATTATATTCGAACACTTTTAATGTTTGTTTATATAAATTATATTCTAGAGAGAAAAAATATATTTTTCTACTTTAATACACACATTCTCTCTCTCTTTAATCAACAATTCAATATATAATAGAAATATATTTATTACAATTTGACCAACATATGTCTTTGTAAGAAAAAGGCATTATCCTCTTGATTGGTCAATTAAAAGTTGCTGATGGCATGCATTAACCATCTAAATAAATATATACTCTAACCGTTATATCTTTTATATTACAGAATATTGGATAATTTTTAGATTTTTATGGCTTTTTTATGATGCTATATATATTTATTATTGTGTTAATAACTATATATATAATGATATACACACTTTTCTCTTTAACACTAAATGTAAATTATATTTTTAACGTACCAATCTCTGCTATGATATAAATCAAGGGTAAATCACAGAAGCCCATTATTAAGACACAGAGTATGAATAATAAATACAAAATGGACCATAAATTCATCATCAAATTCGTCGTAAATTTGGCGGCAAGCCACTTAATGTCTTTACTAATTGGACCCAAACGATTTTTTGCCATTAGAATAAAAATACAGACGATAAGCGTGATAACGTTTATAGATATATTTGTTGTAGTTCTCCCATATACATTTTATAGGCACTATGTTGCCAATTTAGATGATAATAAATAAAACCCTTTCACTGATGTTTTTTATTTTATCATATATGACCAAATATAATGGAATTATTGTTTATAAAGAATATACTATGCTATCTATAGGTTTGAAATGAAAACATTCTCTAGAAAATATTTTAAATGTGGTTTTGAAATAGCATAGAATATATTCCTTTAAAGAATTCTATATATATTTTGTAGATACATGCTTACAAGGGCAACAAACTCATCTTCAATACATAGCGAAGGTTAGAAAGTTATATATGGAAGTTGATTTCTCTAATCTTTATTCAATGTTTGGATAACTGAAGCCATCCTCACAATGACAACAACTTAGCTACGATTTGGAGTGACGGCTGTAAATAGAATCCATATTTACATATCGGCTTATGATTATTTTCTGTTGACTCCCCGCTACAGTATGCAAATACAGTAGAACTTGGATAATTCAAACGTTTTTAATTCGAATATTTATCTTGGTCCCTTTTATTCAAAACGTTTTTAATTCGAATTTTTGGATAATTCGAATTTTATTTTGGTACCTTGGGCTTTGAATTATCCAAGTTCGACTGTATATGGATCTTCGGGATGATGCAATTCCAAGATTTCACAGATTAAGTGATGAAATCCATGATGATAGGTTTATATTTACTAATTTGGTTTTGTTATCTTTTGATTTTCTGCCTTCCAAGAAATATAAACGTTCTTCCACTGACTTATTCTTCTTTCTTATCTCCAATCAATTGCATATCAGGGTATCAAGCTTGTAGATCTTGAGATGGTGTCTGCTGAGGATAAGTAGAGCTCATCAATGGATGAGTCAATACAGTCAAGGATGTGGTTTGGGGTTGTAGGTTGAGAATTGCACTTATATGATGAATTGCACTAGGGTTATTTGTATTTTACAACTTTCATTTATCTAGCTTTTTTTCCTCTCCGGCTAACATGTCCTTCAACAGGAGCAACTAGAAGTATAACTTCTAGCTAACTATACACGCCAATAGAATCAATAAAGTATCCAGGGCTAAGTTTCTTGTACAATTTTATTTCTCTAGCTTTCTGGCTAACATGTCCTTCAACAGGAGCAACTAGGAGTATAACTTCTAGCTAACTATACACGCCAATAGAATCAATAAAGTATCCAGGGCTAAGTTTCTTGTACAATTTTATTTCTCTAGCTTTCTGGCTAACATGTCCTTCAACAGGAGCAACTAGGAGTATAACTTCTAGCTAACTATACACGCCAATAGAATCAATAAAGTATCCAGGGCTAAGTTTCTTGTACAATTTTATTTCTCTAGCTTTCTGGCTAACATGTCCTTCAACAGGAGCAACTAGGAGTATAACTTCTAGCTAACTATACACGCCAATAGAATCAATAAAGTATCCAGGGCTAAGTTTCTTGTACAATTTTATTTCTCTAGCTTGTCTAGCATGTCCTTCAACAGGAGCAACTAGGAGTATAACTTCTAGCTAACTATACACGCCAATAGAATCAATAAAGTATCCAGGGCTAAGTTTCTTGTACAATTTTATTTCTCTAGCTTTGACTCTAACATGTCCTTCAACAGGAGCAACTAGGAGTATAACTTCTAGCTAACTATACACGCCAATAGAATCAATAAAGTATCCAGGGCTAAGTTTCTTGTACAATTTTATTTCTCTAGCTTTCTGACTAACATGTCCTTCAACAAGAGCAACTAGGAGTATAACTTCTAGCTAACTATACACGGCAATAGAATCAATAAAGTATCCAGGGCTAAGTTTCTTGTACAATTTTATTTCTCTAGCTTTCTGACTAACATGTCCTTCAACAGGAGCAACTAGGAGTATAACTTCTAGCTAACTATACACGGCAATAGAATCAATAAAGTATCCAGGGCTAAGTTTCTTGTACAATTTTATTTCTCTAGCTTTCTGACTAACAGGTCCTTCAACAAGAGCAACTAGGAGTATAACTTCTAGCTAACTATACACACCAATAGAATCAATAAAGTATCCAGGGCTAAGTTTCTTGTACAATTTTATTTCTCTAGCTTTGACTCTAACATGTCCTTCAACAAGAGCAACTAGGAGTATAACTTCTAGCTAACTATACACGCCAAAAATGAAGACGTTTCAAAATGCCTTTGGAACAGTACTGTAATTAGAAGCAAGGAATTTATTGACTATCTCCGATCAATTTTTGATAGTTTATTTTTCTTCTAGATTTAATTCAGTATTAATTGGTATATTATATATTGTCCTTCTGTATTTGTCACATCAGAGTTGATGATTTATTAGAGTTCATTCTAAGAAATTTATTTCAATAGCGTTCTTTTGTTTATAGTTTTGATAAATATCTCTCTGACGCGTTTAGAATTCAAACACAATTAAAAAAAAAAAATTCAAAATATTTTAAAAATCTGCATCAAATAATTGTTTGCAGATGAAAAAACTATATATAATAGCGATTTATTTATTATAATCTTTTGTGTATTTATATTAGCTTCATTTTCGCATATATTTCAATATGATTAAGCGTTAGAAAAATGATAAATGAAATTCTTCTGTGATTTTTTTTTATTTTTGACCAAAAAATATAAATGAGAGATAGAGAGAGAGAAAGACAAATCGTCTATTAAAATATATTTTAAAATATTAGACAGGTAGTTGGCGTTCTGCGCTCAAGGAATCTGGGTTATAAATATATATCTCTTTAAAATATTAGAGTATTATAAAAATATAATATTTTATTGAATCGTTTTATAATGGGAATATTTGTCTCTCTTTCACACTCACAATTTTTTCACTCTCTCGCTCTTCAATACGAGAAATGATTTCTATATAAAATTTGGACATTTACTAGGAGATATCTACATAGGGTATAGCGTGTGTTTTGTAATAAATAACTAAATAAAATATAGAATAAGGCGTTATTTTTTAAATGAAAATAAGGAAGTTTTAAAAACCCAGTTAGCTAACTCTGGTTACTGATGGAGGCCATAGTCTGAAACCATGGTATACAGGTTAGTTTTTTGTCTGAATTTGTCTAAACTGGTGTTGTAACTCATTCTTTATCAGCACTATTAAAGGTTTTACTATGATAATAAACATTGTGTATTGTGTGTGTTCTAATGCTAATTAAAAGGAGATCTCTTTTTTGGTGTATATCCACTCATGGACAAAAGGAAGTTGTACCTTTTATCATGTATATCAGGATTCAGACAATAACTCTGAAAGTTATTACAGTGTCCTTTATTGAAGACTTACAAACAAAACTTAAGGAAGTTGTACCTTTTATCATGTATATCAGGAATCAGACAATAACTCTGAAAGTTATTACAGTGTCCTTTATTGAAGACTAACAAACAAAACTTAAGGAAGTTGTACCTTTTATCATGTATATCAGGATTCTGACAATAATTCTGAAAGTTATTACAGTGTCCTTTATTGAAGACTTACAAACAAAAATTAAGGAAGTTGTACCTTTTATCATGTATATCAGGATTCAGACAATAACTCTGAAAGTTATTACAGTGTCCTTTATTGAAGACTTACAAACAAAACTTAAGGGAGTTGTACCTTTTATCATGTATATCAGGATTCAGACAATAACTCTG
Source organism: Cordylochernes scorpioides (assembly GCA_030710605.1). Classification (NCBI taxonomy): domain Eukaryota; kingdom Metazoa; phylum Arthropoda; class Arachnida; order Pseudoscorpiones; family Chernetidae; genus Cordylochernes; species Cordylochernes scorpioides. The sequence goes on from CP092874.1 coordinate 37,767,695, forward strand.
AAAGTTATTACAGTGTCCTTTATTGAAGACTTACAAACAAAACTTAAGGAAGTTGTACCTTTTATCATGTATATCAGGATTCAGACAATAACTCTGAAAGTTATTACAGTGTCCTTTATTGAAGACTTACAAACAAAACTTAAGGGAGTTGTACCTTTTATCATGTATATCAGGATTCAGACAATAACTCTGAAAGTTATTACAGTGTCCTTTATTGAAGACTTACAAACAAAACTTAAGGGAGTTGTACCTTTTATCATGTATATCAGGATTCAGACAATAACTCTGAAAGTTATTACAGTGTCTTTTATTGAAGACGTACAAGGTAACCAAGTGTGAACAAAATTGCCTCTGTTTCCTTCTTAAAAATAAATAGACGACTTGTGACAATCAAAGACTTTCCACTTTCATTAAGTTTTGTCCATAAGCGTACATTAAAATGTATTATAAAATAGTGTAATTGTTAATGAACTCAGAGTATGATGTCTGAAATAAAAGGTAGGTGGAGATTGAAAACAATCAACACATGATCGTATGTCAAATAAAATATATATGGTCAATAGTCAAATATATTTTTTTTCAATGTCAACAGCATCATTTCACAGCAGGTGACACGAGAGTTGAATAATTCTCAATAATTATTATTAATATAAAAATATATTTTAGGCAAATCTATTTGCATGTTGGTTGTGAAAATATTTACACATATCTTCCATTATAAAACAAAAATGCACTTCACATCACCGTCTGTCAACATTATATAAAAACTACGCGGCAGTTTCAGGCTATGTAAATATACCTTAATATCCATATTTGATAATTTCAGGGTGTTACAGTAAGGACAGTGTGACGAGCTACTGCGACCTTTGATCGTAGTGATTGGAAAGCAAATCCTGTTCGCTACATATGTAGATCATTTATGCTTTCTTCCTGCGGTGAATCTGTATAAGACCGGTGGTCTTAATAAAGCTGTATGTTTGTGATAATTTCAGTGAAAAACTTACCTATTTTATTTATTTATATCAACACACAAAATCCGATATCCCTGCTAGGGATAATTGCGTCGATTTACATTTTTAAAACAGAAACAGTTATAAACTCATTATATAAGAAAAAAATAAAAAATAAATGATAAGATATATTAGGAACCTGATCCTTTCAGGTTAGAAAGATAATCATAAATATATTTACAAAGTGATTAAATCTGTAACAATTATCTCTGGTATTTACAAATTCATAAAGATCTTTAACATTATTAACTGTCTGTTGTCTAGCGTTATAGAAAATTGGACATTCCAGCAGTAGGTGTCTCGAGTCCTGGGTTTCCTTGTCACAGTAACAGCTAGAGTCCTCAACCGCTCCAATTGTTGACAAAAATCCCCTAAAATTTCCGTGATTCGTTGTAAACTGAGTATTATAAAAGTTTTAAAGGAAAATTGATGGAATTCCAAAAGGGAAAAAGTTTGAAATGTTTAAATTATTTTTAGAAATCATATCGGTACATCATATCTATAATATATCCTTTTTTCTTCTTTAAACTTCTACTCAAACCTTGTAATTATTCAATTGTTTATGTAAAATACTTCTCTGAATTTAATGTCATTGCTTGACGCAAGCATCCCTTGTGGGTATATCGCGTCTGATTTGATGATAAATAAATAAATATCGGTGATATCTTGTTATAGCTGGAAGCAAACAGCTATAGATGTTATAAAACATAACTATATTTGAGTGGTGTCATAAAAAACTTACGTTATAGGTTTATATCGAAAAGTGGCTACTTACATTTATTGGACATTCTATCAAATTAGATTGTGTATTATTGTCCTCTTTTATTGTTTATAGATATTTTATTGTCTTTATAGGTTTGTGCGGCTATAATAGCTTTAAATATTTATTATAACAATCTTTGGAATACTGTAGAACTTCTCAATCTGAAATACATTGATATACCATTCGAAAATGGTTAATTTATTAAACTGATAAACTTTGCTATTGATAAATGTCATTGAGGTCAAAGAATATACCTATTATCTTTCTTAACAAAAATCTTTTTTTTTTCATACAAAAATATTTTTTAAAAAGAGAAAGATGTATACTCATAGACAAAACTTAAGGAAGTTGTACATTTTACCATATTGATCGGGATTCAGACAATAACTCTAAAAGATATTACAGTGACCTTTATTGAAGACTTACAAACAAAACTTAAGGAAGTTGTACCTTTTAGCATGTATATCGGGATTCAGACAATAACTCTGAAATATATTTAAGTAACCTTTATTGAAGACACACGAAATAACCAAGTGTGAGCAAAATTACCTCAGTCTCCTTAAAAAATATATATATAGATGACCGGCGACATCAAAGACTTTCCACTTCTTTAAGTTTTGTCCATGAGTGTATTTATGGAAGTCCGCCCTGGGCTGAAGAGGGCCATTAACCCGAAACAATGAATCCAGAGGGGCACTTCTCAGTTTGCCAAAGCTGGTGTTGTGGTTTGTCACCGACCCGAGGCCGCTAGTTTGATGAAGGGTCAATAGATGGTGCTTAGTTTCAACGTCTATTTTGTCGGGAGAGGTGGTAAATTGGTAAATTTAGAAAAATGCTTTATATAGGAATCAATATATTTAATTATTCTCCCAATATTTTTCATGTGCTCACTAGCCAAATTATATGCTCAGCAAAATTTTGTGTAGGTACGTCAAGATGGCTATGAAAATAAAAAAACATCAGAAATATTTTCAATTTTTAAAATTGTTAAAAAATCTACACGAGCGTTATTTTCGAGATTAAATAGCAAAATTATATACAACAACACAGCTTTATTAAGACCACCGGTCTTATACAGATTCACCACAGGAAGAAAGGAAGCATAGATGGAACTCCTGTTAGTAAAATTATATATATTATTAATTAAATAAAGAATTTGTGTATAAAAGAAGCATTCGTGCTCAAATCATTTCATTTTTTTATATACAGATGGTGCCTTATTGCTTTATGTTTTTTAAAGAATAAATTATCTATAATAGAATTATAGCTATTGTTTATAAATCTAACTCTATTTGAATAATTCAACGATAAAATATCACAACAATTGAAATATTTCTTCACAATTGTTGACCAAACGATTTATCAAAAGAGAAAGTGAAAAAGATCAAAATGGCTACTCGTGTTTTATTTGATCGACTTCTATGATGAAATCTTCTTCAGGAGAAAGTTTCAATGGAAGAAGAAAAAAACTCAGGTATCTGAAAGAAAATTGAATTCCTCATCTTTTGTGAATAACCAACTAATTCTTTTGGTGAACCTAACTCCTTCACTCGAACGCGCTCAAGCTCTTTTAATCGTAGATTTTTAAAAAAAATCGCAGTTATTTTGAGACTGGGAAGAAAGGCGGAGGGGTTAGAAAAAAATTTAAACTTAATTATTTTATTGTTGATATAAACTTTTAAAATCGTTTTTTAAAATAATATACATTTGTTGAATTTTCTTATGCAATTAAATCAATTCTACAAAACCGTGGTAAAAAGGAATTTTATAAAATAGTTGCCCTCTTATATATGTAGAAATTAATGGAAGAATAATATATAAAGTTATCAAAGTATTTAAAACATATAGTAGATATATTTAAATAAAAGTTACCTACAATATATTTATAAATTAAAACTATTTTTAATATTTTGAATAGCCTAAAAAAGATGTTCTGATTATTATGGCATATGGTTATATTTGCATATACACATATGTATGCAATATTAAATGATTTTTTTAAAGAAAAATTTTGAAAATGTATTCACATGTTACTAAGCCTATTTGATTCAAACGAATCAATATATTGGAGAGATCCCCAAAATTTCATATGATAAATAATAGTATTAAAAAACTTTTAAATAATACAGACATTTATATGTTTAATTAAAAAGGCATATATTGGATCAAAAAATAATTTATTTTACCAATATTTCAGTTGGCTGAACGCCAACCTTTATCAAGGTGTTATAACATATTTAATGTTTATTTAATTATTATAACATCTAGATAAAGGTTGGCGTTCAGCCAACTGAAATATTGGTAAAATAAATTATATTTTGATACAATATATGCCTTTTTAATTAAAGATTTATTTATGGATTGCTCTATTTTCAAAACATTTATATGTAAATAAATATATCATTTATATATGAACATTTAATAAATATATTTTTATCTTTTCATAGTAGTGTTAAATATATAAAATACGCGCTTTAAAGAGAAAAAAATATCTCGAGAAACTTTTAAAACACAACTTTAACCATCTTAAAATGAAGTTTAAAAGAAAAGGGAAGATGGGGTGAGTTTTAAAGACATTCCAATCGTTCTTCTTTTCCTCTCCTTTTTTTAAAATTAAATTTGAATTTGTGGCTCCAAACAAGGCTTAATGGGACTCAATCTGAGGAGCATTCCTTTAGCTAAATGGAGCTCATCATTTGAATGTCTTCTGCTCATATTAATTATTCTTTTTGGGGAGATCCAAGCTGCGAACGAAGGCATCTAATACTGGTGTAATGGTTATGCTAGCTATTACCTAAATGTTCGTCTGATTGGAATGGCAATATGTGTCGTTTGGTCCCTTAAAGGTAATGGTGATAGGGTGATTGTCATTTAGGACTTTGTTTGTCGTCTGCTATTTATTTACTATATGTAGATATGGGTTCGTGAAGGATTTTAAGCAACTTTTTCTTAAAAATTTGTAATTTTGTTAACTTTATTGTTATGATAATTAGGTTATTGTGTTATTTAGTTAATTGTTACTTGTTTTAAGAGTTGTGTGTGTGAGTGGTTGTATGGTAATTTTTTTAATTGGATTAATGCACGTCTTTTAGAATAACGATTTTTCTTTGTTTTGTTTATTCTAAAAATATATATTATTTTCAATATACCATCCCCCCCCCCCCCTTTATTCAAATTTATTAAAAAATTAAAAACACGTATCGTTTTATATTTTGAAATAAGCAAGCTTTCGAGCAACAATTCTTCTACTGGTTTAACAATGTCAAATGGAGAAATACAAACACCCTGTTCGTAAAAACAAATTTTTATCTATACATGTATGGGCGTGCATAATGTTCGTGCATAACTTTAAAAACCCTTTAAACACTCAATTTATCCCGTGAATTTATAATTTTGTAATTTCAAAAATTTCACGAAAGAATACTACAGTTAAAACTATATATAAATGTATGTTTTTCAAAAATTTGAAAAAATAGGAATCAATAAATGAGTTCAAAATTTCGTTTGCCTTTTTAATATTAGGGGAGTAATTCTTTGAGAACGTGAAACTGAATGTTCCTGATGGCTTGCGCCATCTATCGTAATTAGTATTAACTAAACGTTGGATTTGTTTATATCTCAGAATATTATATACTTTTTTTTTATAAACAAGCTCGAAAAAGATACGCATTTCGGACTGTTGACCATCGTCAACGTAATGTATAAGCTATACCTCAACGACCGAACAAAATGGTCCTAATTTACAAACCCATCTTTATAGATTACTAGCGAACCCGGCCACGCGTTGCTGTGGCTAAATTGTAATATGTTAAATTAACATTATACTAAACTATTCAGTAAAGTAAAGTTAATATTCACTTATAGAGATAAAATGTTTTAGCCGATCTAAAGCCCTACGGGATTGAGAAAGGAACGTTACGTTAAAATTTGAAAGTGATTTTTATATATATAGATAATATAGCCCTTCATTGTAATCATTGATTATATTCACTGCATTAATAAATGTCAGTGAACGCGTTTATTTGTATTGTTTTTTGTGTTCGAGATATTCGAATAGAACGTTCTCACATTTTCTGTAAAATATTTATATATGCACAAACACAGAATATAATCACTATGTCCTAATTGCGCTATAATTATTGTTATAAATATTATTCTAAAATAATTCGCCAGAAATCGTCCTGATAGTATACCAAACAACCTCCCAAAGTTTCATGGCAAACATCTAAAATAAAATAATACTTTCAATTCTTTGCTACAATATTAAAAAGAGGGGTGCTTAGGTGTTTAAAAATGTAAAAATGTGCTCTAAATAGTATTACATAGAGCCTTCATAACAAACATTTTTGAAAATAAACCAATAAAAATATAATAATGCTGTAAAAACAGACCTTGCTACAATATTATAAAAGAAATGAAAATAAAAAAAGACACCCACGCTGAGCCTCGAACCTAGGTTTGTTACAAATATTATTAAAAAATTGTTTATGTTAATTTTTATTTTAAAAAGCCTACATTTTAAATAAAATAATATTTTTAATAATATAAAAGAATACAATAATATAAAAGAAATGAAAAAAAAAAAAACACCCACGCTGAGCCTCGAACCTAGGTTGCGGGGGTACGAAGCTGTGTACCTAACCTATAGGCTAAGCTTGACGTTACAAATAAGCTCATGCGAGGCTATTTCAGGCCAAACGTCTACCGCGAGGGGGCGTTGATTGCGAGTGAATTTACGTTTTTCGTAAATAAAAATGCAACGTATTAAAAAATTGTTTATGTTAATTTTTATTTTAAAAAGCCTACATTTTAAATAAAATAATATTTTTAATAATATAAAAGAATACAATAATATAAAAGAAATGAAAAAAAAAAAACACCCACGCTGAGCCTCGAACCTAGGTTGCGGGGGTACGAAGCTGTGTACCTAACCTATAGGCTAAGCTTGACGTTACAAATAAGCTCATGCGAGGCTATTTCAGGCCAAACGTCTACCGCGAGGGGGCGTTGATTGCGAGTGAATTTACGTTTTTCGTAAATAAAAATGCAACGTATTAAAAAATTGTTTATGTTAATTTTTATTTTAAAAAGCCTACATTTTAAATAAAATAATATTTTTAATAATATAAAAGAATACAATAATATAAAAGAAATGAAAAAAAAAAAACACCCACGCTGAGCCTCGAACCTAGGTTGCGGGGGTACGAAGCTGTGTACCTAACCTATAGGCTAAGCTTGACGTTACAAATAAGCTCATGCGAGGCTATTTCAGGCCAAACGTCTACCGCGAGGGGGCGTTGATTGCGAGTGAATTTACGTTTTTCGTAAATAAAAATGCAACGAAAGGTTATTTCTAAAGAGTAATTAGCCAGAAACCATCCCGGTAGTATACTAAACATCTTCCCAAAGTTTCATCACGATTGGTTGAGCGATGTAGAAGATTATCACGAACGGACGGACGGACCAACGGACCAACGGACCAACAAACATCCATTTTTATATATATAGATAAATCATTTTTCAAAAATAGCCTAATATTTTAAAATTTATTTATTAGAGCAGACGACTATATAAAAAAATTAATTTAGCCACACTACTATAAAATGTGCAAACGTAGAAGCCATTTTGTAACTAATCCTTAATTTATACCATCCAATTTACATACTTCATGATTTATGAACTACTTTTTCTTTACCAAACGATCAAGCTACAACATCATTATTTTCCCGCGCTTTTCGCGACATTCTCTAAAACTTTCTTTTGGTTAAAAAAATAAATTCTAACCCCGGATTTTTAATAGTTTTACCCTCTTCCCCACACACATCCTCTATATTTTATGAATAATAAATTTTCATTTCGCAACACTGTTTTACCCCATAAAACTATTATTACAATGGCCTTTTTTATATAATGGCAAATGCCATCATGGCTACCTTCTCCACTCTTTTTTTCATTTTCCATCTTGGCTTTTCTAATTAAAAAAGGGTTTTATAATGGACGTGAAAGTTTGCATATTCTCTCGTCTGCTGAATAAATTAACTATTTTTAGATTCGTTTTTGGTTTATTTATAAATCCTTTTAATTTTATTTTTAGTTAAATTACTAGCAACATGTGAGTTTTATTTTGTTAATTTATATTAGTTAATTAAATCAAATGTTTTTAAAATAAAAATTTATAATATTTTTAAATACTTATATGTAAAAATTGTTAAGCCATTTTTTAAAAGATTAAATTATCAAATTATAATTCAAATATCTCTTATATGGTAGTGTATTTTTTAGTAGTTGGTTGATTGTTTTCTCATATGCTTTCTAGTGTTCATTTTTATGTTTATAACACATTTTAGCCTGATTTTTCATTCTCTATAATTGGTCCAATCATAAAACTATTAAAAATTGAAGTTTACCAAAAAATAGTGATTTTATTTATAAATTAATTTTTCGGGATAGTAATTGATTTTTTTAAACAGTGTGTTCGTGTTCGTTTAAAAAAAATAATTGGTGATCGACCGAAAGGAAAAACAATGGGGGAAATAAATGCACAGAAACACAGTATAATAAAAGGTTTTATTTTAAAGATTAAAAACAAAAGGGATAAAAACTATTAAACTTATATAAAGAATTAAGGGTAAAAAAACAAGAAAAAAGGTTAAGCTAAATTATACTTATATCTATGGAATTATGTATAAAAAAATAAACAAGGTTAAGCAAAAAAGAAAGTAAAAAAATTAACTAATCTCAGGGAAGGGAGATAAAAATAAATGGCAGAGGGGGATGTCGACACAGTACCTCGTGGCAGCACCGTCGCTGGCTTGGCTTGTCTTGTGCGATGTCCAATTGTCGCGACTCGTTGGTTGTCTAAGACGTCCTTTTCCGTCCTCAAGTTGCTGCTTGAGGGATCCTCCAAGATGTCTTTCCGTCCACGAGACTCTGCTTGTGGGATATCTCTTCTTAGACTTCTTTCCGTCCACAAGACGCTGCTTGTAGGGTATTTCTTGACGTCTTTCCTTCCACAAGACGCTGCTTGCAGGATAGCATGACGTCTTTCCTTCCACAAGACGCTGCTTGCAGGATAGCTTTTAGACGTCTTTCCGTCTGGCAAGGGAACTCAACTTTCCCCTCCGCTTCTAACAAGGGAATCCTGCCAACTGACCAAAAAAAGAATGTAACATGACGCTCCGTCGTCTCCGCCCACGCCGACCTTTGCCCTCGGTCGGTCCAAGCTGGGGCTATCTATAGATATAGATGTCTTGCTCGTTGTCTCCCTTCACCTAAGACCTTCCTTCTATGTACAAAAAGTAAAGGATCTATAAAATAGTTTTAACACAGTGAAATGTTAATTTAGATTAATTTAATTTATTATTTAATGTTCTATTTACTCTTCTACACACATATATTAATATTAATTAATATTTTTATTCAGTGAATATATTTACAATAAGTCGATAAAAATTAATTTGATAGTATATATTTAAAATCTTTGGAGATATTCAATTTTTTAGACAATATTTAAAACACAGAAAATTACATTTATTAAATATGTTTATATCAATTAATATAGTGATAAATTTATTAATATTATACAATTTTATATATCAAGTTTTTTTCTTTAACGGTAAAAAATGACAATTTTTTTTAGACGCAGACGATTGCAGCCATGTTGGCAGCAGATCCCTATGATAGCACCAACTTACACCTGGTGGTGGTTTGACAGGGGGATTATAGGCTTGGAGGATTTAATGATATCGTTTGGCCTTAAAATATAATCGTCTGGAGCCATTGTTCGTCTGCTTTTTTTTTCTTTGTTAGGTGATAAAATAGAGAAATGGCAGGAAGCTAAAGAGAGCTGAAACAGATAATTTAAAATATATTCTTTCTTAAAGTGTGAAAATAAAAAAAAAAATAAATAAAATTTAGTTATCAACTGATGATAAGATAGAGATCCTGATTATTCAACTAAATATTGTATTGATGAGTATTGCATTCTAAAATTAATTTATAAACAATTTTACCCCTAACGGCTTTATTTTTAAAAATATAAAATTGGTCGAAAACATAGTATGATGTAAAACTAAATGGATTATAAGAAAGTTTATGCGATTTTATAAAAATATCTTTGTTTTTTAAAAATAATTTAGAATAAACTATGTTTTTAAAAAAAGAATTAATCGTTACACACACTAAAACATACGACACACAAAACATTGTAGACATCAACATTACCATAACTATATTGTAAGATTATAAACTTAAAAGGAGCTTCTTCTATAGAACATGTGTATTTCGCTATCTTTCAAACGGCATCTTATTCAAAGGGCGTAAAGACAATGTATCAATTTATATATTGATATACAATTGCAATATTTATAATAGACTATTTTTAAATATTCAAAATAAAAAGCAGTTATTTATGTTTTTAGTCAATACATATTCAATTTGTATACTTTTTTTAGGTAATATGACACTTATCAACACCTGACTTACTTATCTTTTATTTTTTTCTATTGTTTTTTCATGTGTAAAGCGTATTTACGCAAATTTAGTCTTAAATATCCATTTCTTGATTTCTCAAGAAGCCTCTGGGACCAAAAATCTTTTTGGTCGCAGTGGTCACAGCCTACTCCACGCTGACGAGCGCCAATAGCGCGAAACGCGTTCGTGGATGGCTTTTCTTGATTTATGAAGAAATTGGGTTGGCCAAATATCACGGAGCAAGCTAAATAAACGTTTAGTTTATATTTGCTCCACTAGATGACGCTCTACCATCTAAAAAGCACATGTGCTCGTGGTCAGGAAATGCCTTCTTTATTTTTAATATATATATAAATGTTTTAGTAGCATCGTTAATTTCTACATCGTAAAAGTATATATATTTGTGTTTATATAAATGAATAATTTTGAAAAAATAGAGAAATCCATATTTAAATCATTAGATAAAAAAAGACATATACTGGATTGAATAAAAGATTTATTTACCGAAATATAACCGAAATATTGGCAAATAAATATTTCATTCATTCCAATATATGTCTTTTTAATATCTAATATAATAATAATACGTATATATATATTTATAATATTCTCACAAAAATAATTTGATATATTTTAAAGAATATATTTACCTTTAATTGTGTTTTTAATATAAAAATATATTTTCTAAAAAAAAACAACAACAAAAAGAATTACAAATCCCTAGAAATATTTTTTTAGAGAATTTAAGAAACGGAGAAACTCTACGCGTCATTTCTCTTCTTGGTCAATAGTCAACAATATTTATATAGGAAAGTTAATTTATTCTGTGAGTAGCTATCATCATCATCTCCCGCAATATTTAACGTTAGGGAGAGGAAGTCTTCTCTCTCATAATTTATTTCACTTTAATGCAATTTCACTGTTCAACGCGCGGTAGCTCCATTTTTATTCCTGAAATTTCCAAATGGAAGGATGCCTTTAATCCTTTTCAGACGACGACTTGTGATAAAAAGAGCAGAAGATTTGAGTTTAATTAAGATAGTGTTGGGGGAGGGGGGTGAACTTGTCATACGATTGGTTAAACTCCACCCCACCCCTAATTTCCACCCCATCTTCTTCCTTTTGATAAAAATGATGTTCATGGCGTCACACTTCTATGAATAAATAGCATTTTAAAATTGTAAGCTTGGATACCCTGTATCCCCCTTAAAATTTGACAATTTATCTGTGTTATTGTTAAATCTTTTATTCTTACCCTTTATCACTGAGATATGCAAATTTGTATATTTCATATATAAATATTCTAATTTGTTAACTTCCTTCACCATTCTTGACGTCTGCGTGTGAGGTTGACTATACTGACGAGAGCCAACAACCCGGAAACACGTATGTTATTGGATTTCACGTGATTCATCAGGAAATTTTATTTGAGTTTTTATTGTTTGTAATTTAAAAAAAAAATCGACGTTTAGTTTATACTGATAGATGGCAGTGGCTATCTTTGTAACGCTTATTTACATAATGGCGTCTAGTTTTGACGTTTATTTTGATGGGAGAGGAGCCCTATGCTTTTATATGCAAATTTCCTCCCGGCAAAATTTCCATCTATATTTTGGCCATAGATTTGTCCTAGCCACTTTGCTAGCTAAACACTGTAATATAATATAATATGTTTAAATATATTTGACCATCGACCAACCTTGTTGTTTTTATAAATATGTAATATACATCTAACTTTACATTATTAGTATGTTGCACGTTGTTCACTTAAGATAAATAAAATAAGTCTTTTATATAAAATTATATATTTCTTCAATAATAAACATAAACAAAACATATTACAAACAGCTCTTGGGAAGATTGGGAGTGGGTACAATATTGGTACATGAATATCATCCTTCCGCCTACTTTATGTTGTATTCTAGCCTGAAAATCTGCCCTTGTCACTTCACCAGTTTAAACACCTGTTTGAGTAATTCGACCGCTTTCATAACCTCTTTCGTAGGATGTTATGGAATCGAAGCCGTCCCTGTACTGATGAGAGATAAAGCCCGAAGTCATGGTATACAGGTTATTGGCTTTTTTTGTCTGAATTTGTCAAAACTGGTGTTGACGTTCATTCTTTATCATCTCTTTTACGTTAAGTACTGGGATATTGAACTAAATGCATTGTTTTAATGTATATTTAAAGTGAAAAGTATCACTTTTAGTACATATATATTACAATCATAACTGTAAACAATGGTAACTATCCCATTTCTAAAAACAAAAATCAGTATTTATTTTATTTTTTAACTAACGAAAAAATAATTTTACACTTCCGAATACTATACAATTTGATTATTAAAATAATAAAAAAGGGAAACACAAAAGTCGAAAGAGAAGAAAATATTAAAAATTGTTGACACGGATTATCTTTCTCTCTATATATTAGAATTCAGGTGAAAAAATATCTATACGAGGGGTGGGGGGTTTGTTTCATTTCCGTGGTGTCAGACCACATCTGAAAATCCATAAACTCCCCTTCAGTCGATAATGTCATCTGGGAGATGTCAAAATTCACGATACGCCCTCTATTTTATCACATAGGTACTAAATCTTCTCCACCTTTTGTTTATTTATCCCCCCTCGTGTGCCTATCTATATGTTAATTGAACTCGTTGCTAGGGTCCTTGGTCAAAAATAAAGTTACTTTTTTCTGTGATTTTTCCTTAATATATATCAGAGAAACAGGGATTTATTATAAATATAAAACTCTAACACTTATGAAATATGATCGGATTGTTATATTAATTATATATATATATATATATATTTAATATATATAGTGTTAGTAGCAATATTATTGTTTAAAAGTTATATTATTTGCTATTTGTGCTTACTAATGTTAACTTTGAGACTTTAAATTGTATAAATATACATCTAGATTAGATTTGTGTAGTACTTCGGTGGAGCACAATTCAAAGGATTTAAGAATCTTCTAATTGCCTTTAAATAAAATAAATAAATAAAAAAGTATATTTTCAGAGAGAGAGAGAAGAGAGAGGGAGTGATTGAAACTACTTTATTACAATGTCCATATAAGGTTATATAATACAGAATAAATATATAATTATAAATAAATAAGATTAAATAAGAGAGAGAAAGAGAAGTATATATATATTTTTAAAAATCAACAACAACAAACAACAAAAAGCCTTTATTTAGGGTTACTGACCCTATACAGGATTCACCAGAGGTATGCATAAGAACAAAGCAGTGAGACAAAGGAAACAACGATATAAACAAGAAAAAGAAAAAAAAGGAAAGAAAAAACAAGAAAGAGAAAGAGGGAATCAAGAGAAACAACACAAAAAGAGTAGCAGTAAGAAAGTGAGGAGTGAGTGTCACTTGGCCTTCTTCTGAGATATGGACTTGTGGAAGCCATAAAACGCCGTAGCAATATACTTATTCTGGGTCATATTGTCAATTATTGATGGAAGTGAAGCACAGAGTTGCCCAGTAATTAAAAAAAATCATATATATGTAAAATAAATGAATCTCTTTTATTTAATAAATACACAAAACGATTTAAAACAAAGTATATTTTGATATTCATTGAATTATAGCTAGTGTCATGGTTTCTTCTCCAGTCTGAATCCGAAAGTTCTTTTTTTTTTGCTTATCCCTAGTACACGTGGTATAGGCCATGATAATCATGGTGGGTAGAAGTAGACGATTGCTTTTACTGTAAGTGCCCAAAAAAGCGCCCAATGTGGGAATCGAACCCGGGTCGTAGCGGTCGAAAACCCACGGTTTAGACCATCCTTCTACCGACCCCCCTACTACTCAGAGAAGGTAAAAAATATGTTTTCTTTTATTATAACTCATGAATTTATTTTAAATAAAAGTTTTTTTAAAAAGCAATATTATTCTACCGCATAGTTTTCAAAATTTACAAGTAAAAAATCTTTATAATTAAATATTCTTTATCTTTTTCTTCAATAAGAAAACTTTTTAAGATTTATAATTTTTTATTGTTGTCAATTTCTAAACGTATCTTGTAAAAACTTCCTCAATAGAGAGTAAATCTACACTTTACAAAAAGGCATAAGACGCTGCAACTCTTTTTTTATTAAATGTATAAAGTAGCTTTCGGGCAAGCCCTTCCTCAGATAACTAAGTTGCTGTTTGCTGAGGAAAGGTTTGTCCGAAAGCTACTTTATACATTTAATAAAAAATAGTTGCAGCGTCTTATGCCTTTTTGTAATTTGTTGAAATTCACAAACCTGTCATAATGATAATCTACACTGTAAATCTTTCAACGCTGGAATACAGTGAAAATGTGTAACCTTCACCCAGGGCACAAATTTCACGATGGCAGGTGGCTCCCTCACGTAGTGACAAGGTGAACTACTCTTAAGGTCATTCATATCTAGGTCATACATTAGTGTGAGAAATGAACAAAATGATCTCTTTGAATTGAAGAAATAATAAAACCGATAAATAAAATGAAAAATATAGTACAAAAGTGAAATTGAAACCGGAACCAGGTTGATAAATTAAGAGAAAAGCTTCTCCCCTGATTATGCAAATAAAAGTGTCTGATGGCTTGTGCCATCAACGATTATTTGATATTTCTATCGACAGATGGCGTAAGCCATCAGTAACTTTCAGTTTCATGATCAGCCATTGTAGGTTGGATTTCTAAATCTTCATATAATGATTTGCATACTTCCATTGTAAATGTTTAAAAATATATACAAATATTTTTTTTTAAATACTTTCTTTTATTTTACCCCTATTAGTACAAATTTATTATTAAAATCTTATACTGTAATTTAAAAAAAAAACATGTTTTTATTGTTCGTTTCTATAAACTTTTGTACACCACACAGTGTAGGTTTATAATTTGTCATCCTTTGAACAGCGGGTTAGCAGCACTCCAATTATCATAACACCATAGTACGCTGAGAATCTTGATTATATTAAAATATTCCATGATTGAGTTGAGATTATAGCATGGTAGATAGTTATGGAAAATGTTGTCAGTATTCAGTGAAAAAATATCAGTACTCCAATTGTCATAAAACTATAAAGTCCAATAAAACATAAATGAGAGAATGAAAAATATTTACTTTCCAAAGTGATAAAGCACAATTTGGATTATTCTATATACAGTTACGAGCGTCATCATCTCTGTCACCGTTTTTTTTTTTTTGGAATGGCGCTCTCCTATTGGTTGGCTACGATCACGTGGCTACGATGGCGCCGCCACTACGCGAGACACTTTGTTTTTGACTTTGCCCCCCCCCACTCGCTTTTTGGTTTTTGTAACTATTGTGTTGGAGCGGGTCGCTCCTTAAATAAATGCATATATTAGTTAATAACTAAATGGAATCCTCTCTTTCTTTTTCCCAGTAAGAGACGCCTACGGAAGCCAACAGTACATAGACAGATAAAGCACATAGGCTATAGTTATTAACTAATATATGCATTTATTTAAGGCGTCAATTTATAATTGTAACAAATAGTATTTGATTCAAAACATTCAATCGGGTAAAACACGGTCGTTGCCCGGGTCAATCGGCTAGTAAAACATAAATGGGAGTAGAAAAATATTTACTGGGCAAAGTGATAAAGCACAATTTGGATTATAGATTATAACTACAAGAAAATAAGGCCAAATCCAAATAAATAGTGTGTGACGTTTCGGTAACAGTGTTGTTACCATAATCAGACAAAATACTAAAATGAGAAAAATATCACAGCATGTTCTTAAATAGTATCTTGTTTACACACACACTTGATAACAGTACTATTAAAGAACATGCTATGATATTTTTCTCATTTATTCCTTTGTCTGACAATGGTAACAACCCTGTTACCGAAACAAACACGTCACACACTATTAATATAACCTATACCAAATAATACCTATACAATATAACCTTGAACTAGCTTAAGTTCTTTAATAATAGTGTAAGCCGTAAGGTGTTTCTTTTATTCCCAAGACGTTTCGATCCACGATGTATTTATTCCGTTGAAGAATCAGCCGAGATGTGAAAGAAGGCAGACGATGAAGGAAGAGGCTGAAAGATGTCACAAAAATGACAGATTTCTACTGCGGAAGTTTCCATCATTCCAAATTTCCGTTTATTTTAACCCTTAAATGGGTCCTCCATGACCTAGCTATCAAATTGCTTAAGTCTGTATTGAATGGGGCATATAGGTATCGAATTATATTGCTGTATCGAATTTGTTTAGAATTGTCTTTTTTTTATGTTTTGTGTTGTATAGAATCGTATTTTAGATCATTTCTATTCTATTGAAATAGATTATTTAGCGAAATTCTCTTTTGTATTTTACCTCAATGTACCATTTCACTCTTTTTGAATGCTTTTATAAAGAGGTTGTATCTTTTGGTAGCAAAATCATCGACGAAATTATAATTATTGACCTTTACCTATGAGGCAACAAATAAATAATAAATTTAACTACATTATATTAAATAAATTATTATTTAGCTATGGATGCGTTCGATGGCTATAAAGAAATTAATTTAAAAATTAATATAAAATAAGTATATATTTTTTTGTGAAAAAGCGAGCTTTTTCAAATAACGACGCTTTTCTATTGGTTAATCAAAGCTATAAGGAGAAATACAAATTACAAAATCAAATGTTTAGTTGCACACACACACTCGCTGACAAGTAGCCATTAGAAAACAAAACATTAAAATCTATTCAAAACACTCGACATCTCTTATGTATTTACAAATTTGGAAATATTGGGGGCTATTATATGTAAATACTTTCTTATTATTTGCATATTAGAATCAATGAATGGCAAATCTTTTAAATGGTTAATTTTCTAACTCTTCAAGCTTTCGGAATGAATCATCCAAAGTCCGTTTATATATAGAAGGTTCTATTCACGTTTCATGTATATATTTGTGAGAAAGGGAATTTCTCGAAAGCTTTTTTTTAAAGAATAAAATGTTTGGTTGTATAATACGCTCTCTCTCTCTCTAAGAAATATACTCATGGACAAAACTTAAGGAAGTTGTACCTTTTAAGCATGTATATATCGGGATTTAGACAATAACTCTGGAAGATATTATAGTGGCCTTTATTGAAGACTTACAAACAAAACTTAAGGAAGTTGTACCTTTCAGCATGTATATCGGGATTCAGACAATAAATCTGAAAGATATTACAGTGACCTTTATTGAAGACTTACAAACAAAACTTAAGGAAGTTGTACCTTTTAGCATGTATATCGGGATTCAGACAATAAATCTGAAAGATATTATAGTGGCCTTTATTGAAGACTTACAAACAAAACTTAAGGAAGTTGTACCTTTCAGCATGTATATCGGGATTCAGACAATAACTCTGAAAGATATTATAGTGGCCTTTATTGAAGACTTACAAACAAAACTTAAGGAAGTTGTACCTTTTAGCATGTATATCGGGATTCAGACAATAAATCTGAAAGATATTACAGTGACCTTTATTGAAGACTTACAAACAAAACTTAAGGAAGTTGTACCTTTTAGCATATATATCGGGATTCAAACAATAACTCTGAAAGATATTACAGTGACCTTTATTGAAGACTTACAAACAAAACTTAAGAAAGTTGTACCTTTTAGCATGCATATCAGGATTCAGACAATAACTCTGAAATATATTACAGTGACCTTTATTGAAGACTTACAAACAAAACTTAAGGAAGTTGTACCTTTTAGCATATATATCGGGATTCAAACAATAACTCTGAAAGATATTACAGTGACCTTTATTGAAGACTTACAAACAAAACTTAAGGAAGTTGTACCTTTTAGCATGCATATCAGGATTCAGACAATAACTCTGAAATATATTACAGTGACCTTTATTGATGACACACGAGATTACCAAGTGTGAACAAAATACCTCTGTCTCCTTAAAGAAAATAGACATCCGGAGATATTAAAGACTCTTTCCACTTACTTAAGGTTTATCCATGAGTGTATTTACCTAATATTTAACTTTGATGAGGGAAACTAGTGATAAAGAGATTCTTTTATGTGAGTGATGAAAAATTTGATGTTTTTAACAATCTTCTAAACCGAAAAACTATGTAAAAACTACAATATGCACTCTTTTACTATACATTTTATTTTCTCTCTTATATTCCACTTTTAATTGATTTTCCATTGCTTAAACTTCAACCATTTCATTATTGACCTGTTAAAAAGTGCTTTTTTTCTCAATCTAAATGATGACTTCAAGCTTATTATTTCGATTTTTTTAAATACTCGAATATTCCAATCACCTTGTTCGAATATTATTATTTTCATTGAATATTTAATTGATTTTATTACTCTGTGTAAACTCATAGAAAAGATATCACAATCACATACACAAAAAAAGTATTTTTATATAGCGTTCTAATAACACACAAAGCAGACGAAATTTTTAATTTAATCTGAAAACTAAATTCTCAAAGGGAGAATGAAAAAAAAATGTATAAAAAGGCTAAATAAGAGGGGGAAATGTTTTATATAAAATAGAAATAATAATTTAAATAACAAAAACGTTTTTTCTTTCTTTCCTTAAATACTTTATTTATATTTTCTCTTAAATCCATGCAGACGACTTTTTTCAACTTTTCGTCCCCACTCTAACCACTTTAACTAATTAGTCAATAGGGTTGAGTAAAGTTTCGTTTGGTAAAAAAAAATACACAATGTCGATGAATCAATTTAATTTGAGTAAATGTTCTTTTGGTTTCAAACATGTTTCCTTTTATTTGTATTGTTAATTCGTGCGGTGTTTTTATATTCTTTCTTGGTTTAATTGGAATAGCTTTTCATTATTTAGTGGTCGCTTTTGTTTTGATTTTAATGATTGTCTTTTTCTTCAATTTTTATTAAATGTTGTTTCCAACTATTTGATAAAATGTTTAACATTTGTATTTTATTCATATTATTTTGATAGGTAATTTGGAATGTAACTATGAAGTTATAATTATTAAATTAAAAAATCATATATTGGATCAAAATATAATTTATTTACCAATATTTCAGTTGACTGAACGCCAACCTTTTCCAAGATATTATAACATATTTATGTCAACAAAAAACTCAGCGCCACATATAACGTTACCATAATTATGTTTAAAAAAACAGCCCTCTACCCACCATGGTTATCATGGCCCGGTACTACATGTGTAGACATGTGGTGTACCTACAGTACTAGCTTTCACAACCCTCTATCCACCATGGTTATCATGACCTGGTACTACATGTGTAGACATGTGGTGTACCTATAGTACTAGCTTTCACAACCCTCTTTCCACCATGGTTATCATGACCTGGTACTACATGTGTAGACATGTGGTGTACCTATAGTACTAGCTTTCACAACCCTCTACCCACCATGGTTATCATGGCCTGGTACTACATGTGTAGACATGTAATGTGGTGGTGTCTTGTCCACTCTGATGGTGTCTACATTAATTTCTTCATATTTTATGGGTTGGTTTTTTTATCAAGAAGGCGAGTCTTCCTCCGTCTCCCCGCTCACGATCTTTCCTTACAGTGATGTAACCAGGTATTTCAGGTTTTCATTGAGCTTGGTTCCCTGGAGACATGCTATGTGATGTTCATACAGCAGTCTACTCAGCTCTCCCATTTTCTTCTGAGTCCCATTTATGGTATATTGTAAGTTGTACAGGGTCCTCGTAGCACATTTCCCACTGGTTCCCCGGACTGCCAGCCCCAGAGCGTCGGCTCCCTCGGACGCAATAGCATGGATCGTCAATTTCTGAATTTGTTGCTTCGTGGAAAGAGGGGTGCCATTGTCCCGTTAGTCAGCCACTTTTCAGAGTTACCTTTAGGCCTTCACGGTTACCGTAGCGGCTCGGGATTCACGACACCGTACTTCGTCCTACAGGGCAGTCCCTTACTTGTACTGCTTCTCCCTCCCGCCACGTAGAGGAAGGGTTGGACTTCTGGGCAGAAGACATGTAATGTACTTACCATATACAAGCTGTCACAACCCTCTACCCACCATGGTTATTATGACCTGGCACAACATATGTGGCGTACAAGCAGCCATGGCCTGGATAAAGAAGACAAGAATGCCGGACATCCATTATAAAGAAGAAGAGTCAGTCCCACTACCATCACCAGATGTGGAGGGCGATGTCGGTGAGAACAAAGAGGTGTGGGTGGACGCCGTGTCGCTAATAACACCAGTCGACTCACACCTCGTTATCCCCACCCGCCCACAGTGGAGGAACTTCCTGGAACATGGAATGTTTCCTGGCTGGATATCCCGCTGTCTTAGATACGACGTACATATATACATACTGGCCGTAGTTGGTAGCAAGGTTTCTATTGATGAACTTAACCCAGGTCTTATTACTGATAACCAACGCGCCTTGCGGTTTGACATCTACAGTACTACAGCCCACAATACTATAGATTTTCTTTGCTTATCCCTAGTACATGTGGTCATGTTAATCACGATGGGTGGAAGTAGGCGACTGCTTTCACTATAAGTGAACCACATGTCTACACATGTGAAAAGCAATTCGACTTTTCACTTAAAAATGTGCCATAGCCCCGTTTGATTACTTGCACTCTCTGGTGGGATTGGACTTTTGGAAACATCGGGGGCCATTGGAGCATTTATATTTTAATCAGAGAAAAGTGCCCAATGCGGGAATCGAACCCGGGTCGTAGCGGTCGAAAACAAACGGTTTAGACCATCTTTCCACTGGCACATAAGATACTATAGATACATCTACAGTATACTTCCCACTCTCCAACCATCTGACATCTACAGTACTATAGACATCTCAATCCATCTTAAGATAAGCTGGAAGAGAGCACATAAATATACTATTTTTATATAAACAAGACCATTAAACCAAATAAACATCAACCTCGCCATTTTTAATTCCCTAAAATTGCCTTAATTAATATATAAAATAATAAAACACGCCTATATATTCTAAAATGCTAAAATTAATAAAATTCATATCAATAAAGGACTACTGTATAAAAAAAACGAAAAAAAAATAAGTTGAAATAAGATTTTCAATGTTTTTTTCAACATCGTATTCTTAGAAAAATATTGAGATAACTAACTTGAAATTTTAAAAAAAGAAATCACTTAAGTCACCAATTTTCAACATGGTTCACAACTTTTATTTATTATTTTTCTACAAAGATAACATTTTAGAAGATTAGACAAATATAAGTAGGCGAAAACGTTTTTCCATTTCCTTCGACTTTTAAAAGATTTTAAATATTATGATTTCTCAAGTTGAGAGCTAGAGGGTCGTTTCATTTCTTTTTCTATTTTGGAACACGGATTTTTTTTAAGCAGAAGATATTAATCTGTTTTATACGAAATTTTAAATTTAAAAATATATATTTATATCGGATTACAATATTAAATTCATTTTTAAAGTTAATATTTAAATTTTCGTTTAAATTAAAATAGATTTTTTAAATATTGAAAATGTAAGAGGTTATGAATTTATACTTAGTTTTAAATTTTGTTTTCTTATGTTATATACTAAAATACGTGTTTTAATATTTAAAGTTTTACGATATATTTACAAAAGTCTAAAATATCTTAATAATGATGTTTTTAGAAAGTAAGCCCTTAAAAATAATGAATATATTTATATTTATTTAATTAAAAAGGCATATATTGAATCAAAATATCATTTATTTTACCAATAATTCAGTTGACTGAACGCCAACCTTTATCAAGGTATTATTGTGTCAACAACAAACTCAGCGCCACATAACGCATATTGGTAAAATAAATGATATTATGATCCAATATATGCCTTTTTAATTAAAGGTTTATTTATGGATTGCTCTATTATAAAAATTTATATTTCTTTATTTCTTTTCCATGTACCAAAAGTGGCACCTCTTCCAACTAATCATTGATTTTTAATTATACAACAACAACAAAAGCCTTTATTGAGGACCTCTCGTCCTATAAAGGATTCGCCAGTTTACAGAGTAATTGAAGAGAAGAGAACTAAGAATACAGAGAGAAACCTATAAGTAGTAGGTATAGTATAGTATTTTCTACACTGTGACTATATACAACAGCAGCAACAAGCCTTTTACTGGAATCAAAGTCCCATACAGGATTCGTCATTCTAATCCTGACAAAGATTATTTACATATAATTATTTACATCATTTAGATTACGTGTATAGCTTCCTCTTCTCTTTAGCCGTCTTCCAAAATTTGAACAACGTAAACGCTCCAGCTCTGTTTCTCACCACCTCCTTCAACAGGAGGATTTTTAATTATAATATATTAGGCCAAATAATCTTTCTTGATTAATCAAGAATAGCTAACCATTACGGGTTTCAGCTATCAACGATTAATTAATATTTATTCCGACAGATGGCGTAAGCCATCAGCAACTCACAGTCGCATGATAAGGAGATATATTTCTCTTAATTTATCTACCTTATCCCAGTACAATTTAACTTTGGTGTAATTATTGTTTTCATTTATCTCTCAGTTTTATATTTTCCATTAAAAATTAGATGACTAGCATTTAGCATAAAAAACATTTTAGACTCGAAAGACCTGTTGAAAAGTGGAAAATTGAAGATTATTTCTACGAATATTAATCCCGTTATTTACTTTTGACCATAGTTGTGCTTGTTATTAATTTGCATATCTCTATATAGTAATTTGTTGTTGTTGAGTAAAAATATTAAGCCTCCAGGGAAAAGTATATTTTCAAAAACCTTTTAAACCTTAGCTTTCAGTCATAAACACCCTTCTACAAAAAAAATCACGGTGTAATATCTCCTGTAGAAGGGCGTTCGTACCCGAAAACTAGAGAATAAAAAATATTTTGAAAATATACTTTTTCGAGGAAGTCTGATATTTTTACTCAATACTGTTACCAGGGATTATTTTATTGAATTTGTTGTTGTGTTCTAATTTCAGTGTATAATTCTATATACAGTTACGAGCGTCATCAATTCTTTTTCATCTCTGTCACCGTTTGCTTTTTTTTTTGGAATGGCGCTCTCCTATTGGTTGGCTACGATCACGCCACCTCTGCCCCCCACTCGCTTTGTTGTTTTTGTAACTATTGTGTTGGAGCGGGTCTCTCCTTAAATAAATGCATATATTAGTTAATTACTAAATGGAATCCTCTCTTTCTTTTACCCAGTAAGAGACGCCTACGGAAGCCAACAGTACATAGACAGATAAAGCACATAGGCTATAGTTATTAACTAATATATGCATTTATTTAAGGCGCCAATTTATAATTGTAACAAATAGTATTTGAATAAAAACATTCAATCGGGTAAAACACGGGCGTTGCCCGGGTCATTCGGCTAGTAATATATATTTTGGATTTCATTAAGAAAAATGATCTTTGATGTAACGATCTCAAGGAAATATTGGACATATAGGTGTATGCGTATATATGTGTGTATATATGTATATATTTTTAAAATTTAATGATGTAACTGTAAAGAAAATTCAAAGAATATCTCTATATGTAAATAATATTTATGAAACTTTCTAAGTCGCTTTCGATGTATCTTTCCATGTTGAATATTTTCTTTGTTATATTTGTATGTACATTTAGCGCAAGTGTCCCTAGGGGGACATAGCGTTTTGAATTGAAATAAATAAATACATTTAAATCTCCATTTAGGCAAAGGTGGTGATGGTGTCTTGTTCAATTTAGGTAAAGGTAGTAAAGCTGAAAGTAATTTCTTATATCAACCTATATACATAATAAAAATATAATGTTTATATATAAGAAATGCAACTATATAAAGCACGAATTACTCATTTCCATATAAAACAAACTTCAATTGTTTATCCTTCCATTAAAGTTCTTGTTTATTCTCAATACTTGTTTTTATAGAGATCTGCTGTTAAATTCTTTTAGAAAGTTTAAAAAGAACTTTTCGTTAAATCGAATATTGGATAATTTTTTTCCCGCCGAGTTATAAATTACCAAGAATATTCTTGAGAGAATTTTATATACTAAAAATGAAAACAAACTTCATTCCTTAAACATGTTCGTTATGCAAATTAAATCGATAAAACTATTTAAAATAATCTTTCACAACACTGAGATACTCTCTCTTTATATTTATTATATATATATATGTTTATTTATCAATTGTTTTATATATATTTACATCTATTTATTCATATATTTATATACCAATATATATTATTATTTGTTCATGAATAGATATTTAATTTAAAAGGCATATATTGGATCAAAAATAATTTATTTCATCAATATTTCAGTTGGCTGAACGCCAACCTTTTTTAAAGAAATTATAACATATTAATGTGTCAAAAACAAACTCAGCCCCACATAACGTCAATAGAATTAAGTTCAAAAATATATTTTTTCCTACAACTTTCCTACTATTATATTCAATGGGAAGAGAGTGGGAGAAAAAAAAAATATATATTTAACCTTATATGACGAGATGTAATAAAGAATTTTCAATCTTTCTCTATAGTATAATCATTAAAAATCATTTTACGCTCATCTATATATCAATATATCATTAAAATACACTAATATTCTGTATATTATTAAATTGGATCTCTTTTCAACCTTATAAATACTGATATATATAAAATGACCTAATTGCGGACCCTTCAGTCAATGGTCAAAACAAAAATACCAGAAAATCATAGAGGCTTCAGTACAAGGTATATAAAGAAAAGCGACATAAAAAGGGAGGACAAGAAAATTGCTATGAAGACTTCAAGGGCTTCCTTCAGTTAGGAGGGGCATGAAAAAAAGAAGGGGAGCATTCACCTTTTCTTCTTTTTCCTTTGAAGGCTTCCAGCAAATTCCGCCATCTTGTGAAAATGTAATTATACAAAAATTCACCTCTAAAAGAACTTTCATTGATATCTCTTATATACGTTATCTTCAAGCTTTTTTTTTTATGAAAATTGACAACCTTTCACTCACTCAATTCTATTTATTTTAAAATATTATTGTAGAATTGTGAAAGGAGAAAGGAATACAGAAGATTGCGGAAGTAATACAATAAATTGTATTTTATTCAAGGAAAAAATAGTAATAAAATTAACAAAATTAATGAGAGAACAAACGTAACAATACTATTTATTTTAAAATATTTTTTAGAATTGAAAGGAAAAAGGAATACAGAAGATTGCGGAAGTAATACAATAAATTGTATTTTATTCAAGGAAAAAATAGTAATAAAATTAACAAAATTAATGAGAGAACAAACGTAACAATACTATTTATTTCAAAATATTATTGTAGAATTGAAAGGAAAAAAGAATACAAAAGTTTGTGGAAGTATATATATATATATATATATATATATATATATAACAATTGTATTTTATTTTTAAAGAAGATAAAATAATAAAATTAACAAACTTTTAATAAGAGAACAAACCTTATACGATTACATATCAACTGTATATATTGTAAGAACTATTGAAGAATTTATTTCCTTTTTTAAACATATACCCCATGACTATTAACTGCACGAAAATTTTCATCTAAATTCAAACCAATTTTAGTATTTCCATTTTAACCAATAAAATGTTTTCTTGTGCCAAAAAATATATTAATCTTTTATAAAGTCAAAGTTGTTTGATATAAATTCGCCTTATTCACTTTATTTTCTTTTATACACATAGTAATCTCTATCTAGTTTGCTATTGAAAAAAAAAGAGAAAATACTTGAAATTTTAAAATAACAGAAAATATAATCAAAGTATGGTAAAATATTATTTAAAATGATGCTACGCTGTTATGAAAAAAAGGGAAAAGCCTTTAAAAATAGTTAAGAAAATATTTCAACTTTTTACATTACTATGAAAATGAAATGTCAAATATAGTTATTTTATTAACTCGTATGGTATCAATATACTTTAAAAAAATTCAACTTAAAAGAACTTAAAACAGTCCTATACTAACTATAAATTGCCTATACTTTGAACATTTTCAGTTATCTTTTGATATATTATTAGGAGAAATATCTTAATTATCTTTTTTGAAAAATGGTCAAATATATTAAAATAAAAATCACTGACTTTTAGAATTATTATAAATTTATTTTTATATATAAAATGCAAGTTAAATAATGTCAGAGAGCTAGAGAGAACCTACGCTAACTATACAAGTAAAATGTGTACATACTTTAATATTTTATAAAATTTGAGTAAATTCAATAATTGTAGAACGTTTGTTTAAGTGTATAAGATTTTCGAACTAATGTTGATTTTATTCTTTTTTTGACAGAGAGAAAATTCATGTTAGTTGAATCTTATTTTAGTTTAATAACTTCTGCTTTTTTTTACTTTTTGTTTTTCAAAAGTGAAATAAGTAATTTTCAATACAACCTTCGATATATAAAATAAATAATGATAAATAATATATAGTTTTACTTTATTAATATTTTGATATAAGCATTTTCTTCCTTTTCAATAATATTAATTTTAATCCAAATCTTTTGTTTATATATTACTGAAAATATCGTTTGTTTAAAAGTATCAGTGAATCAGAATTTGACAAACAAAAACAGACGAATGGAACAAATAACAACAAAAATAAGCTTTATGTTTATAAATATATGTTTTCAAATTGAGCGGTCCATATTTAAATCTTTAGATTGTAAAAAGGCATATATTGGATTGGATAAACTTGCATAGACAAATAAATATTTTTATTCAATCCATAATTGCCTTTTTATTACCTAAAGATAAATATATAATTAAAAAGGCATATATTGGATCAAAATTTAATTTATTTATCAATATTTCAGTTGGCTAAACGCCAACCTTTTTCAAGATATAACAACATATTTATGTCAACAACAAACTCAGAGCCACATGTTGTTGACACACAATATGTTATAATACCTTGATAAAGGTTGGCGTTCATCCAACAAAAATATTGGTAAATAAATTATATTTTGATCCAATATATGCCTTTTTAATTAAAGATCTATTTATGGACTGCTCTATTTTCAAAACGATAAATATATGTAAAAAAATAACAGGAAAAAAATGGAACAGGCTAAATCAATGTTTAGTTGATTTCTGTTTTATCAGATGGCGCTCTGCCTTCTGAAAAGCACATGTGCTACTGGTCAGGATATGCCTTTTTTATTTTTATAAATATATTTGTAAACAAAGTGTGAAAATATTTTAAGATTCTTTATTTTAGCCATTTGCTCGATGATCCTTTTGTAGTTTTCTTTTCTCAAGTTTTTCACCTCTATTTCTTCTAATTCAAGGTCTATCAAAGAGAGAGGTGAAGAAAGGTGGGAAGTTCCTCTATAATCAAAATTCATTGATATTCTGTGATTTTTTCTTTTAAATCCGGCCACACCCTCTAGATCAGTCAGTATTGATCATGACAGCTCAAAGAAATGGGATTATTGAGAGACCAATTTCTCTTTTTTTTTCTCCACGATCCAATTCGACTTCTTGATGTCTGTGATCAAATCCCTGAGAACTCCGGATAAAAGGGAATATCTCCCGCCTTTTTTTTCCCTGACATGTCAACTAGGCAAACATTTTTTTTTTAAATTCCGGTTTTTATATGTCAAAGGTTAATTATGTCTTTAAAACATTAATTAAAGAGCTTATTATAAAATATAGATTTTTTAAATATTATATTTTAAGATTTTTCTCTAAATTTAAAAAATAGAAATTTTGTATTTATTTATTTTTAGAAAAAAAGAGATACCTTGATTTTTATATATTTTTAGGTTCAAAAATATTTTTTTGAGAAGGATTTCTAAAACATATAGGGACTTAAACGTTTAAAGAATATATAATACATTTTTTGTCCTAACACACAATTCAAACGTTATTTTTGACCAAACGATACAAATAAAGATTTCGTGCCAAATAATCGCAGGTGCAAAGATGGCGGCCAAGTAGAGAGAAAAAAAGCGCGGGAAACCTGATACAGTGTAGCCTAACCAATTATTGTGGATAATTCTACTTCGTCTGGCAATCAATAAAAATATAAGAAAAAAAATCGTTTTGGTTATAGAAATAAATATATTGGGATTTTATATAATTTAAATCTTTTGTTTTTCTATGAGATCATTTTTATTAGTCCTCGATAACTTGAAGATAAATCGATAAAAATCTTTCTTTAAATTCGCGAGATATTTAAAATGGATTTTTTTTTCGATTTAAAATTTGGGATTTTATTGAGTGGGAAATTAAAACCTGAGAATTTTTCTTCTTTTTTTTAAATCGTTTTTTTCAAAGAATGGAAAATTCCTCATCTCAATTTAAAATGTGTTAATTGAAAATTGTTTTGCTAAGAGTTTTTAGGGGATTTTTAATGATTGTTTTGAGTATTTTAAACTAGTAAATGATATTATATATTAGACAATAATAATAATAAATATATGTATAGTATCTTAATGAGAGAGATATATTATAATAAGTTAAAGAAATATCGTGGCTAGCTTTATTATTAAAATAGGTTTTAATAATATAAATTCTTTTGAGAAAGTCTATCTGCAGAAGGGTACCTTACATGAAATAAGATGGACAAGCTTCTATAGGGAAAAAAACACAGAAATCTCGAACCCAAGATAATCGTTTGCAAATAAAAGAAAAAAAGATCAATAAAAGCCTTCCCGCATGATCTTACGATAATTAAGTCTGCTGGAAAAATACTTATGTCGAGGCTAAGCAAATATTTCCGCCATTTTGGATCCTATTTCTGAAGAATTACTTCTCTTTGGCCGTTCTTTATATGATCTCATTTGATATCCATTCCTTTGTAGTTATAATAGTTATTGCATATTTACCATAGTTTAAACTTTATTTTAGCCTAGTTAAAATTGTGTGAATGTTCCTTTTATAGTCATCGCATATTCACTCTAGTTTAAACTTTATTTAAATTGTGTAAATATTTATATTATTAATAAATAATACAAATATTTACTCTCTAGTTTTTATAATTGTATTGTTACCTACCTATAGGTTGCCATAGTTCTCAGACACCACCAAAGATAAGCCATTTTTAGACAATACAACCAAACTTCAGCATACACACTTTATATAAATATGTATATCCATTTTATATTTACATAACCTTTTTTTGTCTTTTTCAAAATATACATATTTGCATATTTACGGCATTTTTCTTTAAAAAAAAAAAGAGAAGACAAATCAACCTATGGAATCGCTACAATAATTACCTATCATTTTGACTCTATTACAGTCTCAATCCTATACATTTTATTTTGTAATAGTTAAAATAGCTAAAAAAAAACGTATTATCACTGATAATAATTACTAAATAGATCCTGATAGAGTTAGCTAGCCCTATAAAAAGGGGTAATTAAAATCACAGAACCTTAAAACCTATTTTAAACTATTTTGAAAAAAAAAACAGTTAAATATTATTAAAAGAACTTTGGGAATGGTATTAATAGTTATTAAATAGGCTCTGATAGTTACCTTAAGTTATAAACTATGAGTTTTGAAAAACACTCTGATATAATATTGCCACATAGAAAATTAGGAAAGACAAACTTTAGGATGACACAGCAATTTATTCAAGGCAAGAACAAACTATGAATGATAAACAAAAGATAAGCAATGAGGGAAGTTTACAGAGTAACAAAATATAAACATAAAAAATGATACTCTGTTAATGAAATAATAAATACTTTGCTACAATATTAAGACCTATTTCTATATATAGAGCCCTTATACTGAAATGATAAAAAATTAAGAGTTCATCACTAATAAGCCATGCCCTCTCTCTTTATATTTTTTAACATCGCAGTATAAGAGCTGTATAAATAAATGTTTTGATTATATACATAAAAGAAAAATATCGTTAAAAGTATTTCTAATTTCATGTGGTTGTGTAATACTAGTCTCTACATGCGCGATGTTTTCCTAATGACAATTTATTCTGTCAAGTTTTATCGCTCCTATTAGATTAAGTATAGCAATCTGTAAAGGCGTGGTTGGACAATTTACGACACCAATTAACCAATGTTATATAAACCTGGAGATGTTTTCAAAAAATTATCTCTAGAACACGTTATATAGGCCATGATAATCATGGTTGGTAGTATTTAGCGACTACTTTTACTATGAGTGGATCACATATCTACACATGTAGAAAGAAGTTTGAATTTTGTACTTACAAATGTGTCATTGCCCTTATTTAGATGTAATTTCTGCTTTGAATGTCAAAGTAAAGAAATTCAACCAAGCGTGGGTAAAAGGCGGGAATAACTATGACTCTTTTAAGGTAGCCTGTTTAGTTACTTGGTACTAACTGGTTGGGTTGAACACACTTTTGCAAGAATTGGAGGCCATTGAAACAATTTGTTTTTTAGAAAAAAAGTGCCAAATTCGGGATTCGATCCTAAGTCGTGGCTGTCGAAATTTGACTGATTATACCACTCCGCCAATCCTAAAGATGAAGCTATGCAAATATAATCTTGACTGCTGATAGCAAGGTCAGATAGAGCACCTTAGTCAGAACTCACAGCTTACTTAGGAGAACTGATTTCAAACTAAAGGTAGTTGAGGCTCTTCATAGACTTGATCAGCAAGATTTCTTATTTCTTATCTCCACTCAATCATATCAGGGTATCAATGAATGAGCCAATATACAGTCAAATGATGTGTTTGGGGTTGCAGGTTGAGAATTGCACTTAGTACATAGTGGGAAAACCTTGCAACCATTCTGGAAAGTCATTGTCCGTAGATGACTAGACTTAAGTATGGAAATCAAAGGCTTTAAGACTTTATCAGTTTTCATTTTACATAAACTCAAGTTTTCGGGTGTAACAGCCCTTCGACGTGAGTAACACAATAATTCCGAAAGCTTGGATTTATGTAAATGAGAACCGATAAAGAAACTTATATATCCCCGGATATATAGATCTTCGATTTATTATTATAAGAGACAATGTATAAAAGAGACAAATTTGATGCCAAATCTGTATTTTGTTTTAGCTTCCAGTATCAGACTCTAAGTTACATATTAGAAGGTTAAATAAATCGAAAATCTGTCGGGGATATGTTTCTTTATCAGTTTTCATTTTACATACACTCAAGCTTTCAGGTGTATCAGCCCTTCGACGTGAGTAACACAATAATTCCGAAAGCTTGGATTTATGTAAATAAAACTAATAAAGAAACTTATCCCCGGATATATAGATCTTCGATATATTATTTTATTTATATCTATTAACAACAACAACAATAAAAGTTTTTATTACGGACAATCGTTCCCTACAGGATTCTCCCAGATATAGAAGTAAACATAACAGTTAACTACAGAAAGTGGGGATTAACATCGACCTTTCTTCAAGTTGGATCCATCATCTGTGTTACGCCTATTGTCTGTGCTGTTTTACAAGAATTTGTGAACAGCTAATGAATTGGGTTTACGTTTAGCTACTTTTGCCATTAGAACATAAGCAGAATTGTTTTCATAACCAATCTTTCTCTCCTCCATTGCCGGACAATAAAACGTGTGTAGGATTAATATCTATGATTATAAAGCAACAACGCGCCATCTATATATGAGAAATGAAAGTATTAACGCACGATAGTTTATATTTTTTCTACACACAAATCGAACTTCTACTGTCCTTACTGCGAGATGAAAATATTTATAAATTTGTGTTTAAATACTTTCATTTCTTATATATATAGATAGCGCGTTATTGCTTTATATTAGTCAATACCTAACTAGCTTTGTTCTTATTGTTTCTGAAGAGCATTGTTCGATGCAAAGATTTAAATGTAATTCTACTGTCCTATAAGCTTATGTCCATAGTTTGTCTGAATACCATTTCTAAGATTTCACTCTTCATTGCAGCATACATAAGCAGAATGGTCCAATACAGTATTAGAGCTCTAAGAAGCCATCTGGTAGATTAAATTAGCGAAACCGCCGGGAGGGTTCACCAATGATAAGCCAAACCCTCCCAATATTTTTTCATCGCAGTAAGGACAGATAGGAAATTCGGCAAAGCCAGGGACGATATAGGCTCAAAGTGGCCCTTGCGTCCCCTGTAGTTCGCTGAAATCTAGATCCACACACAGCCAGAAGGAATGATGCATTCTCCATGCACCGAGCGGCCATTGGTAGGCCCCTCGCGCCCGCCATTATGGTCTGGCTCTCTGGGGTTGACCACTCACCCACAGGCGTCATCGAGAGTCACTGGCAAGGTTGCTGACCGAGCCCTCTCGTCGGACTTAGAAGAACCCGTCCTACGCTCCAATAGGACTCCCCCCCCTTTAGCCCTCGAACCCTTAGTTCCCAGTACTCCCTGAATCTGCCGTCGAATCAAGGACCTCTGAGGTTCTGAGGTTGACACGGAGAACCAACGCGGAGGCGGGGGGGTGGTACTACTGTGTGCACCCCTTGGTTTTTCAACACCAGGCCTAGCCCTGGTGCAATTTTCGCGTACGGCAAGGACGCTCCCAATGACGCACACACAGAGCGAAGACCCAAGAGTTTCAAGACACGTGCGCCGCCTCAGACGACCAAGGACAGACGGCCAGCTTACAGCTTCACTGGACATCAGTCAGTGGCACCCCTACGGAGGACAACACGTAGAGACGCCCCTCAACTCACTCTAGAGACGGAACCACCTACTAGAGTACAGGAAACTTCTTCCCCGTCGCAGTAAGGACAGATAGGAAATTCGGCAAAGCCAGGGACGATATAGGCTCAAAGTGGCCCTTGCGTCCCCTGTAGTTCGCTGAAATCTAGATCCACACACAGCCAGAAGGAATGATGCATTCTCCATGCACCGAGCGGCCATTGGTAGGCCCCTCGCGCCCGCCATTATGGTCTGGCTCTCTGGGGTTGACCACTCACCCACAGGCGTCATCGAGAGTCACTGGCAAGGTTGCTGACCGAGCCCTCTCGTCGGACTTAGAAGAACCCGTCCTACGCTCCAATAGGACTCCCCCCCCTTTAGCCCTCGAACCCTTAGTTCCCAGTACTCCCTGAATCTGCCGTCGAATCAAGGACCTCTGAGGTTCTGAGGTTGACGCGGGGAAACCGACGCGGAGGCGGGGGGGTGGTACTACTGTGTGCACCCCTTGGTTTTTCAACACCAGGCCTAGCCCTGGTGCAATTTTCGCGCACGGCAAGGGCGCTCCCAATGACGCACACACAGAGCGAAGACCCAAGAGTTTCAAGACACGTGTGCCTCGCCCAGACAACCAAGGAAAGACGGCCAGCTTACAGCTTCACTGGACGTCAGTCAGTGGCACCCCTACGGAGGACAACACGCAGAGACGCCTCAACACTCACTCCCCTCTAGAGTGATTGTAGAGGGCGGGAAAAACTTCTTCCCCGCGACCCGCGAAGGACAGTAGAAGTTTAATTTGTGTAAAAAAGAAACAGCCATGCCTTAAATACCTTCGTTCCTTATATCTACAGGGTGATCCAAAAGTCCCGCACTATTTTAAAAATTAATAACTCCGCGAATATATGCGCTAGAGCAATGCGGTAAACACCATTGTGTTCAGGATGCAATGGGATTTTTTATGGCAAATAATGAAAAATTCGAAATTGATTTTAGTTACAATTTTATTCGCCAGATGGCACTCTACCAGAATCAGAGATTCAGCGGCCAAATTGTTTGATAAATTGAAAAATATAACTGATCGGCATGTATTTTTCCTTTTTGAATACCAGGAAAGAACCCTAATAATATCAAATAACAAATTAATAAAACACCACTTCGCCAAAAGTATGAAGAATTGGTTAACGATTTTCAAATACAATCAGAGATATGTAAAATAGGTAAATGCAAATTAAACATGTAGCAAAAAGAAAATTGATATTTTAGATACCGTTTGTTTCCGAAGATAATAAATTTCTATTTTTTTTAATTCAACTCTCACTCAGTATCGATTATATTTATTTTAATTCATTTAAAAAATATGTATCTATCTCTCTCTCTCTCTGATAATTTATTTTACTCTGGAATGCCGTTGTTGTTGTCGTGTCCAATAAAGAGCCTCAGATGTATACATGTATCTCCATCACAGCAGCAGCAATGTCCACTATCTTAGGTGTGTAAAGCTGCTGCTCAGGGTCTATGTCTAATTTTTGCAAGGCTGCGGCCATTGCTGGCTATAAGAATATGTGGGTAGGTGTAAGTTCCACACCAGGACAATTGTTGCATGCCCTATAGGTTCTTGTGCCATCTGGATGTATTGTCATTCCTTTATAGTGTTTTGTTCTAAGTCTTGTTATAGTTTTTGTCATTTTTCTCTCAGAGTTTATTTCGCATTTTGATCTTTTCTTATTTTTTCGTTTAATTATCTTGTATTTTGACAAAGAATCAGCGTCAAATTATGACATTTGTTCTTTACTTTGGCTCAACTTTCTGGCTTCCTTTGCCAATTCGAATGCCATTTCATTACCCCTGATCCCAGCATGGGCAGGGATTCATTGTAGAATGCAGTTATTCTCCAATGGTTCCAGTTGGGTAAGTAACGAGTGAATTTTCTGTGTGATTTTAGTATTGCCCTTCTGAATTTCTTCTAGAGCGGATATGGAGTCTCTGTATATTAAAATTCCTTCTGCTTGATGCAGGGATTGTTGGTTAAGGCATACATCAAGGGCTTTCCAGATAGCTGTCAGTTCACAAGTGAAGTTTGACGAAATCTGTCCTGCTCCTTCTTTGATTTTGATGTTTGTTCCATCTTGCAGTATTATGTTAATTCCGGCCCCTCCATTACTCAGGGTAAGGTCTGAAGATCCATCTGTATATGCTGTTGAAGGGCGTGGCCTAGCAATTTTAATCAAGAATTTGTACTATGAGGACATAGCCGTTAATATTACAAACACATTAGACCTCGAAGCCCAAGGTATCAAAGTCTACCTCAATCAAAACAAAGCCATCCACATATAAAATATGTATCACCCTCCAAACAATACATTTATTGACGATGGACCAATGGCTCAATTTCTTACAGACAACACTATTATTTTAGGTGAACTTAATGTCAAACATCAACTATGGGGATGTTCTACGCCAAACCCAAGAGGCAAAATACTATCAAACATATTTGACGACAATGCCTTCATGTGCTTAAATGATGGGAATCCTACCCATCATTCCTACAAGCTATAATACTGCACAAGCCCTTGATATAAGTTTTTACTATCCTGACATTTTCCACAAATGCAAATAGAAAATATTAAAATGTTTTGGAACTGATCATTTGCCTAATTTGATAGAAATTAGCACCAAGACCAAAACTAGCTCAATTAAGAAAAATTCTGGAACTTCAAAAAGGCTAATATGATATCTTTCGAAAACACCATTATTAAAGCAGCCAAAGTTTCAATACCAAGAGGTAATATTAAGAAATGGATTCCAAATTATACACACCAGGCAAAAAATATTCAAAGACTTATAACTAAAAGAAATAAACTACAAAAAAGTGCACCCAAAACCAAAAATATTGTAGAACTGAACTGAACATTGTGATTGCAAAAATAAAAATAAAAAATTATGCGTAAATGTGAAAAGGGAAAAATGGAAAAAACTTGTTAAAACCTGAACCCAAGAAACCTAAATACAAAACTTTGGAATTGGGCAAAACAAATTGACAGAGTCCAGCCACAAACTGAAAACACAAATATGATTAAGAATACAGATGGTACAACAGCAACTAATGACAAAATTGCTGCCAATCTTTTAGGTAATTCATATCAAATAAGTAGTAAAATCAAGGTTGAAAAAAGGCCCGAAAGATTATTCATGACTGTAAAAAATGTCACCAGCACTCATAATATTTTCCATGAAAAAAATCAATGTGAAAGAGCTAGCTTATGCATTAGAAAACACTGACCTAAACAAGACTCCTGGGCCCGATGGAATCCATGGCCGAATGATATCGAACTTGGGCAAAATTGGCAAAGAAAGACTTCTTAATATTTTCAATAACTCCTGGAAAACTGGAAAATTGCCTCAAGACTGTAAAAATGCAACAATAATTCCCATTAAAAACTTGACAAATCTGCTGATGACCCAAAAAACTACCGACCTATCTCCCTAACAAATATTTGCTGCAAATTAATGGAAAAAATTATACTCAGACGACTCACCTACCACCCCGACACAAGAAATATCTTACCAGAAGAACTATGTATTTAGGAAAGGACATGGGACAATAGACCAACTGTTATTTTTCACACAAAAGGTAAAAGATGCACAAAACGAAAAACCAACTAACCACACCATAGCTGCTTTTTAGACCTTACACAAGCTTTTGATAAGGTGTGGAAAAACAAGTTAATTACAAAATTATACAAACATTTCAAAATTGATGGAAAGCTATCACTTGGATAAATGATTCTCTTAAAAATATATAAATCAGGATCAAATATAATGGCACTCTATCTAAAACCTTCAAATTGTACCAAGGATTACCACAAGGATCAGTCCTTAGCCCAACTCTCTTCACCCTATTTATTGCAGGCATAGAAAAATAAATTTCACATAAAACCAATATTGGACTTTTCGCTGATGACATTAGTCTATGGAGCAGCAGCACTAACTGTAAAAAAGCTGCAAGAGATTTAACAAGACTCTTCTCCACCTAGAAAAAATTGCTAATAAACATAAATTAGAATTTAACCCCCAAAAATCTGAAACCTGTCTTTTTACTACCGATAAGAAACTGTACAAAATAAGACCAAATATTATTCTGAAAGAACAACAATTGCAATATAATAAACATCCTAAATATCTCTACACCCTGGATCCAGAAATCAACTCCAGTAAGCATATTGAAGGAGTTGTTAGAAAAGGAAGAGACCGACTAAAAATCTTGAAATATATTTCAGGAAGAGTGGGGAGCTGAAGCAACAACAATAAAATTAACTTACACATCTCTAATGAGACCTATCCTGGAATATGGATATCAAATCTATGGTACAGCATCTGAAACAAATCTAAAATCACTGGAAAGGATACAACTAAGTGCAGCTAGAATTATTACAGGTCTTCGAAAACCCTGCCCTAATGATATTGTACTTTACGAGGCAGACATTATGCCCTTAAAGAATAGAATAAGCTACAATCTGCCAAAATATATAAACAAAATCAAGAGTTATGAGAACAAACACAGAACTTTCAATTACATACTTAATTGGGAATCCAATCTAAGACTCAAAAAAGAAGGCCCTCTCCACCTGGCCAAAAGAAATGGATTTTTAAAATATAAAGTAGAAAAATATTATTTAGCTGAAAAAAATATCTCCATGCGAACCACTAACAAAATGTTATTTTTAATGCCACTTTAAATGAAACCACCAACAGACAATACCAAAATCCAGAATACTTAAAACAATTATCATTAGAAATAATTAATAAAATTCCTAAAAATGCAATAACTATCTATACCGATGGTAGCAGAGATGAGTTGGGACACACTGGCAGTGGCTCTCTCATTAAAACCACAAATGGCATTGAGAAAATAAACAGAAGAAACCCAGAATTTTGCTCAGTCTTCAGATCAGAACTTATAGCCATCTATGAAGTCTTAAAATCCATCAGAAACATTAAACATCACGATATATGGATTCTTACTGATAGGAGAAGTGCCATTCAACACTTGAGTCACACAGGGGAACTTAGAGACAAAGTAAGCAGGAACATAATTGGTTATCTCCAAAAACTCTCAATACCTCAAAAATTCACCTTCAATGGATACTCTTACATGTTAGCATTGAAGGCAATGAAGCTGCTGATGCGCTAGCGAAAAAAGGCACAAAATAACCCTTGCTACAGAAAAATAAACTAATTTTTAAAGAAATAGAAACAGTAGCCAAAATAAACAAGAACTGGAGGATCCCACCTAAGCACAGTTGGTACACCCTAGAAGCAGATGGCCACCCAGACCATTCGGTCCACAAGCCGGCATGCGAAGCATGCCTTCGCTGCTATTCTGTTCAACTCATAAGCCAAGTAACGGTATCCAAGCTAGTGATTGGACATTGTACCTTGAAACACCACCTCCCAGACAACGTGTCTGGAAGGATTTCTATACCGGTGGCCTTTAATCACAGCAAAATAGGAAACTATCTACTGTGTCCAGCAGGGACCGCGGGGAGGCAGACCCCGGTCGACTCTGTTCACTCACAGCTGAGGAAAAGCTCAGCTGCCACGTCGTGGGCTTTCTCAAGAAGCTTGCTGTGATTTCTCAGCAGCTCACTCTCGATCGCGCCCCTCTCCCTCCTTCTCTCTTCCTGCACACCCACTACCCTTGGACAATCCAAGACGTAGTGGCGTGCATTCACATCCCTTTCTCCACAGACGCAATCAGGATTGCTCTTAATTTCAAATCTGTGGAGACTTGGGGAAGAGCCCATGTCCCGAACTACCCTAATGAGTTTGTGGGACATTACCTTACAGAGGTACTTGGGTGTTGTTACCCCATTGAATAACTCTCTCCCCTTCACAATGTTCCTCCATCTGTCCAAACATAAGTCCTGGACGTGCCCCCTGATCCTCCTATAAACTTCTTTCTTGGTCACTGTGGTCCTCAGTGATCTACCCTTTAAGCATCCTGCCTTAGATATCCTGTCTGCGAACTCATTACCTTCGATGAGGCTGTGTCTCCTAAACCAAGGGAGCTCCGGAGCCCGCGTCATCATCTCCAGCTCCTGGATTATTTGATGCGCGAGTTGCCCTTTCTCCAGATTGATGGCGACGAGGGCCGACATACAATCTGAATAGAGGCGGTCCGGGCTGAAGTTCTTCTCGGCACACACTGCGGGCTACCCTGATCGCAACCAGCTCGGCTGAAAAGACCAATTCGTCCACTCTGAGTGTTAAACTTTCTTGGAAGATCAGCTCTCCATTAGTGAATATCACTACCCCAGCTCCAGTATTGGTTCCAGACCTACTCCCATCAGTGAAAACCTCCGTGCCATTCCCTGTCGGCTCTCCAGGACTCCAATTCCACTTTGGCAACCACTGCGGAGGTTTTCTTGGGTCCCTCTTCCATTCCAGGGCACCCGCTTCAAGTCCCAGGGCATATTCCCTGTTCTCTTAGATCTTCTGTCTGATGGTCTCCTCCTCTAGTTTCAACCCCAGGGGAATAAGCCCAGCGAGGACCAAAAAGGCCTCACTGCTGGTAGTGCGTTATCCCCCTGTGATTCTGAGTGCCGCTGTCCTCTGCACTCTCTCTAGAGTTGTTGCCACCTTCTGATCCCTGTTTCGGCGCCACCAGGCCCTGGAAGCATATAGCAGGATTGGCTCGACACAGGAGAGGCAGAGGTTCCTAAAAATAGTACCCTCCTTCTCCCCCCCCCCGTTGAGAGCCAACCAGGACAGGCCTGCACAACGCCTCCCAGCCTCTCGCCACCATCTCCTCCGCCTGGTATTGCCAACCCATCTTGTCATCAATGACCACCCCCAGGATGGTCATCCTATTGACCAACGCTACCCTCCGTCCTTTGATCCCGATAGCCGGCTTGTGTTCCCATTTGATCCCTTTCCTTTTAGTTCTTATGTCCCTAGGCTTAAAGCTGAGGGCTTTTGTTTTGGAGACATTGAACTTAAGGCCAGAGTCATGGGCCCAGTTCTAGAGAATTTGGAGAGAAGTTTCAACACACTTCTCAGCCTACGCTCTCGAATCAGCCTCAACAATGAGGAACTGGTCGTCAGCATAGAGAACCAGTCTGACTCCCTCAGGGAGCTCCTCCTGGAAAAAGGTGTTTACCAGGATATTCCACAGAATAGGTCCGCAGTAAGAGCCCTGGGGGCAACCCCTAGCACAGTTTCTTTCCAACTTCCGCCCACCAAAACTGAGGCTAATCCGTCTATCCCTCAGGAAGTCTCGAACCAAGCTGCACAAATTATCAGGACAACCCATGTCCATCAAATTTCTCATCAGCTTGTTCCAGTTCATGGAGTTGAACGCGCCATCAATGTCCAGGGCCACGAAAAGAACCCAAGCACACTTATTTAAGCCCATCTCAACCCCCTCTAACACCTCGTTCAGAGCTGTGGTTGTGGACTTCCCTTCCCTAAAACCATGTTGGAAAGAGGAAAGGAGCTCATTACTTTCTAGCCAGTGCCTCAGTCGCTGAGCTAGTAGGCTATCCAGAACCTTACCTAGACACGCTAGTAAAGAAAGCATACGATAATCATTAGGAGTATTACCCTTTCTACCAGACTTTTCGAGAATCAATACTCGGGCAACCTTCCATGCCTCAGGAAAAGTACCAGTGTCCAGGCACCTATTGAATAACCTGGAAAGGAGCGATGGGTGCATCCTTACCAGGGCTTTCACGACCGTGTTATCGATCCCTTCGGGACCAGGAGATTTCCTTTTCCCGAACTTGAAAGCCGTCAGTTTCACCTCATTCTCAGAAAAGGGCGGATCTACCAAACCACAAGTGGTCAGAGAGATCTCGTCCTTTGGTTCCTCGTTTCCGAAGTGCCGATCCAAGTTGTTTTTATTTTGTCTTCTGCTTTCGAGCGAGTAGGTCTAGAACACATTCTCTCTGAATTTTCTCATTGTTGGTGGATGAAACAGCACCAGTGATTATTTTGGCCGCTTTTGCTTGAACACTGTCTAGTCTTACTTTTAGTGATGAGCTTGAGGGAGCCCAGACCGGTGTTGCATATTCCATTATCGGCCTTATTAAGGTGGTATATGTTGTTCTGAGAATTCTGGGTTTTGCTCCCCAATTTGTTCCACAAAGCCTTCTCAGAATGTTTAGTTTTCTGATAGTTCTATTTGAGGTGCTAATTATGTGTTATGAAAATTACAATTCCTCATCAATAATAATTAAAATAATTTTGTTGACATCTTGTCAATACATGCACAGTCTGCACTATTAAAAAAAGAAAATATGCATTATGTACACTATGTACAATGAATATGGCGCCTATTCCAGCGCTGCAGAGTTTGTGGAGAATCGCCAGTGGGTCTCCAGCGACACCACGCATTTTGCGATCTACGATGAATACGTAGATCGCGTACTTTGCCGCTTAGGAGATGGTAATGGCGTGGTCCTCGAGACCAACTTGAAAGATCCAGGACTGCAGTATCACACCTAGGTATTATGGATTTCTAATTTTATCAATCATTTGTTTGTTTATGCCCATTTTTTTGTTATATTTATGCCTTTTCCCTGTGAGTGGAGAAGACGCATAGATTTGGTTTTATTGGGTTTATGGTCATTTGGAGTTCCATTGCCCACTTCTCCAGTCCTCTCATTGATGTGTTCAGTATTTTTTACGATTTTTCTATGCTGCTACTTGTGTGCCATATGGATATATCATCTGAATAACAGACAACCTTTGTGTCTTCAGTGAGGTAAGGATAGATGTCGTTAATATATAGCAGATAGAGTAGAGGACTGAGCACAGATCCTTGAGTTACACCAGCCCATGTTCTTCCTTCCTTGGAAAATTCTCCATTAACCCGAACCTTTAACCTTCTTCCCCTTAAGAAGTCTGCAATCCAGATTAAGGTTTTTCTCTTACTCCGATGTTGTGCAGCTTTTCTCGTGATTTCTCCCTCCACACTCTATCAAAAGCTGAGGTCATATCAAGGAATATAGCCGTGGTCTTCTTTGGCGGTTTTTCCTGGAAATAATCTATTATTGATTGACAGAAGTAAAACAGTTGATCAGTCGTACAGTGCTGGGATCTATAGGCAGTTTGGTAGAGGTTTATTTTATTATTGTTAGTGAGCCAGACTATGAACCTAGAGTGGATAATTCGTTCTGGTATTTTACAAAGTTTGCTGGTGAGAGCAATTGGCCTATAGTTCTTGTATTCCTTGGCATCTTTGTTTGGCTTCAGTATTGGCACTATAATTGATATCTTCCAATTCTTTGGTAGTTTACCAGTTTGCCATGAAATGTTCAGTATTCGTAGGAGTTGATTATTAGCTTTGTCTTCAAAGTGTTTGATCATTTTACCCAAGATTAGATTATCTCTTGGTGACCTCTTGGATTTTTTTATTGATAAGTTTAGCTCATTCAGTGTGAAGTCTCTCGAGAAAATATCTTGTTGATGGAAGTTTCTTGCTTTGTTTAACTAACTGGTTTATATTATTTTTAGAGTCCTGTCTTCATCGTATAGTTGAGTATGGAAGTGCTTGAAAGATATTCAGCAATTATGTCAGCCATCTGTTTGTTCTCATTCGCGCTGTTCTATTCATATCGGTTAGAGTATTGGAGGATTGGTGTTGGTGTTGATTGTTCTCTAACACTCTTATCATATTCCAGTGTTGGCTGTCCTTTCTTGGATCCATTTTTTCGCAGAATTCTGCCATTTTTCTTGTTTGCATATCCAAATTTATTGTTCTATTTTGTGACTAATTTCAATGAGTTATCTCTGTTTTCTTCTGTTTTAATTTTTTAAGAAGTTCATTGATATTGTCTCTCTCTCTGAAATCACTGCCTCGATGTTGTGGTCCTTCCAGTAAGGTATCCACAGGTCTTTACGTCTACCTCTAGGTATCGATGCTTTTGCAGATTTTGAAATGTTCGAAGAGAATTTTCCAAGTTTTTGTCAAGCGTTCTGTAATTCAATTTTTCGTTGCACAGTTCTTCAAGCTTTTCTGTGATTTTTTTTCAAGTCGGCTTTCCTAAAGTTCCATGTTCTTTTATTCTAATGGACGTTCTCAATTTTGAAGTTTAGGGTTGTTAAAATTGGTCTGTGG
Organism: Cordylochernes scorpioides; assembly: GCA_030710605.1. Lineage (NCBI taxonomy): Eukaryota > Metazoa > Arthropoda > Arachnida > Pseudoscorpiones > Chernetidae > Cordylochernes > Cordylochernes scorpioides. The sequence continues at coordinate 37,810,677 of CP092874.1, forward strand.
TCACTGATTGCACCTCTCATGATTTTTCATTGTGTTGTGGGTGCGATGTTGTAATTTATCGCTGTGATGTCTATTGCGGATTCTGTGCCTGTGGACTTAGATAGGTGTTCTCTCCTTTATTTAACGGTGTAAGGTCGAGGTCTGTTAGCATGTCCTCAACCTGCTGACTTTTGTTATCCAGGACAGGTGATCCCCAAATTGAACTTTTGGCGTTAAATTCGCCGCGTATGATTGTGATATCCGAAGACGCTTCACTTAATGTCTCTATTGTGTGTACCCATACAAAATTCAAAGATTTCACGAGCTGAAAGTTGGCGATTTTGAGATGCATCAAGAATTCGCTGCATGGGTTTTCCGGCAAATTGATATTGATGAAAACTGGCTGTCGAATTTTCTGTGGACAGATGATGCTCACTTTTCTCTAAACGGAGAATTTAACATTCAAAACAGCCGCATTTGGGCAACAGACAACCTTAGGATTTTTACAGAAATGCCACTTTACCAGCCTAGAGTTACAGTTTTGTGTGGGTTCACTTCTTTTATTATTGGGCCATTTTTCTTTGAAAAATCAATGGAAGAACTTTTAAAACCGTTTTTGTGACTGATGAACGTTTTGTCCAACTTTTGAGAGAAAAGGGTATTCCCATATTGCAGGGCAAAAGCACTAAGCGAAATAACATTCATGAAAGATGGAGGACCTCCTCATATCTCCCGAGGTGCCAAACAATTGCTGAAGGATACGTTCTGTGAAAATCGTGTGATAAGTCGCCACTTTATATACCAGTGGCCTACAAGATCACCAGAATTGACGCCTTGCGATTTTTGTTTATGGGAGTACATTAAATCGTGTGTTTATCGATGCTGGCCTACCACATTGGCCATGTTGAAGGCTTCTATCAGATGGCACGTTTTATCAATTTCAACAGATATGTTATTTAATGCTGTCCATTCTGTCATTTATCGTCTGCAGGCGGTGATTGAGAATGAAGGGTGCCACATTGAGCAAGGATAGTGACCTAATACAAGAGAGAAGGCAGTTACCTCATGTATTATATAAGCCGCCATGTATTATATTATCTACCAATATTTTGCAGCTCTTTGTGTTGGGATATGGGGATAATAAATGCTGTCCTCACATCTTGACTATCTTTTTTTATTTGTGAACAGTAATTTTTTGTTTGTCATTTGCTCACATATTATGTAGTGCAAACCAGAGTGTTATAACTTCTCGAATAACACTGGTACACACAATTTTTCCCCTTATGTTTAGTTTTCGCTTTTCGCTCATTAGAAGAAATAGCATAAGGAAAATTTTCTGTATACCAATAACTTTAGAAATTTTGTGAAAAAAAATAATACAAAATGATTTTACTACCACGTTTTTCAACGCAAAAGGTCGATTTAAAATTTTTTTTTATTTGAGGGGAAACATTTTTTAAAATTGTGTACAGTATAATAAACAATGATAACATTTGACAAGCCCATAAGATATTTGGAATAAAGTACGACAAATATATTTTGTCACTCCCCTCTATATTTCATTTGTTGGATCATGACAAATATCCAGTTAAATAGTCAAGGGTCTCCAATTAGTCAAGAAACTACACATTTCTTATAGCAAGAAATCCTATTAGTAGTGCCATCATAATTTTTGGTACTATATTAACATATCAAAAATTCGTGTATTGATATCAGCAGTATTTTTCAAACATTCAATCTATTTCACAAAACCCCATATAAAATATAAATATTTTTGCTACATGTTTTAATTTGCATTTGCCTATTTTACATATCTCTGATTGTATTTGAAAATCGTTAACCAATTCTTCATACTTTTGGCGAAGTGGTGTTTTATTAATTTGTTATTCGATATTATTAGGGTTCTTTCCTGGTATTTAAAAAGGAAAAATACGCGTCGTTCAATTATATTTTTCAATTTATCAAACAATTTGGCCGCTGAATATCTGAATCTGGTAGAGCGCCATCTGGTGAATAAAATTGTAACTAAAATCAATTTTGAATTTTTCATTATTTGCCATAAAAAATCCCATCGCATCCTGAACACAATGGTGTTTACCGCATTGCTCTAACGCAAATATTCGCGGAGTTATTAATTTTTAAAGTTGTGCGGGACTTTTGGATCACCCTGTATTATAATGGAGGATGATGTTCCATTATGGCGGACCTCTGTTTTGGAGATGGCACTTACAATAAAAAAACATTGTGTAGTGAATGGGTTGGTTAGTATAGAGGTATGTCTAGTGCTTCTCAAGTACTTGTATGAAGTAGGAGATCAAACAAAGGAGAACCGCCCTCCCCGTGGATGTCAACAAGACAAATGTTCGGACAACGCCCCACTGTCTGCCTTTTTGTCTGGCTGGATTTCTTTGAACACGCCGACATTCACTCGACTAGCCTTTCTTCTTTTACCACGTTCCACGTGAGTGCGGGGTGAACTTTATGTCGTAAAAAACTCCAATTATCCAATTATACCCCCGCCTCCCCAACTTACCTCTATCCAAATCGACTTTGACATAAAATTTTGCTGACTCAAAATTTATAGTTTGAAATTTAATACTTTTGGTTTCGGTTTACTTAATTTCTTGCAATTAGATATGTGCGCTAGCGATAGTTACTCAGATATATTCAAATAAGGTAAACTTGATCTTTAGGCAAAGAGTTTCTTTTTTATTTTTAGGTGTTGCAAGATTTCGAGCAAATCCAACGGGCAAAAACAAATGAAGATAGATGTTATCCGGAATGGATCAGACTATATTACAGATATATATACCTGCTAAGTATATTCAGCCCAATTACATGGTGCCATAAAACAGAATCTCAAGAACCATATTTAAATTTATAATTTTATATAATATCAACAAAATAAATAAAATATTATAGAACATGAGTAAGTCTAATCATATCTATATAATTATGTAAATAACTAATGGGATAGGTTTTGTACCTATCTACCTGAAAAAGTTAAGATCGACAGTAATAAGAGGACTGTGGAAAGAAATATTAAAAAAGTATTTTTTATTTAAGTTCTTTTCAATTATTAAAAAAAAATCGGCAAAGCTTTTGGGAAGCTGAAAGTTGAAAATAACAAAGCAGTTTAAGCATTGAATATACCAATGATTTTATCATTTATATGTGTAGCCGGGTAGATAACTTTATACTCCTTTCTATACCTTTTTTCATATTCATTTACATGTTTAATTTCTGCAGGAATTTTTCAAGAGTTTTAAATTGTGTTGATGATATATTTTATAAAGAAAATGTGAAGCTATATGGATGAAAATATTTCAAAGGAAACATATAAATATTGTCAAAACATTCCTAAGCCTAACATGGCGGCGATCTGGACAACAATTTGAAGATGTAAGCCCTCTTTACGTAATCCGATTGGTCGCTTCGTGAGAAAACTTGATGATGATCTGTAATATTTTCCCGCCCACTCTGTGTAATCTTCTGCCTTTATATTTTTCTGTGAAGTTTCCCTTTCCCTACATAAAATCTATCTCTTCATGAAAAAAAAAAACATTAATAGATAAAATTGATATATTTTTGACTTTCATGTTTGAAATAAAAATAAATAAATGCTATTTATATGTGATTATATATATAATTATATCGTTTTGAAAATAGAGCAATCCATAAATAAATCTTTAATTAAAAAGATATATATTGGATCAAAATATCATTAATTTTACCAATCCAAAATGATATTTTGATCCAATATATGCCTTTTTAATTAAAAATATAATTCTATGTATAAACTATTTTTGACACATTCAATAAGTAATCTAGGATCTGGTTTCTTTTTACATTTCTGTGTTGAAGGGCATGTTAGCCCGAAAGCTCGAGAAATTAAAGAAATTTTTAAAAGAAATCAAACCCTTGATTCTTTAGTCATTATGTCAAAATGTAAAAGTAGGCAAGAATTTTTATTGGATAAAGTCTAAACATAAAAAATATAAAATCAGACGAGTTCAATAACTGGTTGATCTATATTGTCAAACATAGATTTTTCTAGAAATATTTTATTTCTAAATAATTTTTACGTATATACTTCAAACAATAATTTTTCATATTATTAGTACCAGGCTGTATCAAAAAAGTTGGTTTCCATAAATAAGATTTTAATATATTTTAAATAATATATATAAACAAAATATTTATTCATTGAAGTAGAGACCGTCATCTTCAATAACAGCCAGCCATCTTTTTGCCAGGTTTTCAATTTGCTGACGATACCATTCTCGGGGTTTGGAATCGAAAAAGTCACGACAGGCAATTTCTACGTCTTGGAATGTTTCAAAGTGTCTTCCCCTTATAAATGTAGCCATTGGCCGAAATAATGTATAAACAGATGGCGCAATATCCGGGCTATAAACAGGATGAGATAGAACCATCCAAATTCTTTATTCTATTCATTGTTAACCTAGCTCGATGAGCTGGAGTGTTGTCATGTTGCAGGAGTACTCTCTTTCGGTTGATCAAAGCAGGGTATCGAGTCTTCAAAACGTCATATACTCGGCTGAATTGATTTGAGTAAAGATCGGCATTAACTGCAAGAACATCAGGAATAAGTTCGTAGTGTACTATACCATCGATGTTCCACCATACAGACAACATCCCTTTATGGGGATCCTGTTTAACTACAGGTTTAGCCTCTTTTTCACAGGGTACCTATTCGGTAGATCCTCTTTTCATCCCCAGTTACAATCCGCTTCCAAAACGAAAATCTTGCAAATTTTCTAAAAATCGTTTACAAATATCGATTCGCCTCTGGCACTGGGCTATAATCAGGTCGTGGAGATATTGTCTTGGACGTTTTATAACAAAGTGAAGCTTGTGCAGAGTTCGGTTGATCGTTTCTTTGAATGGTTCAAGTCTGGCTGACATTTCACGCGTAGATTGTTGTGGGTTCATCAGAAATCGTAGGGTCTCAATATCCATCACATGTGGTTGTCCCATTCGAGGTTTGTCCTCAAGGCTGATGTCACCTTCTCTAAATCTCTTGAACCATTTTGAAGCTGTCCTTCTATTGACCATTCCTTTTCCTTCCACTTCGCATATTTCTTTTGCCGCCATATTTGCATTTAGCCCTTTTTCCCCAAAAAAAGCGCAATAGTACTCGGATCGTTATTTTTTTATTACACATTCTTTAGCTCTCTACAAGAATGCTGATAAGTTAATTCTAATCGAGACCGTGGGTCTGAACCTTTATTTAAACTTTATTTATATCGGTATATATTTAAATAATTTGATTTTATATTGGGCTTCCGCTTTTGTAACGAACTTTTAATACAGAGAGGTATATATTTCATAGAAAATGTTCGTTAGTTATTATTAAAAGTAAGCGATTAATAATATATAAAATATATGACATATTTACATATATGTATAAAGGCCTATATTGGATCAAATTGATTTTATTTACCAATATTTATCGATTGGCGAAAAGCCAATCTTTATTAAGGCACAAAAGTCACATTAACGTATTTATTATAATTTTTCATATAAAATATACATTAAATAAAGATATATTGTCTTATATTAATTGAAGCACATTTACTAAATATTGGAATTTCTCGTGGATATTAAATCTTTTAAGCTAATTTTGATGAGAAATTGCAATATTTAGTGAACGTGCTTTAATTAATATCAGACAATGTTGGTTGGAATATTAAATAATTCAAAATTGAATAATAATAAAATAAAGAAATATAGGATCAAATTGAAACGGAATTCAAAATAAAAATACTTTGAAAGGTAAAAAAAACAAACATATATTAGTATAAATTGAGTAGAACAAAGAAATATTAAACCTTTAAAATACACACACGATAAAACTTAGATTATATAATAAATATATATTATAATTTAAAATATATAAACAATCCATTTTTCAAGTATACAATATTTCAAAATGAGATAACAATAAATAAGAAATGCCATTTTAAAAAAGAACTCTCTACCTTTATATAAATAAATATACAATTGTATTCTAAAATATTCTATACAAATTCTAAACAAATTTCTCTAATCTTGTTCTTTAAAATATTAGAATAAATCGCTCGTAGAAAAATCTTTTTAAAGAATTTGACCCTTTTTGTGTTGTTATTTTTAACTTGACGGATAAGTCTAAGGGGACAAATGTAATTTTAAAAAGACGATAAACAACTTGTATTGATGAAATCTTAGTGTTAAAATAGATGGATATCTTTTTATAGGTAACTTATTTTTTATAATCTTTTGTTTCCCTTCATCCACTTTCTGCATATCCTTCCAAATAATAAAAGGATGGGAAAAAGGCTGTTGATAGATTATTCCCTTAGGGATAAAAGAAGTGGAAGCGCATCTTCTGCCTATAATAATCCATCATAATACTTCATTATTTTTTATCTACTTGTTATAAAAGTATACTAATAACAATTATAGCCTTCTTTTTTCCTTTCTTTTTGTCCCCCCCCCCCCCCCTTCCCTTTTTCTACCTTTAATTATGTCCCCTCAGGTCTTTGATAATGATAAATAATCACGCTGCACATTTTATTTGTTTATTGCGTCTATAATTAATCTTTTGGTAAGAAATTATTGCTATTGTCAGATACAAATTATTTAATGAACGTTATTGTTTATTCATTATATTGTATTTAAAGTATAATGATGTGTATATATTTTCATGTATTTATTATATTAAAAATGATTTTATAAATATTTTAAAAGTGTTACTAATATTAAAATAGATATATATTTATCTCTCTCGTATAAGATATTTTCAATCATTAACAATATTTTGATACATTTCAAGCTATTATTAATGCTTTTAAATTTTGTAATAGCAATATTAGCTTTAAAAGGTTTAAAATCTAATTTTGAAACTAAGTAAAGTTTTAAATGTTTATGATTAAAATAAGAAATAACATATATTTTATCTTTTGTAATTACATATAAATTCATTATATGACAAATTGAAAGTTATATTCAAATCCCGATTTTTAATCCATGCTGTTAATAAAATGTGTGATTTTATCAAATACATTACAAGGATTATTAGGTTTGATAAGTCTCTAATGAAATTAAAAAAAAAATTGAAAGGGCGAATTTAAATTCACCGAAGAAAAATTAAAAGAAAAGCACCTTTCTATACAAACATTTCATGATTAAAATGGATTTGAAATAAATTGAAACGATATTCAATTTTAAGTGTAACTAACGCTATATTCGTAATTTAATATAAAAGTGATTAATTGTTGAACCATCAATTAATAATATTTAAACTAAAAATTGATGATATATAAATTTAATATTAAAATGTATAAAGAAAAAAGTATGCTATTGTTGAAATAAATTACCAAATTTGGAGAAATGATAGACACCTTTTTTATATATCTATAAATATTTTTTAAAATTCCATAAATGATACCGATGGAAAATTGTAAAAACTTTGTACATATTTATGTTGGATACGCTGATAAAATAACAGAAGAAAATAAAATAATGACAACAATTTGTGCGACACCTTTTTGATGTTTGTTTTGACATAGTTAATATATTAATTTCTTAAAAATATTAAATTGTATATTTTGAATTATAATCTTTGCCAATAAATGTTATTTACGTTTACACTTTCGTGATTTACGTCCAAATAATCATAACATATTTAAATATTATATTAAAAGCATTTTAAAAAGATCAATAAAGGTATGTAAATCTTTATTTAGAATTGAATGAGTTCAAAATGACTATGAAAATGAATGAAATCATATAAAAGAAAAGTAAATATTTTCTATAATGAAATCATATATAAAAATGACCTATATTTTCATTACTTGCTGATTTCACACAATATATAGGTATTAAATAAAAATATATTAAATATACCACAGCTTTTTTGTAAATAAAATAAAAAATAACATTAATAAAAAGAAGAAAGCCTATAATGATCAAAATAAAAAACATTCGTTTGAATTTATATTTGATATTAAAAAATAATATTTCGTTGTTTCAAATATAAAAAAATAAAAATAAAATATAACTAAATATAATTTTTAATTTGATACGAATATATATATTTTCGCACAATTTTTTTCGAATTATTAAATATTAAATAATATACCAATTTTTAAATAATTTATAAAATCATAAATTCATAATATAACAAAATGACGCGAAAACTTATGAAAAATAAAGAATCTTCTGATACGCCATAAGAATATTTATAGCAAACGGTTTATTGATTTTTTGAGCAGAAGGTAACTGCTGCTATATGCACACTTCAACTCTGCCACAACCCAATCAAACCATATCGATTATTGATCCCATTCTACGAAGAAGCTTTCATTATTTTTACTCGTTGGCACGCGAAAGCAATTCGCCATCTAATGAATCGGCTGCTATTAGTTTAAGCTCTTGGAATGTTGTTTTAAAATTACAGTCAAATGGTCGAGTTTTTTTTTGGGGGGTAAAAAAATGTATTGATTCATCTATATACACTATTACTTTTTTATTTTGTAATTTATTTTCTTTATGCGAAAAATAAAACAGAATGGAACGAATCAAATATTTATAATTAAGATTAAAAATATATACTGATCGTGTGCAAGTGATCGTTACTGATAGCTAGTGCCATCTTTCGGAATAAATGTCAAATAATATAAAGGTAAATAAATCAACCAAACTCCAAAATAAAAACTACTATACTTATATATTTGAACAAAAAACAACGTTTAGATGAGGATTTTTCATTTTGATACATGGTGTAAATAATAAGGGATTCACATTCTCAAAATCAGAAGATGCTTTTTAAAATCCAATTATTTTTGTTAGTTTGATAATTAAATCATCTACAGTTGACTAGAGAGATAGTTAGGTCTAGTTAAAAAACGATAAAATAGCAAACGATTTAATTTTTTCTTCTGATAATTGTTATATTCTACCGGGACTTTGATAAAAAAAAAGAATACGATAAAAACATTACGAATCCTTGTAGTTTTTTGGGAGAATGATATTCATGATTGGAAATCTTCTCCCCATTTTTCAAATAATCTCTTCGTGTATATACAACTCAAAGTTGAGGAGAATTAAATTCATGTACACAACACCAAAGGAAGAAGTGCCTCTTTTTGTACATATATATTATATGCAAAATTAAGGAACATAAGGATTTTATTATATTAAAAATAATATATAGTTAGATAAAAATTTGTTCATATATATATACCTATGGACAAAACTTTAGAAAGTTTCATATTTTAAATACAAAACACTCCTCATTTGCTTATATAACAGCGGATTTCCATGTAAATTCTAACGTTCTCTATGAAAATTATATAATAATAAAAACAAAAATATATGCTAAAAGGTACAACCTTTTAAAGTTTTGTCTATAATGGTATATTCTTTAAATAGTGATTTGCATAAAGTCCATTATAAAATATGCAAAGCAGGCATCATATTCAATTAGTTGAGCTAAAACGTTTAGTTTTAGTTCTTTACTTTCATATATTTGAACAATTTTTTTTGAGACAATTGTTTTAATATAATAAAATAATTGTTTAACTCAACTTTTTAAAATCTGCGTTTTGTTATCTTTGGCACAATACATTTTACATATTAATTCCCATATATATTTGTATTTGCAAAATTCAAAATGAGCATAATTTTAGCTTGGAAAATGGTGAATGATCATTTAAAAAATATATTAATCAAAAATGTGCTCCCTCATATATTTACGAATGAAGAGCCTAACTTATTATAACAATTAGACATTAACCACATCTTGACAAAATAGATGATTCTGTTATGTCAGCTTGCTATAACGGCAGCCTTTCTGCAAATTCAGTGGACCTAGCTACACACATGGCTCAAACTATGATTCGCATCAGTTCGTATGGCGGCTTTATTTCCGCAGATTCCAGTTTTAATGTCGCTCACAAAGAGCAACCCTACTTAGAAATCAGTAGTTATGTAACAAAGACTTATCCCATTTATTTACATAGTGATCATAAGGAATTCACCACTGATGAGCCAGAAACTCTCCCAATATCATACCATTGCAGCAAGGAAGTTATTTTATTCATACAAAGAAAGATTCACGCTAAATGGTTTCATTTTTCACATACAGATGGCGCGTCTTTTCCTAATATTTCATTGAAGCCTTGTTCACGAATTGTTTGACGGGAAAACATTGCTCAGTGCATATGTAATTGTATTTATACTTTTCTCAACGAGTTCATTGTTTATTTTAATAGTTTACTTAAATAGTTTTGCAAACAATTCTTCTCAATTGTCGGGTATGTAAGCAGAACATTCCAAGAATGGTATGGTAGATTAAATTGGATTAGGAGGGTTCACTACTGATGAACCAGACCCCTTCCCTTTATTTTATTATTGTAATAAGTACAGTAGGAAATTGTGTTTTATTTGTAACGTTTAAAAAACTCGCGTTATTTGGTTTCATTTCTCATTCGCTAATTCAGGGCTACATTCCATTATAGGGAAATTCCTGCCCTGACTAACCTGTCCTTGACTTTGGAAACTGCCCGTCTGGGTTTCTATTTTTACCTTCTCTTTGAAATGTAGATTTTACGAGGTTTAGCAAGCTCTCGGCATGAAATTTTCTGAAACCATCAAAGAAATGCTGGTAAAGTGATAAAAACAAATTTACGGAAATGGTTACCATGGCAAAAACTCGAGCAATAATCCGATCTCGTAAAAGACATAATCAAGGTGTTCCCCATAAAATACAATCTTCAATGATAGACATGGCGTTTATCCCATAGGACAACCATGACTATCATCAATACAGACTTCTGTTTTCATTCCCAAGTTCCCCCACTCTACGATCAATTTGAGAGCTATTTTAGGCTTAACACGCTACCCTTGTTTGCAAGGCCGCCGTGTACATCCGTGTTTGCAACATGGGCGATAGTACTTCTCCCAGCGATATGCCAAAATGGCTCAGTTTTCCCTCATTTTGTCTCCTTCTTCCATTTTTTCCTTTAGAGAGCTTCAGACCATCAAAAAGCTCTTCTGTGATCTTTTTCTATTTACATACCGTATGTTGAGATCAGTGAAGACTTCTTTTTTGAACATTTTCTGGAATATTAAACGTATTATTCTCTTTGGTGTTGCTATAGTAATATGTAATCTTTGGTTTCTATAGAGAAATATAAATATATAGAACTATGAAAATAAAATATTGTTTTTTTTTAATTTTCTCAATTATTTATTTGGTTTTATTATACCGAAAATAGTTTTAAAATTGAGTAAGGCTCTGTATGTGTGTTATCACAATACACAGTGAATGAAACAAATTTACCAAATAATAATTTAAGACTTTTGACCAAACAAATTCACGTTCAAATTCACCATTAATATAATTATTAATGATATATAGTATACATTATTTTGAAGTAAATTTCGACTCAAAATTTATGTATAGTAGCAGCCAATCATATTGTCGTTGTTTCTCTTTTCCAGTGTTGCCGAATCAACGATAAATACAAAATCATAGAATAAATAAATAATTTATTTTTCCGAACAAAGTAATATACTTACAAAGTAATTTTCAAAATATTTTCCCTATAATTTCGTAGCTAATGTAAACATTTACAATTTATTTAGTTGTTTACCTTCCAGAGAGTGTTGTCAGATTTTTACCTAAAAATCACAGAATAAAAATAAATTAAGAGAATTTTTAATCTAGTAAGATATATGGGACAAAATATATTAATCCTTGTTAAACAAAACAATTATTTAAATAATTAATCCATTTACTATATTATTTGTTCTCCGGTGTTTTCAAACCAATATGCTGAATAAATCATATATGTAACGTATCCTATTTAGAAAAAAAGGATAGTCACAATACTTTGTGTTTTAATAATTAATTAAATTACAACAAAGTTAACCATAATATATAAACAAACAAAACTTATGCAAAATTACAAAAAGAAAGAAAGTACAGTGACTGCCTAACTATGAAGAAAAATCAAAGAATAATTAAAATTTTTACCTAAATAAATAAATACAAAGCATGTTACGATATAATAAATGAATTATTTATAGAATTGTTTTCTCTCTTCTACACATGGAGTAAAGGACTTTCTAAAAAAATTCCAATTCTTGATGTAATCAAGTAGAGAGGGAAAATCTTCTCAAAGAAGTTATAGAAATAAAAATTTTATGAGGTTGAAACTCTAAAATTTAAACCAAACCTAGAAATTTTTATTTCCTTCCTCTTCCCTTTTTTTTCCTTTATTGAAAAATATCTTTAAAACACTTGTAATAAAAATTTTGACAAATAATTCATAGCGGATAGAGTTTATTATCGAATTATAGATATATTTTATATAAAATTATAATTTTCCATATATAATAGACAATTTGACAATTATTTTGACATCTTATCAATACATGCAAAAGTGCATAGTCTGCACTATTTTGAAATGATAATTATACATAGTGTGATCAATAATTTCCAGGAATGCTAAATATTTAAAGAAATACAAAAGTATAATAAAGTTTTATTTAAAATTTCTCAAAATAAATACCGTCACAATCTATACACTTGGTTCATCTTTTTTTCCCGATATCAAAACACCTCTGAAAATCCTCATCTTTCAGGCTTTTCAAAATATTCTTCGTATTCTCCTTTATTTCAGGTATTGAGTCAAATCGACGTCCTTTTAAGACTTTTTTAATTTTAAGGTACAGGAAAATTTCGTTGGGGGCAAGGTCAGGAAAATAGGCTGGCTAAGGTAGTAAAGCAATTCCGTGTTTAGCCAAATAGAGTTGTACAGTGACGGCCGTATGTGGCCGTGCGTTGTCATGATGCAAGAGCCAATTTTTCTGATGCCATTTTTCGGGTCGTTTCTGACGCAGAGCCTCCCTTAAACGTCACAATACATTAAGATAGTAATGTTGATTAATGGTCTGACCCTCGGGCACGAATTCATAGTGTACCAATCCCTTTACATCAAAGAAAATGATAAGAAGACACTTAAGCTTCGATTTGATCATCCTTGATTTCTTGAATCTTGGTTCTCCAGGCTCTAGCCACTGGCTTGATTACCTCTTAGTCTCGGGATCATATCCGTACACCCGTGTTTCATCTCCCGTGATAACACTTTTGAGCCAATGGGGATCAGAATTAAACATTTCGACCATGTTTTTTTCACGTTTCTTTGCGATGCTCTTTCTGCTCATTCGTTTAGAGATGTGGGACAAATTTAGCCGGGGATCGTTTAAGATGCAGATCATTCTTTATGATGGTTTGGCATGTTACAAAAGATATATCCAAGTCTTCTGATAGCTCTCTGATAGTTATTCTTGGGTTTTCTTTGATCGATGACTTGATTTTGAGTGTATTTTCGGGGTTTCTTATCGATAAAGGTCTGCCAGTGTGTAGATCATCCTTGACGCTTGTTCGACCAGCTTTAAATCGTGCAAACCATTCAAATGTCCTCGATTGTGACAGGGCATCTTCTTTAAAAGCCTGCTTCAACATTTGAAATGATTCGGAAGCTGTTTTCCCTAATTTAAAGCAAAACTATATGCAGACTCGCTGTTTTTCAATACAGTCCATACTGAAGTTAGAAAATGTTCTGATATACTCGAGCTTATAAATTCGAAAAAACGTGATCGTTGTGTGCGTCTGTGTGATCAATTTTTTTCTACGTGTTGATAAATGTTTATCTATAAGGTCCTTATAAAATATTTTATTATTTTAAATAATTTACGTGATCCAGTCTCATTCCTGGAAATTATTGATCACACCTTGTGTATATACATGATACAATGTATTATACTGTCCTAAAAGCTTTTTTCTATAAATTTCTTAAATAATATTTAAAGATTCCACCCTTCAGTGTAGCATATAAAAGCAGAATGATCCAATAGCTAAACCAGAGCTCTAAAGAAGCGGTCTGGTAGATTAAATTGGCGAAACCGCTGGAAGGGTTCACCACTGATGAGCCAAGCCCTCCCAATATTTTTTCATCGCAGTAAGGACAGTAGAAGTTTGATTTATTTGTGAAAGGAAACATTCGCGTCTTAATGTTTTTATTTGTCACATAACACTATGTAAAATGAATATGGCGCCTCTGCTACCGCTGCAGAGTTTGGTGGAGAATCACCAGCGGTTCTCCAGCGACACCACGTATTTCGCGATCTACGAAGAATACGTAGATCTCATGCTTTTCGCTGCTGAGGAGATGGTGATGGCGTGGTCCTCGAGACCAACTGGAAAGAACCAGGACTGCTAGCCACCGGACCTGCAGTCTATAAGAAGAGTATATGTTCTTATTGTGATTTTCAAACTAAATTCTCTCCCCCAGATTGCTTTAAAAACTATTTGATAAAAAATCATTATGAAAATTATGAACCCATTTATATATTAAGACAACGATAATCTCCCTAGTCACTATAGAAGAAGAAACACAAGTCGGGGAGAAGAGCCTCTTTATATAAGAGGATGATGGTACAAGCTTTCGGACAATACGTCCTTCTATGGGTACAGAATGACACGAGTAGCAATGGTTTATATACACTTCAAGATATTTTTTACATAATTCTAAATATTTTAAAGCTATATTACTAAACCTATTACACAAAGTGTGAAAATATTGATGAAATAGGTAGAATAAATGAATATATGCAAATCAAATTTTATGCTATGGAAGGAAAGAAACCTAAAATCGCTATTTTACATAAGAGATTGCGGGAAGATGGTATCCAGACTCTAAAAAAATGAGTTCTTCTATTGTTGGTGAATATTCTTTATAATCACATCTACATACGTTCAGAGGTGATAAACAAAAATGAAAATTAAGAGAAAGAAATCTCCTGATTGTACAACTAAATGTTGCTGTTGGCTTATGTCATCTATCGGAATAAATATAAACGTTCATTATATCATAAGTTGGATAACCACCTGGAGCAGTCAATCATCAAAAGAACAGAATCGTGAAGCGAATAGTTTTTTGTAAGTTTTTTAATTATTTAGACGAACTTTCGATCATTTCTGTCATTCCATTTTTACTCCTGTAGAAGGGCAGAAATACTCGAAAGCTCGGCTAAATAAAAACCTTAAAATAAACTTTTCGCATCACGATTATGTTCCTTGATAATAAACGTTGTTTTTGTTGGAGAGTAACGTCGCACATCGGCTGTTGCCATAGCAACGCCAGCTTCCTACCAGACATCACGTGACCTGGCGCCGCTTCGGCCGTACCTGTATATAGGTTTCAGTTTGCTTTTGTTTTCTGCCCCTACGCTTGCCTTTTGTTTGACTCTTTTTGTTCCTTGTCATCTTAATATAATATTATTGATAATTAAACAATACTTTTCTGAGATCCAGCCTCTGATTCTCTTACAGTTTTTTTATATTATTCCATAATTGGTCAAATACCGGTACTTAATGAATCAAGAAAAGCTCACTACAACGTACATGTTTCTGGTTGTTGGCCCTCATTAAAATAGAAGGTATTTGGAAAATTCTGGAATAAAAAAAAATGAACACACACACACATTAGTTAATCTTTATTCCAATATCAACACCTGACCTTTTTTATATTAAATTTTTATTTTCACACGAACAGCGTATGTACGCAAACATGGGCGTAAATACCCATTTCTTGATTTCTCAGGAAGCCTCTAGGACCAACTATTTGGTCGTTGAGGTACAGTCTGCATCACGCTGACGAGGGCCAACAGTCCGAAACGCGTACGTTGTTGGCCTTTCTTGATTTACCAAGAAAATGGGTTGGCCAAATATCACTGAACAAGTAAAATAAACGTTTAGTTGATTTTTGTTCCACCAATGGCGTTCTGCCATCTAAAAAACCTTCATGTAAGCGGTCAGGTATGCATTTTTTGTTTTTATAATATACTAGACGAATGACCCGGGCAACGCCCGGGTTTTACCCTATTAAATGTACCCTGTTTCGTCCGTGGTCTCTGTTTTTTGGAATTTTTCCCGATATAATTTTGTATCTGATAATCAAACTAAACCCAGTATTCTTTTACCTATGTATGGAAATTTTGGTTTGAATTAGTGAACTACTGCGAATTTGTAGACGAATGACCCGGCCAACGCCCGGGTTTACACGATTAAATGTATATTACATATGGAAGATGGACGTAGTTCCCGGAGGGCACCCGCGAGGTCACTCTGCCCCCGCGCAACTGTCCAACTGGGAGCGCCCCGCGCCGTCAAAATCGTCACGCGTTCTAGAGGGCGCTGCTCGGCCGGCCGTCACCCGGGAGATCTCATTTACTCGGCGGGGGTAGGGGGGGGGGGGGGGGCAGGGGGCAGGGCAGTCACGTGCTGCGCCGGCAGCCAATCGTCGCGCGCCACCGTCGCCCGCCTGAGTGTTCTAGAGGGCGCTGCTCGTGAGCTAAGTTGAATAATTTGAATATATAGTTTTAATAAATGATTTATATATATTTTAAAATAGCCTATCGTCATCCTCGTTATTTTTTACCTATGTATGGAAATTTTGGTTTGAATTAGTGAACTACTGCGAATTTGTATACCGGACATACAAACCAACCAACAGACAAACATACAAACATTCATTTTTATATATATAGATATCTTTATTATTATTAAGGTCTAAATGCACCACGTTTAGTAGCTTTTTGTTCCACTAGATGGTGTTCTGCCATCTAAAAAATATCATATGAGCTGTTAGGATATGTCTTTTATTATTTTTTTATATATCTCTTAATAAAAATAATAATAAAAAACACACTTGTGTTGAGCAGTACAACTACTAAAATTGGAACGATACAGTTCAGATTAACAAGTCCACGTGCAAAGATAACATGCAAAATCGTGAAACATTACATATTTTTAAAAAGTCTAATCTTTTAGAATTAAAAAACAGCTTCCCTGCCGCCCTTCAGAAGAAGAGAAGGGATGTAAAGGCAAGCGAATCAATACACGTATTCCTTAATCTATTTCAAAATCTATATTGCTATAATTGATTTGTAACGGTCGACCATTATTATACAAGACAGGGGAGATGATTTTATGGCTCAATAAAAAAAAAGAAGTGAGGGGTGAAGGAATAACTTTGTGACCTCCCCTCAAATTACCTCCAGGTTATAAAGTATCGAATTTTGGACATCATTATCTGCTGACATTGTAGGCATTATGGTCCAATTTAATTAATCTTTTTAAAATTATTTTTCATAGAGTAGAATATCATCATCACATTATGGAAGCAGACGATGATAAGAAAATGTTTTCTTTTCTTCTTTATTTTTGCTAAAACTCTTTTTATTTTTAAATTTTATTATTAATATTAATATTTTTGAATGTAATTCAATATTATATATATTTATAGGGATGTGAGATAATGATTTAGATAGATAATATTTTATAGAAGTGAGTTATAACAATGATTATTTTTCCTCAACCATTTTCAATTGGTATCGTCCAAAATTCCGACTAGGCTAATCTATTTTTGTTCAAGAAGAAGGACTCAAGAATCTTTCTTTCCACCAATTCCATAGACATACGCTTTGAAAAATATAGGTGAATAACCAATATTGAAACTACCAATTTAAAATTTGTTGTAATCCATAATTAGCTTTTCATCCTTACTTAATTTCATATGGATTTCTCTATATTTAGTAGTAAATATAGTGTTTTATTTGAGAAAAATCTGTAGATACAATTCAACGCGACAGATTGGCCATCATGTAATCACAAATAAGATAATAAAGTTTTATTGAGAGTCCGCCGCACCTAAGACAGGACAAGGGTCCGATTACAATAGTAGTTAGTTTTATGTCTTTTAACACACACACATATATATATATATGTACATATTTACATATATGTCGTGATGAAGTCTGCTGTATATCCATTGATTGACAAAGATCACGGCCGAAAGATAAGTTAGATAACTGCACTTTAAAATTTATTTGATTTTAAAACGTGTGTCTCAAAAGTTTCTTCCCACTTCTTATGGAATAGTAAAAAAAAAAAGCAAAATAATCCCTATTTAGTGCTATATGCAACTTCGCTATTTTTTTATAGGAGAGTGTAAACAATGAGCCAATTCTTCCCATATGGCTAACTTTAGTTGGTTCTCCTCACATGGTATTTCAATTTTATCCACTGTTGAAAATATCCCATACCTTTTAAAGTTTATATTTTACAATTTGCTAAACAAGTAGAAATCGCCTGGCGATAAGTCAGGTAAATAAGAAGGATACGATCAGGTCCAACTTTGGACAACCTACGCTCAGAAGAGCAAGAATCCTAGAAGGGAGAGTTAAAATAAACTTTTGTTAGATGTGGCTGTGTTTTTCTCTGAATCATTTTTCAACCAACAAATGATCTTCAAAATTAGTGGCCTTGAGGGTTACGTGTTTTATTTTCTCACCAAGTACTTGTTTATAGGTCTATAAGGACGGACATTGTCATTTTAAGTAAAATTTTTCCAAAGACGGGATGTCAAAATACGATGCGTTGTATTCCTTATAGTTTCTTATCTATGTATACAATATACAAATATAGTCTTATTACTGTGTACGACACACATATGCGTGACAAGAAACACTCGCATTTTTATCATCATTTAGAGAATTTTGATTGACATTTACCAAATAAAACAACTTCAAAGTTTTCTTTTGAATTTAATTGCTAGTTTTAGACGTATGCATAGCATATATATTATTATTATTTCGCAAAAATATTATCATTTTGTAGAGAGAGAGAGAGAGAGTAGTTAGAGAGTAATTTGTGTGATAGAGATCTCTTTTGTCAATGATAAATTTAAAAATATTTGACCAAATCTAAATTTTTGAAATCTTATTTTTAAACAAAGGAAAAAAAAACTATATTTGATATTAAAATGATCATTAAATAACTAGGAAAATATATTTATCTGCAGACGTTTATTCATATCCTTTCATATTTTTCCTTTTAAAAATGTTATACATGAATCGTTTTAATAATACTTTCTTATTTATTGGTCAAAAACTAAAAAAAATATGTTTAATATTAATTAATATTTGTTGTGCTTGTTAACACACAATAATAGTTAAATAAATTATAAGAGAGTGTTATTTGAATTAATATATATATTTCAATATCAAATATTTCGTTATCAAACAGGTTAAATATATATATTTTTTTAGATGAAAAAAAGAGACAAAAAATGTGATAAATTGAAATCAATAAATAATAATAATCAGTATTATCAAACAAAGTGGAAAATGAAATACAAATATATTGTTAAATATTGTTTATTATTCACAAACTCAATATATACAATCATTGATTCAAGATAAAATTGTGAAAAGACGTTAAAACTACAAAATTCTTCTCACAATGTGTGTGTTGTGTTGAGTTTTTTATTTTTATAATAAATAATGAAAATAAAACTTTCACCTCTCTCTCTCCATCATTGTGAGATAATAATTGTAGTTGTTAATACAATCATTGAACAAATATATAAATAATATCAATTTATATGGCGATATTTCATAAGTTATGTGTGCAAATATACGAAAAATGAATATTTAAATAAAATACATAATATATATTTATACCTAAATATATATTCCATCAATAAATATAACGTAGTGTATGTATACTGAGTAGTGTTTTGTGCCAAGTTAGCTCGATAATTAAGATCTAGCACCAATTAGCGTTAATCCTCCCGCCATTTTTAACCCTAACGTCAGACATCGTCTGCTTTATTTATTGTTTGTCTTTTGGTTCGATAAATAGATCACGCAAGCAAAAGATAGATCATTTGGCAGGTGGGATTTTCTTTGGGATAAAACTGCTCTTTTTAAAATGATATTTCCCTTTTTTATTTGTCTTCTAGAAAGATTTGAAGAGCTTTTTTAGTTGAGATTGATTGTGGCGCCGTCTACAGGATAATCTCAAAAACACTAAGAAATCTTAAGTTCAAATCCCGCGTCTAGAACTTTCCTTAAATCTTCTTATTAATATTAATAGAGGGAAAGAGAATATATGAATATATAAAAACGTCTCCTTTTTATTTTAAATACACTCAATGACAAATTTTAAAGGGGTTGAACCTTTCTCAGCATGTAATAATAATGAAATATATATATTTATGATTATATTTTATTATGAAATGTAGTACAAAAGTGTGAAATTGTATTGGGTTCAGGTGGATAAATTTTTAAAAAGGCTTCTCTATCCGCCAATTTTAGTTGCACGATCAGAAGATAAAAATAGAGCAATCCATAAATAAATCTTTAACTATGAAGACATAAATGGATTAAAATAATTTATTTAACAATATTTGTTGTTTACATTAATACGTTGTTATACCTTTAAAAAGGTTGGCGTTCAGCCAACTAAAATATTTGTAAATAAATTATTTTTTGATCCAATATAATACATCCTTTTTAATAATAAAAAAAATATTCCCTTACCACATGTAAGGGAAATCCGCCGTTATATAAGCAAATAAGGAGTGGTTAATGCTTAAAATATGGAACTTTCTTAAGTTTTTATTTGATGCTTATTTTTTTAATTATAAACATTCAACACGGTTCAATTCAAAAGAATATTATAGGTAGCCTAAAACATTTCTTGGTCATTTCAATTCCGATATAGAAAATACTCGCTACATTTTAAAAATAAAAATTGCTAATATAAATTTGGAATTTCGTGTTAAAATAATTGAATAAGCCAAAGGTGTTCATGCTCAAGAAGGGAGGGAGCCAGCTATTGTGTCAGCTGGGGCAACAAAGGACTTCAGAGTGATGAGCCATGCCCCGCAGTAGGCATTCATGGACCACTTCTCTCCCCAAACTGCACGGTACGTCGCTAATGGAAACTTCATTCCTCGTGTCACGCATTTGGCAAACTGTTCTACCGAATTGTATCGACGTTTTGGCCTTTTTGAAAGCTTTCGTTATAAAAATCTTTATCACTTGAAATTTTTTTTTTTAACTTTGGAATATTTATTTTAAGTATGTATTGTAATTATACATATATTTTTTATTAGGTGTTTTAGGTGTTTTTTCATTAAATTTAAAAATAATATATGTGACAATATAGTGGTAAAATGTTGTGGTGAGGTGAGAAATAATCACACGATGAATTGTTAGAGCAATAATCCAGGCAGCCAGCCGAGAGAGAAAGAGGTGGCGAGTCAGACGTTATCTACTGAACGACTGTTTTTCCCTGTGTACACAAGCGGGCTAACAAAAGATAAGCGCCAGGTGGTGACGCCCCCCTCAGGTATGTGACCAAAAAATGGTCGTAAGTTAGTTTTCTCAGCTTTAGCTGCCCATCTCTCTCTCGTCGGCTGTTGGATTGTTTTATTAATCCTGGAAGAGCATATATTATGACATATGGCCCCCGTTGAAGAAGGCTGAACATGGTTTAAGTATATTTAAAGCTGGAGAAGCCAGGAATAGAGAAAATAATTTTAAAATTAAAATTAGTTAAGGTAATGGTGACATAGTTTTATGTAAATAAAATACTGTATAGTACACAAGTAAATATTATTTACAAGCAGTTTTACAACACCGGAGAGTTTGACATTTATGGGAGATTTTGAAAATATCAAGGTTATAAAAGGCTATATACAAATTAATTTTATGTGTAGGTTAATATGGTACAGAGTGTAGGTATGGACAATCATAGCTATGTACAATATGGATACGTGAATGAGGAGGTGAAGAGAAAGAAAAGGTGGAAAGTAAGAGAGCTCTAAAGTAAGTGGTTCAACATTCTAAAATGAACAAAGGAAGCCATTAGAAAGAGGCTGGAGCAAATAGTCATCTCTGCAGCATTCGTCAACAAAACGTATTGAGACATTTTACAGAGATACTTTAGAATGAAGAAGATTGATTAGGCAGACAACTTATGTGCGGTTCTCTTGATGACACTAAAATTAATAAATTTAACAAATAATGGACATGCACGTACGTGAAAAAGACCTTCGGGGTCGAGTGAGAAAAAAAGTGAACCTTTGCGGTCAATTGACAAAAATAAGACCTCTGAGGTCGAATGGTTGAAAAAAAAAAACCTTGACTTTCAGAACCTAAGTTTCAATGTAGGAATAGATACACTGCAGAAAGACTGAGAGGTTCAGCGAAAATTTGGTCATTGGTTCATAAAAAACATAAGTTGATATACGAAAAATTAAAAACAAGAGTTTTTTTTTTTTTTTTTTTCAAGAGCGATGGTGAAAGATAAGAAAAAATTTCGAGAGAACATGTTATTGAGAGGTGTGAACAAGGAGAAGAAGAGTCACATACATATGATGAAATTCTGAAGATCATTAAGACTGGAGAACTCTACACTTTAAAATAATTTTCAGGCGGACATGGCAAGGGGAAACTTGTCATGGGCTTTCTATGCTATAAGTGTAGAGCACGAGAAATGAGGTTGAGGTTGGCAATTGTGTGAGCTCAGGGCTGAGGTAAATATCGAACTACATACAATGTTAGAATTTCGGCGAACAGAGCGAGGGGAAACTTGCTTTGGGCCAATCTAACTTATCTATGTAGTTACTTGTGTAGCGAGTCCGAGGGGAAAAGTCCCGTGTGTAGGTGAGGAAGTCGAATGGATTTATATTTAATTTTCGAAGATAAAATAGTTCTAGATGCAAAGGTAGAATATAGGCGGACAGAGCGAGGGGAAACTTGCTTTGGGCCACCCTACCTTAATTATTTAGCTACTACTGGGTTCGTAAAGTCTTGTTGTCAGGTTAGTAATTGGTAAAGATCTCAGGGGATAAGTGGTTCAAATATCTTTGATCATCTTGATTGTAAGTGTAGTCATGTTGCTTTCGTGAGTTAATAGCCGTTGTAGTATGGATTAGAGTGTGATTGAAGTGTTTATATGGGAAATTGAAGGTATTTTTGGGTTGGTCTCGATCATTTACGGGCGGTGAAATAAATTGTTCGTTTTCCGTATAGTGTTTTAATTTGTTGACATGAATTGTATCTGTCTCACGACTTAGAGGTCGGTTGGAGCGGTTGATCCGTACGATTTGAGGGGAAATTATCTCCAGTATTTCATAAGGTCCTGAGAAGAAAGGTGCTAGTTTACCAGTGTCTGGATGGTGGTATGTTTTTGCCAAAACGAGATCGCCTACTTCAAAATCGGAAGCTCTATGTGTTTGGTCGAATCTCGCTTTGTCGCGTAAGTGTCGTTCGTGTGTCCTTTGATAGGCCAATTCTCTGGCGTCGTCGATTTTTGGGTAGTTTTGTACATGCTCGGATAGTTGTAGCGGAAAACTACCTAACAAAAGGTATGACGGTGGAAACCCGGTCACAGAGTGTGGGGTATGGTTATAAGCCTGAAGGACCTGAGGTAGTAGTTTGGTCCAGGCCGTCTTAGGTTGTTGGAGGCGCAACAGTTTAAGTTTGCCAGTGATCGTGGCGTTTAGTCGTTCACTTAATCCGTTGGCCTGAGGGTTGTTGCTTGTCGTGAGAAGTTGGCCAATGTTATGTCTAATCAAAAATCTACGAAATTTCGGAGAGGTGAAGGCAGGAGCTCTATCCGTCAAAAGTCGTTTAGGAGAACCAAACTGCATCACCTTTTTAATCACTTGGGTATAGGTGAGAATGCTGGTGGACCGCGATGGAAATGCCCACGCGTACCGTGTGGCATGGTCCACTACGACATGTAAGCAGGTCTGAGAATTTCCATATTTCGCGAATCCAGAAATAGTATCTAGTGACACTAGTTCGTACGGCAGGACCGCTGGGGGGAGTTGTCCCAATTCTCCGTAGATAGGTCCTTTTGGTGGTTTGACCAATTGGCATACTGAACAGGTTCTTACATGTGTCCTGATGTCATTTGTCATGCCGTCCCAATAGTATTGGGCTGCGATCAGTCTGGTCATCTGCGAAATGCCGGGGTGATTGAAATCGCGATGGGCTCGTTGTAGTAGGGTGCCACGGAGTGATGGTGGAACAATTATTTTAGTGACACCCCGTCGTATGATGGTCATAAGGTCCTTGTCATTGAGGATATACCTTGTGTCCCTCCGTAATTCGCCCTGATGATCTTTTATTTGACCTGTGGATAGGAATCCGCAGAAAGGGTTACGGGAGAGGAGGTCCGCCTCGTACTGACGCGAGCCCTTGAGGTATTTGACCTCATAGTCGTAAGCTGAGAGTCGAAGGCTCCAACGAAAGAGGCGTCCGGTGGGGTCTTTTATGGTCTTTAGCCATTGTAAGGCGTGATGATCCGAGTAGATGACAAACCTTGTACCTAGGAGGTACACTCGGAATTTGTCAACGCACTCTACAATGGCTAAGCACTCCAGTTCAGATATAGTGTAATTACGCTCATAGGAACGCAACGCGCGACTGTAATATTGTACAGGGTAGATGTTACCGTCAGGATGTACTTGTTTGAGTACACCTGCGATGCCCTGCGTGGAAGCGTCGCAATAGACCTGGCATGGGAGCCCTTCTTGAAATAGATGTAACACAGGTTGTGTTGCGAGGTGTTGCTTCAATTTATCAAAGGCTTGTTGACAATTCGGGCTCCAAAGCCATTTGGCGTTCTTTTTTAGTAATTGATTTAAGGGGTGGCGAAGTCTAGCATATTCTGGGATGAATTTATGATATACGTTGACGGCTCCTAAAAATGATTGTAGGGTTTTAACGTTGATAGGAGTTCTAATAGCGTTGATGATTTCGGTATTTTTAATATTAGGTGTGTAAGTCCCTGCGGTGATGTGGTAGCCGAGAAAATCTATTTCATTTTGATAAAAATTACATTTTTTAAGGTTAAGTTGGAGATTTTCCTCTAAACAGAATTTAAAGAAAAGTCGAAGGTGCGTAAGGTGTTGTTCTGAGGAGTCAGAAAAAATAACGAAGTCGTCATAATAATGGGCTATGAAAGAGAGGTGGTGTTTGTGGATCAACTGGGTAATCACACGTTCGAAAATTTGGGGTGCTGATTTGAACCCAAAGGGTAAGCGTTTGAAATTATATTGCCCTTGTTGAGTCACGAAAGAGAGTAGTGGTTGACTCTCCTCCGCGATGGGGATTTGATAGTATGCATTGCTTATGTCAACGGTGCTAAATACTCTGGCTTTCGACAGGTTATCCAGTACCGTTTCTATCAATGGCAAAGGATGCAAATCCGAGGGTACTAGTTCGTTCACGCGACGGAAGTCAATGCAGAGACGCATGGTGTTATCGCGTTTGCGAACGAGTGTCACAGGAGAGGAATATGGGCTAGAGGAGGGGGTGATTATGTCATGTTTTAGAAGTTGAGATATCTGGTCCTGAATTTCCTTCTGGTAGGCATAGGGAGTTCGGTATGGTCGGAGGGAAATAACCTTATCGGAAATAATTTTGAGTTTTACAGGGGTTATGTTGAGTGGTAATACATTGAATTTATTGATAGGGAAAATATCTTTAAAAGAATACAATAATTGCTGATAAGGGATAGTCAGTTCTGGGCGTTGTTCGATAAATTCTTTAATCATTAATTCTCTAGAGGCGCATGGGGTGGTAGGAATGCTAATAAGGTTGTAAGGGTGAGAGGGGCATTCAGGGGAAGGTTGATAAATATTACTAAGGGTTGTTTGTAAGTAAGGCTCACGTGGAGGTTGAAAATCGTCAACGCCTAAGTTAACCGAGTGAATTATGGGTCGTTTAGGGTTAGAAGTTATTATTCGCGAGCCGTGCTTACAAGTGGGAAGGTCACATACAAAATGGTACAAATGTTTAGGTACTGGAACACTATTTTGAAGTATCAATTGATTATGAAAATCTATTGTTAATCTTAAAAATTGCATAACATGAATAGAGAGGATACCATGTTCAAGGGGTGAATTTAAAATATAAAATGTTTCATTAAAATTAAAATTATTAAATTGTATTGGTAAGGTAACTAATCCGATTGGTTTGGCATGACTAGATATAGTACGGATAATAACATCATTGTTAATAGGGGTGGAACAAATGAAACTATTAACATTTTTAATATATTCAAATTGGTTTAAACTAATTATGGAAACATTGGCTCCAGAGTCAATTAGGAATGGTATCTTTAAAGAATGAATGATAGGGGTTAAAATAATTGCACTTACAGGCATATGCTGGTTTAGGGTGCAGGTAGGTTCATTGAGCTTCGGAGGAGTTCTGCTGCCGAAGTTGGCATTACTTGGTTTCTCCCGAGCTCGTCGTTGCTGCGGTCTCGTAGACACCTGCAGGGCGAGTCGATCTTTGGGGTTGTTCGACGTTGTGGACCGCAGGTGTAAAGGTCCGAAAGGGCCGCTGGTAGAGCCCTCGCTGCTGACACTGTGCGTGCCAGTGTTGTCCGCCACAGTAACGGCAAGGATATGGTGGGGTCTTGTCCACGGTGGTGGAAGGTGCTCTGCTCTGGCGCGGTGATCGTTGTTGGGCAGCTTTAGTGCTGGTGTTATCCCCTTCGTAGGTCAGCTGTTGGGCTAAGCATAACCATTCTTCTGGTCCCGAGGGTTGTGCCATCTTTAAAAGGTTGCCATAGTTACGTGGCACACCGTTGGATAGTGCTTGCACGATGGCACTCTTAGGGAGGTTGATCGCCAATCCTATTCGGACCTTGTTCTTGTAGTAGGTCTCGATGTCGGCCATCGACGTGCATTTAAGTTCATAGAACTCTTGAAGGGTGAAGCTAGGGCGTCGGGGATAGACGGCGCAGAGTGACTCTTTGACCTCTTCATAAGTCTTATTGAGTAGCGCTAAGTCTTGTGCAACTTTGCGAGGTTCGCCTCTGAGTGATGATAGAGCCTTTCGAGCTTGGCGTGCTGGCTCTAAGTTGTGGAAGTTCGGCTGAGACTCAAGTTGTGAGAAGAAGTGTGCGGCAGGTTCATCTCCGTCGTAGGTGATTGCTTCTTCAGACTCACGGTTTAAAAGTTGGTCGAGAAAGAGGGTGAGAGTTCGAAGGGAAGCGGCTACAGTAGCGTCGGTCGTTGGTTCTTGTGGAACTTGGTTGTGGGTTTGTTCGATCATCGTGGCTTGGCTTCTTGTTTCTTCATGCTCTGGTATATGAGGGATTTGCTTCCCGGTCAGATCTTATCCTGTCGACTTTTCAATGTGACAATATAGTGGTAAAATGTTGTGGTGAGGTGAGAAATAATCACACGATGAATTGTTAGAGCAATAATCCAGGCAGCCAGCCGAGAGAGAAAGAGGTGGCGAGTCAGACGTTATCTACTGAACGACTGTTTTTCCCTGTGTACACAAGCGGGCTAACAAAAGATAAGCGCCAGGTGGTGACGCCCCCCTCAGGTATGTGACCAAAAAATGGTCGTAAGTTAGTTTTCTCAGCTTTAGCTGCCCATCTCTCTCTCGTCGGCTGTTGGATTGTTTTATTAATCCTGGAAGAGCATATATTATGACATATACACACAAGATATTTTGAAATACGCCATCAAATGTAAAAGTAAATATAAATAAATCATTGAGAGAACTATATATATAAATATGTTTATTTTTTTAAACTTCTTCACATTAGTCATACCTATGCAAAATTTTCCTTCAATTTCTTCAATAAACGACATTCCATCAAATGTAAAAGTAACTAGAACTCGTTGATATCTATATATACAAATATAAATTTATTTAAGTCTTTTAATTAGTCACATCTATGAATTTTGCATTTAATTTCTCCCATAAACGACATTCAATCTAATGTAAAAGTAAATATAACTTGTTGAGAGAGTGCTATATGCAAATATGTTTATTTAGGCTCACACCTATGCAAATTTCCATTCAATTTCTTCAATAAACGACACGCCATCAAATGTAAAAGTAAACGTAACTCGTTGAGATCTACAAGAGGATCTCCGCGTTGAAGGGCATGTTGGCCCGAAAGCTTGAGTAATAAAATAAATATAAAAAGAACCCTTGATTTCCTTAATGATTGGATCAAAATATGCAAATATGTTTATTTAGTCCTTCGCATTAGACCCATCTATGCAAATTTCACATATATTCAGACACCAATACAAATTCCTATATATAATGTCAGCCACCTAGGCGCCTCTCAAAGAAAGACACCGCGGCGGTGAAGACGGCGATGGCATACCAGCTAGGGGACTCCCCTCACTTATGACAACACTATAAAAACCCCGGGGGGGCAGACAGTTCGATATTGGATTACGTCGCCATGACGTCACCCCCAATAATTAATACCGAGGGGGTGAGATCATCGACCAAGCGACCCCCTAAGAGAGGGGAGGGAGCTCTCAACCTCAATAACCCCTCAGGAAGAAATGGTCAAATATGGCTGTTTGACCACAACTATCAACATGACCTGTTGGGGCCTTTTTGTCCTCTTGTGCTTCTTTCTTTCTTTATTTTTATTCACTGAATAATTGAAGCTCAGCGTTTATATAATTATTGATTTACTACAGATGTGTTAAACATGTTTTGGCAAATATATTTTGGGGCCTTTTTGTCCGTTTTTGCCTTTTCTTTTTCTCTCCACTGAACGTTTAAAGTTTTTCTCTGTATAAATATTGATTTCATACAAATGATTAAAACGTGTTTTGACAAATATATTTAGGGCATTTCAACTTTTATTTATTTCTTCACTGAATATTTGAACTTTTCTGTATAATTATTTTCTACTTGTGATTAATACATAGGTTTTGACAAATTTATTTTGGGGACTTTTTGTCCGGTTTTTATTTTTCTTTATTTATTCACTGAATATTTAAAGTTTTGCTTTATAATTATTGATTTTATACAAATGAGAATAAAACATATTGTTTGCCAAATATATTTTGGGACCTTTTGTCCGTTTTCGGATTTTTTAAAATTTCTTCACTGAATATTTGAATCTTGTCTTCATAATTATTGATTTTACGCACAGACGAAAGAGAAGATTTTAAAAATTATGTTTTGACAAATATACTTTGGGTCTTTTTGTCCGTTTTTGCCTTTTCGTTTTTCTTCACCTAATATTTGAAGCATTTCTTTTATAATTTTATTGCTTTTATTTCTCTTTTCAACATATGCTTAAAATATATATTTTAGACAAATACACACACCTGTTGTGGAGTCTTCTTGTAACTTTTTGGATTTTTCTTTTTTTTTTATTCACTGAATATTTGAAGCTTTTCTTTGTAATGATTGTTTTTTTACAACATACTAGCGGATGTACCCGGCTTCGCCCGGGGTTTTACCCGAGTAAAGGTTTGTCTAACGAACATTTGTTAAAACAATTCTCTATAAACCTATAGTATTTTGATAATTTGAAACTCGTAAATTTGAATCTCTCGATAAAGTGAACATTTTTTCCCGGACTCTGTGTGCCGTGTCATCCTGAATTTTGTCTTTCCTAATTTTCTACATTACAAAATCATCGTTTTATCTAGTGAACATTTTTTCCCGGTCCCTTGAAAAATACTCGATAAGTTGAATGAAATCAATATTAATTGGTTCCCTCGGTAATTGGAAGTTAAAGGAATAGTATCTTCGCCTTGGAATTGTATCATTATTCTTGTCTCAAATAAATTGCCGTGTGATCCTGAGATAATCTTACTTTTGATAAATAATCTTTAAGATAATAAACTTAGTGATAATAAAACTTATAGATAAAAAAACTTGTTATCATCGTCGCAATGGTGGCGCTGCTTGCTAGTTAAATATACAAATCTGCAAATAACTCTAAGGATATTCAAGATATTCAAGAAATTATTTTTCAAAAACCTTCCCGGGGATATACCTAATAATATCCCAAAATTTCACGGCGATTGGATGTATGGTTTTTGAATCTATAGAGTACACACAGACAGACATTCATTTATATATATATAAATAGATTGCCACGTAGAAAATTAGGGAAGACCAACTTCGGGATGAGACAACAATTTATTTCAGGCAAGAACAAACTAAGAATGGTAAACAAAAGATAAGCCACGAGGGAAATTTACAGCGTAGGAAAATATAAGCATAAAAATGACCACTCTGTTAATAAAATAATAAAATTAATAAATACTTTGTTACATAGCTTCTTCCCTATAGGAGCTGTGACCCACAGCTATCAAATATTGTAGTTACCGACATGGATCTGACGTGTTTCTACCAAGGATTCCATCGAAGTCTTGGAACTTTGTCCCTAGTACCTTTGCGTCCTTTCTCTTGCGGCGCGAAGAGCGGCTTTGTCGTCGTATCGTCTATAGGGACATCGTCATCTTGGAGGGAAGTCTTGGCTTTGACACGTCGGTGGAATCCTGGAGCCAGTCCCCGAAAATGCAGATCACAGCACCCATGGCCTCTAGGTCTTTTTGGCGATCTTCAGTTTGTCTCCCCTAATTTACCCAGCATATCTACCAAAATGTCAAGTGGAAAATTAGGGAAGACCAACTTCAGGACGAGACAACAATTTATTTCAGGCAAGAACAAACTATGAATGATAAACAAAAGATAAGCCACGAGGGAAATTTACAGAGTAGCAAAATATAAACATAAAAATGACCACTCTGTTGATAAAAATAATAAAATTAATAAATACTTTGTTACAATATGATTAAAACATTTTAAACAAATATACCTTTTGTGAACTTAATGTCTATTTTTTGCTTCTAACTTTTTATTTTTACAGAGTATATAAAATAAGTGTTGCTTTTTTATATACTTCTTTTTTATTCATTCAATAGATGCTTATCAAATTGGCTTCTGACAAAATTTATCAAATCTTTTAATCCAATTTTTGAACTTTTTTTCCCGCACGGGATATTTGACGTTTTTAGAAACTAACTTTAATATTAAGAAAAAGGCATCAGGGGCATCAAGAGATGCCTTTTTATTAATTTATCCACCTGATAGCAGTACAATTTTACTTTGCACTATTTTTTCACTTAATTTTCTTATGCTTCATATATTTATAGACTTATGAACAGTTTGACCTTTTGATTAACATCTCTCTCTCACCACCATGA
The DNA here is from genome assembly GCA_030710605.1 of Cordylochernes scorpioides. Lineage (NCBI taxonomy): Eukaryota > Metazoa > Arthropoda > Arachnida > Pseudoscorpiones > Chernetidae > Cordylochernes > Cordylochernes scorpioides. Next base: position 37,841,603 of record CP092874.1, read on the forward strand.
CCCGGTTAGGCCTCTTTTTGCCTATCTTTTATTTATTTATTTCCAAGTCAACAGAATTTCTGTGTGTTTTTCATTGTTTTTAAAATACATTTTCTCTTTGTTATAATTATGAAAAATAGTACCAAAGTGAAAGAGAGAGAGAAATTGTACTGATGGGTATATGAAAAAGGCATCTTCTGATGGTGTAAATAAAAGTTGGCTTATTATTAGGATTTATTTAAAAGTTTCTAAATTTTTCTTTGTTGATTTTGAAATTTCGAGTTGTTTATATTCTTTATCTGTGTATGTGTAAATATATACACTCATGGAGAAAACTTAAGGAAGTGGAAAATTCTTCGATATCGCCCGTTGTCTGTTTTTTGCGAAGAAGAAGAAGACAGAGGTTGTTCACACTTGGTTATCTCGCTCGTCTTCAATAAAGGTCACTGTAATATATTTCAGAGTTATTATCTGAATCCTGATATACATGCTAAAAGGTACAACTTCCTTAAGTTTTGTCCATGAGTGTATATATAGAGGCTTTCGAAAAACTGTTTTTTTATCAACTTGATATTCTGATTTATTAATATTTAAAAGTTACACTTCATATTAAACCGTATATATATATATATATATATATATAATTGTGCTTTTTCGGGATTGGTTGGTTTTTTTGAATGAATTGGTGATTGTTGGCGCAGTCATTTGGCTGAAATAGTAAGGTTTTCTCACAGGGGAAAATAACGAGGACACAGGATTGGATTGAGAAATGGGCCAGCGATCAAGGGAGAGAAGGGCTTTAGACTATTGGCGTGTTTGACTAATGGCTAGACTGTCACATACTGAAGATTGACTTATCTGGGTGATGAGAAGATGGTGGCGATCTCTCAACTGTTCCTTGGCAGGTCCAGCTCCTAACTCCCTTGTCAGATCCAGCTCCTAACTGATTAACTTGAGTCCGAGATTTAACTCGTTAACTCTCTAGTGCTCTCATTGGTGGAAATCGTCTCGTTGGCGGCTTCTGATTGGACCTTAGCTAGTCCTGTTGGACTCTGATTGGAGGTAGCTAACTCCATTGTCTTTGTCATGTCTTAACATGTTCCCGGAAGAAGAAGGTTTTTGAACTCAGTTTTATTAGTTCCTGGGTAATAACTTTTGCGTCCTGGATCATGAAATTCTGGTAATGGCTATTTCTTCTGTTGGCTTCTCTCCCAGTTCGCTTAGGCTTAGCTTTTATTAAAACCTTTTACATACATTGCATATATTGTGGTGGGGTTACATCTAGTTATGTACAAATTATGACATATATATATATATATACACAAAAAATATATTTAAGCTAATAAATAAAATTGGCCAAATCTCGATGAAGATAAACTAAACGGCAAAAAAACGCAACCGACGGTAGCGCCTCTAGCGGATTAAAAAATAGTCACGCCAGTTAGGCGTTAGGGTTGATAGTTATAATTTTAAGACCGTTTCTCTCTCTCACACAGGAAGTAAATTATGTTAGTTACCATAATTATACACACGCTATAGTATAATATCGTTATACATTGTCACTATAAGGCCAATAACACGCCATCTATACACAAGAAATGAAAGCATCACGACACGAATGGTTCTTTTATATATAAAACAAACCTCTATTATTTTTAATCACAGTAAGGACAGTAGAATTTGGTTAATGTCTAAAAGAAACATTAGTGTTTTAATGTTTTCTTTTCTCAAATATAGATGTTATTACCTTATAATTAATTTATGCCTAACTGGCTTTGTACTTATTGTTTGCGGAAAAGCATTGCTCTATGCAAATATTTATATGTAATTATACTGTCCTAAAAACTTATGTCCATAGTTGCTTGAATACCATTTCTGGTATTTCACCCTTCAGTGTAGAATATACAGTATAAGCAGAATGATCCAATATAGTATTAGAGCTCTAAAGAAACGGTCTGGTAGATTAAATTGGCGAAACTGCTGGGAGGGTTCTCAACTAAAACCAAGTCCTCCGAATACTTTTTCATTGTAATAAGGACATTAGAAGTTAGTTTTATGTGTAAAAGAAACATTCATGCTTTAATGTCTTCATTTGCCGCATATAGATGACACGTTATTGAGTATGTTGTAACACTGTAACTACACATTTCTATAAAGATTAATGTGATGGATAAAGATGATTATGCTGAGGAATACTTGGAATAGAGTTATCTCATTATTCACTTATCTAACCTTGTAGAATGGTTGCAATACGTTCTGGCATGTCGGAGGAGAGAAACATGGCTGAAGAATCTGCCAAACCGCAAACTGGTGCAACAATATTATGTACTGTATCATATTTGGTAACACATAAATAATAAACAAACCGGCTACCGAGGGTTTCTTTTTTAAAATTGTATATTCTTCTCAAGATTTCGGGTTTCACAAACCTTTCTATAGGATTACATGATATCATATTGTCGCAGAATAAATGAAAAGATGATTAAAGTTGATGAAACTTCCACACTCATACTTGGTATGCAACAATAAATGAAATCAGGTATTTACATATATACTCATGGATAAAACTTAAGGAAGTTGTACCTTTTAGCATGTATATCGGGATTCAGACAATAATTCTGAAAGATATTACAGTGACCTTTATTGAAGACCTACAAACAAAACTTAAGGAGGTTGTACCTTTTAGCATGTATATCGGGATTCAGACAATAATTCTGAAAGATATTACAGTGACCTTTATTGAAGACTTACAAACCAAACTTAAGGAGGTTGTACCTTTTAGCATGTATATCGGGATTCAGACAATAACTCTGAAAGATATTACAGTGACCTTTATTGAAGACCTACAAACAAAACTTAAGGAGGTTGTACCTTTCAGCATGTATATCGGGATTCAGACAATAATTCTGAAAGATATTACAGTGACCTTTATTGAAGAAACACTAGATAACATAGTATAAACAAAATTGCCTCTGTCTCCTTGAAAAAAAAAAAAAGACGACCGGCGATATCAAAGATTTTCCATTTTCTTAGCTTTTGAACATGAGTGTATAATAACCTTTTTATTATTTAAAGATATAGGTGTCAGAGATTAGGCTCTATGGTTTACTATCCCTAGCCTGAATCTGAATTTAACCTAACCTAAACTAACCCATTTTATATTTATCTAGTTATTGTTTGAAAATACTTAGGGTTAGTTTAATGTTGGGAGATAATCCCGAGACCTCCCAAATTTAAAATTTAGTTTAAGAAAAAAAAAAATCGAAAATGATTTTTTACATTGAAATTTTTATGTTTTTCTTTTCAAATGTGAATAGCACAGATGAATATCAACAAATATTTTTAAAAATATATAAAATATTAAATAATAAATAAATATATTGAATATATAAAGTATATTTTGGAGAGAGACATATAATTTATTAGCTATTTTTTACATTTATTTGCGTTAAATCAAATGATGAGTTTTTTATGAATTACATTTCAGCTCTGTATTGAAATAGTTTGTGAAAACAATTTCAAGGTGTTATTGAACTTTTTTGTGACCATATAAAAAAGATAGTCTGCTCTGAAATAAAAAAAATCGACTTTTTTTACGCCCTTAACTTTAGACTGCGCGAAGAAGTCTTGCAATGTTCTCAGTCTGAAAGAAATGTTCCTCCAAGAGAATAAATACATATTTTAATTTGCATGCCACCGCCCCAGTATGCAGATATGGTTCCTTCCTTCCGCTTTCGTCTGCTCCTAATTTCTTTTTTTTTTTTCGTTTGGTTAAAAAAAAACTAGAGCGACAATCTAGTTTGTTATTATTCTTTTTTCTTTCTAAAATATGCTTTTATTTTTTTTAAAACAATATTTTGCCTTTATTTTTTCGAAATATACCTAAAAGAGAAATTCTGATTTCCTCTCTAAATAAAAATATTTTAAATTGAGTTATGAAGTTTGTTTGCTTTTCATTTTCAATATTGATCCCGATTTTTGAAAAAGGGAATGATTTGAATGCCATTTTTTGCTGTTTATATTAATTTATATATATATATAATTTTCGAAAATTGAGTATATTATATCATTTGAATCACTGAAAATTATTATTGTATTCTGAAAGACTTTGTTTTTATAATATTGAATATTTAATATTATTATACATTTTTATGAGGAATTTATACTCTAGTTTATATATGAATCATCTATTTTTCTATAAAATACATTATACTACACTCATGGACAAAATTTAAAAGAAGTGGAAAATCTTTTATGTCACCGGTCGTTTGTTTTTATTTATTTTTTGAAGGGGAAAAAGGTAATTTTGTTCACACTTGGTATCTCGTATAAAGCTCGCTGTAATATCTTTCAGAATTATTGTCTGAATACCAATATAAATTCTATAAGGTACAACTTCCTCAAGTTTTGTCCATGAGTGTATATATATATATATAGTTTTTATACAAAATAAATAAGTTGTTATGCCTTGAAAAAGGTTGGCGTTCAGCCAACTGAAATATCGGCAAATAAAACTTTTATTTAATATAATTTATGCATTTTATTTTCTTCAGAAATTATATTGTAATAAATAAAAATTGAAAGAGGACGGGCATGACTCATCAGTGGTTCTTCCCAGCGGTTTCGCCAGTTTAATCCCCAGATCGCTTTACTATTGTATTTGACTGAATTTATATAAACATTGCATTTGTTATAAAATACATATACAGTAAATAGGTGGTTTAAGTCATCTATGGACATATACTTCTAGAAGAGTGTAGAAATATATATACCTAAATTGCATATTTGATGCATCAATCGCAATTTTCTTCGGGAAAATCACAAATATGCATTCAGCTTAGCGTGACTCGTCTTCAATCAAGTTGCATATAAATAAAGCGGGTCGGTGGACGAGTGGTTTAAACCGTCGTTTTCCTACAGCTACGTTCCGGGTTCGAATCCCGCATTGGATACTTTTTTGCTGAAGAAACATTGCTTCAACTGTCTTTCGAGTCATTGTTCAGTTTACAGAGCCTGTTGAAAGATAAAAACTTGGAAATAGAAAAAAAAAGGAATAATGTTTCTTTGTTGTTGGATTCTTTATGATTTAGAGGATTCGAAACTATTTGAATATTTTTTATAGAAAACCAAAGAGGGATGGACGATGGCTATAAATATCTGTGTTGTTCTACAGTCACCACCCAGGTTCGAATCCCACATTAAGAACTTTTTTTCTAATACAAAATTGTCTCCGATTGGTTCCCAATTCTTGCAAAAGTCCAACCCCACTAGTAAGCACAAATAATCAAATGGGGTTCTGGCACACTTGTAAGTGCAAATGTTGAAATTCTTTCCATATGTGTTGACATGTGGTGTACTTATAGTAAAAACAGGCGATAACTACCCACCATGATTATCATGACCAGGTATACTTGGGATATGTACCACGACTTCTAATGAAACCTAAATGTTGACTTTTAAACAATATTTAATGCCACCATGTTCTATTTATTGAATGCATATACAAAGTTTATGTAAACCTAATCTCGGTGTATTCCCAACATCTAGACTTGGAATGTCACTATTTGCATATCTACAAGGTGTGAGAGAGGAATCATCCAATCAAGATCAAATCAATCACCCTTAATTACGTATTAATTAACTAATTCATTAACTCTCCCGACCAATGTCAGCAGTGGGACCAGCTTCGTTGGAACCAGTTCTCACAATCCGGTTTGTCTCCCTCCATGTTTGTCTTTCTACAGGAGTCACAGCCCCACGTTGAGGCGCCATAAGCTGGTATTTCATTGTGTGTATATAAATCTGGTTTTTACGACCACTAATTTAACCATGTTTTTATCCCAATTTTTATCTGCTATAGGGAATTATATTTTTCAAATAAGGAAAACTAGATTTTGGAGACACAGCGTTTCTATATTTTAATAATTTATGGGAAACTATTGCTTTGCATAAAAATATATTTTGACTTAACTAAAAAAAATCAATTTGTATAAACCATGGTAATTAAATTTCATAAAATTAAAAAATTCTGAAAGCTTGTAGACTATAAGAACACCCTACGTATCTATACATGAGTATCATGGCCATGATAATCATGTTGAGTAGAGTGAGGTTTGTTATTTCTTTTACTGTAAGTATACCATAAGTCTACATATGTACAAATTAGTTAGAGTTTAAGTTTGCTAGCTTCCACTCATGTGTAAACATGCTGTGAACTTAGAGTACAAGCTTCCACAAACCTCTAACCGCCATGATTATCATGACCTGGTACTACATGTGTAGACATGCGGTGTACTCACAGTACAAGCTTCCACAAATCTCTAACCGCCATGATTATCATGGCGTGGTACTACATCAATGGCTAGGTAAAAAAAGATTCCAGCAGAGTTAAAGCTGACACAGACGCCAACGTCTATAAAAAGAAGGAGCTATAAAAAATGCCCAGATGCAGCTATGCAAATAAACAGAAGGGCCCCACCTATAAATCGTTTCTATTTACATAAATACAGGGTTTGGATACTGTGCTATATTTAGCATAGCCGCTTACCTCTCTATACTAACATGTCTTTTTTCGATATTTTTATTTTGCTCGCTTTTTTAACCGTTTGATTATACTTTGAAAATAGAACACAAATTCAATCACTAGCACTATATGCAAATTAGTACAAAGAGGATATGTATTATTCACGCTAATCACTGTCTATTCTCCAAATTGTAGCACAGATTTTGTTGATTTATTTTTAGTCTTTTAAATAATTCTGGATGCAATACCGTTTCCAGTACTTATTATTTTGTAGTGTAATATAATAGGCGCTTTAATATTCCAATTCTTTTAGTACTTGCTTATATGTTTATATAAAAATGCATATATAATGAGAATCACAAATATATTTTTATACTCTTTAAATATTCGTAAATGGCTTTTTTTAATAACCCGAACTTGAAAAATGAAAATATATTTTTTACTATGTATATTTTATTTTAACATTTATTTAGCCTTTTTAAAAATTACAAAGCTATGGAATAATGTTACTTAATAAAAATTGAAATTGAAAGTACAAAGAAATATTTTATAAATACGCTGCCTTATTAATAACTATTTAGAATCGATAAAGTATAAATAAAATATATAAATATTATAAATATAAGTGGACCCATCATATTTTATGATATCGTATAAACTTTTAAAATCCAATATGGCGAATATTGAATATCTTGCAGACGATGTACACCAAATAGCATTTTCATGACCAAAAATGTTAAATATAAATGAATGTTTTGAAAATAGAGCAATCCATACTTAATTCATTAGATAATAAAAGGCATATATTGGATTTAATAAAATATTTATTTTGCCACTATTTCGGCTGGCTGAACGCCAACCTTTATCGAGGCATTACATTTTTGTATACTAAAATGTAATGCCTCGATAAAGGTTGGCGTTCAGCCAGCCGAAATATTGGCAAAATAAATATTTTATTAAATCCAATATATGCTTTTTATTATCTAATAAATGAATGTTTATTCAGGATAATATTTTTCTTCACCTAATGATAAATATATATTTTTAATATGTACATAATATTTTAAAAATTAAAATGTATTTTTGAATTCTGATCGCTTAACACAAAGCGAAGTATTAAGCGTAAATGCACACGTTTTATTCTAAAATGGCGATTTCCATTCTTCCTCCCTTTCAACTTGAGGTTAACAAGCTTTGATTGCTTAATGCAACCTTCACCCCCTCTAACTTGAAAAATATAAAAAACGTAAATGTGTGCTAAGCGAAACGCAATGCGTAGATTTTAAAATGTTTCTTGAAGAGCTCAAGTGTCGAAAGATTCACCAATTCAATTACTAAACCCACAAAGTTATTCTCACAACTGTTGAGAATCCTTTTAAAACAAAAAGACTTGAATAATTTAGAATGGTTGGAGGATTGTGTTTTCGCTTTTAATTTTTTTGTGCCTTTTTCATTTCAATGCGTAAAACTCTTGAATTATTCAAAATATTTTTTTCTTATGTAGAATTTTTAGTTAAAAACAAGGCTTTTAATTTCAATATATACCCTTGTGACTATTAATATTCCACCATTTTGTTTGGTATATTAAAGTCTTTCAGTGAGGGTATCGTCTGTAAACTAATTTGAAATCGCCATCTTGGATTTTCCTTTTTTTTTATATAAAAGTTGTTTTTGGAAAAATATGCATATATTTTTCCGCTAAATATATTTTATTAATATTCTTTATGAAAATTTTCTCTAAAAAAAACTAGACAATTTCTTCATTTTATTTATCTATGAATTTAAAAATTATTTGGTTGATTTTATTTTTCCTCTGTATCAATGAAATGAATATTTTATATATGGTATAATTAAAATTAATTATTAAACTTCGTGTGAAGGATGAATTCGTCATCTTTTAACTTTGCATATTATTTATTATTAATAGCGGGATATAAAACAAACTTAGTATATGTATGAAGCAAAAACAATAATTATTATATACAAGAGATCCTTTTCAAACACGAGAGCTCATCTATAGCCATTGCAACTCTGTGTAATATTCCAACACAATATAAATATAATTATTTGATATATATGAATATATTCTATGAGCTAGTTTATTTTGTAAAACGAAAATTAAAATTATACCGCGAATGTTTCTTTTAAAAATCGAAATTTATTTTCAAAGAGAAATAGCGACATTTCTAACTTTGAGGATGAGGTATGGAAAGGTGAAACATGAAGAGTAATGGAGAACGGAAAAATAAAAAAAAAGTGTCCAGGGGCGGGAATCGAACCCACACCCTTCTGCTTACCGGGCAGGTGCCTTGTCCACTCGGCTACCCTGGACGTATTTTTCCGTTCATAACTTATATTTAAAGTAACATTTAAAATACAATATAACGCGGCTGATGATTGTAAAACGAAAATTAAAATTATACCGCGAATGTTTCTTTTAAAAATCGAAATTTATTTTCAAAGAGAAATAGCGACATTTCTAACTTTGAGGATGAGGTATGGAAAGGTGAAACATGAAGAGTAATGGAGAACGGAAAAATAAAAAAGTGTCCAGGGGCGGGAATTTTCCGTTCTCCATTACTCTTCATGTTTCACCTTTCCATACCTCATCCTCAAAGTTAGAAATGTCGCTATTTCTCTTTGAAAATAAATTTCGATTTTTAAAAGAAACATTCGCGGTATAATTTTAATTTTCGTTTTACAATCATCAGCCGCGTTATATTGTATTTTAAATGTTACTTTAAATATAAGTTATGAACGGAAAAATACGTCCAGGGTAGCCGAGTGGACAAGGCACCTGCCCGGTAAGCAGAAGGGTGTGGGTTCGATTCCCGCCCCTGGACACTTTTTTATTTTTTTTTATTTTTCCGTTCTCCATTACTCTTCATGTTTCACCTTTCCATACCTCATCCTCAAAGTTAGAAATGTCGCTATTTCTCTTTGAAAATAAATTTCGATTTTTAAAAGAAACATTCGCGGTATAATTTTAATTTTCGTTTTACAATCATCAGCCGCGTTATATTGTATTTTAAATGTTACTTTAAATATAAGTTATGAACGGAAAAATACGTCCAGGGTAGCCGAGTGGACAAGGCACCTGCCCGGTAAGCAGAAGGGTGTGGGTTCGATTCCCGCCCCTGGACACTTTTTTATTATTTTTATTTTTTTTATTTTTCCGTTCTCCATTACTCTTCATGTTTCACCTTTCCATACCTCATCCTCAAAGTTAGAAATGTCGCTATTTCTCTTTGAAAATAAATTTCGATTTTTAAAAGAAACATTCGCGGTATAATTTTAATTTTCGTTTTACAATCATCAGCCGCGTTATATTGTATTTTAAATGTTAGTTTATTTTGTTTTCTATCAATATATTACATGCGTATTCAAAGAAAATATTATTTTGCAGTATATATAGTCTAGATAAAATCACACATTCAGAAATAACATATTCTAAAACCTCTACTTTGAATAACAAAATAATATAAATATATACTTATGATTATATATATTTAAAATAATTTTATATATTTACTTATATTTTCCATAAGCTATATATCATATTTAATAAAGCAGTATTATTAATTTGCACGTTTAAGTGGAATAATTTACGCAATATATAAATATTAACTCATGTTACAGAATAATATATTAATACGTGTTTCACATACACGCATATATATCAAATATATTTACATATATACCCGAAAGAGTAATAAAACTATTATATATATGTGTGTGTTATATATATAATATACATCTCCACTGAATTCTATTATTTTTCTCTGATTGAGAGACCTCCTAACAAAAATAATATTTCCCATAAGAAATAAATAGAAAAAAAGGCAATTGGGGAAAATATCCATTGAAACATTTCAGGTGAGGGCCTACAAAAGAAAATGGCGGATTTCTCAGCAGCCGAGGTTATTAAGACAGACATTTTCTCTCACATTTATGCTCTCTTCCTTCATCCCTCATAAAGGTTCTTGAGATAGACTACCCTGGAATTTATTTTTACTACCATATCTACCCATCATCTCGCACGCCTTTTTTTTTATCTTCTGCTACGCTATTCCTCTCTTCTCATGCTTCTTTTTTTATATTCAAAAACTTTTTTTTTTTTTATTCTTTCAATCATCTTGATTGAAGCTTTTTATTTTGTTCTTAATATATCACACATTTCCTCGCGCGCCTGCATACATTATATATTGATCCTTTTTTTTCATCAGACGATAAATTTATTTTTGTTTGGTATCGTCTGCAATTTTTTTACTCCCCTTTCTTCCCCCTCCATTTCTTTTTGCCTTCTCCTTTTGTTTATAAAAATGAGTTTATCTTATAATTGACATATATATGTTTTTATTTAATTGTATCTATATATTTTATTTCTAATTATTAATATTATATTTACATATCATTTTTCTCACATATTAATATATATTCCGGAAGTTATGCGCTTCAGGAGAACCTTTATCAATACATATTTAGGTTATATATAAGCACAAGGTGATAAGGCCAAATACAAATAAATAAATAGTGTGTGACGTTTCTGTAACAGCGTCCTTACTTAATCAGACAAAAGTACTGAATAAACACTATTTATTTATTTAGATTTGATTTTATTACATTGTGTTTATAATCTATTATCCAAATTGTGTCTTATCATTAGATTTAATATATTTATTACATATAAATTAATTTTTATATAAATATAAGTACATATGATACAAATTAAAACACCAAAACGCGAATGTTTCTTTTCACAAATAAATCAAACTTATACTATTCTTACTGCGATGAAAAAATATATATTGGGAGGGCTTGGCTCATCAGTGGTGAACCCTCCCAGCGGTTTCGCCATTTTAATCTACAAGACCGCTTCTTTAGAGCTCTAATTCTGTATTGGATCATTCTGCTTTTATATGCTACACTGAAGGGTGGAATCTTATAAATGTTATTTAATCAAACTACGAACATAATCTTTTAGGACAGTATAATTATATTTGAATATTTGAATTGAGCAATGCTCTTCCGCAAACAATAAGGACAAGTTAGGCAAAAATTAATACAAAGCAATAACTCGCCATTTATATAATACAAATGAAAACACCAAAACGCGAATGTTTCTTTTCACAAATAAATCAAACTTCTACTGTCCTTACTGCGAAGAAAAAATATATTGGGAGGGCTTGGCTCATCAGTGGTGTACATATGGATACGTAGAGTGATTACCTGTGTTAAATATATTTTTATTTTTGATTACATTCTAATGAGTAATGAAAAAAGTGGTAAAACACACTGATTATCATCACTTTCTTCATCATCTCCAATGTAACAAATACGTTATTATACCTTTCGTGTGTGTTTACCTTGAAGTATATAAATAAATATTCTATTTTTTTCCACATATGCTTTCTTTTAATATACTAAATCTACCGTAAGATAAAATAAAGAAAAAAAAATGTTTTTCATTGTGAAATTGTGGAAAAAGTATATATATATTCAATTTTTATATAAAAAGGCATGGATAAAAATAATATCTTTTTTTTTAATTAAAGATATATTTATGAATTTCTCTATTTAAAAAAAATATATTTATATATATCACATAATATTAAGCTGAATAAACATGTATTTAGTATTTCGATAAATTTTAATAGTATAATTTTCTTTTAATATAAACGAATATAATTATTGTTTATATGAAAAATTCGTTTGAGAAATTCAGCTGGATTTTTTTTGTCGTCTGCGAAGGCAGTATTCCCGCCATTTCAATTAAAAGGGCTCTGATTGGTCAAAGCCGATTAAAGGCAGAAGATCCGCTTAAAGCTGTAAGACTTTGTATATGCGGGGAATTTCTGCTGTAATAAGGGTGCAGACAATATTTTTTTACTCTGTGGTTATTGTTCGAGGCAGCTTTTTTTCTTGATGATTTCTCTACACTATAATAATCTCCGTCGTCATTTATTTAGTATTATACTGTGATTTAAAAAATAAAATCATAAGATAGTTTATTTCTGTTAGTATAAATGATTAGAATTTTTAAAATCTTATTAGCATTTTTTCACATTCTTAAAAAAATCTTAAGTATGTTAAAAATTAGATTATGTTAATAATAGAAAATCAACGAAATAAAATTAACAACATATTTTTTGAATTTTCATTGTAAAAAGTCGATATAATCAATTTAATTTTGAGTATATCTTAGATGATTAAATAATATTTACCAACACACACAATTCTATGAATATTTTCTCTCTCTTTAGTCATATAGAATTTAGTCACACTGTATATAGAGAGTATCTTATAAGAATAATCTTAAGAGAATAATTTATCACTATATATAGATTCATGGACAAAACTTAAGGAAGTGGAAAGTTTTTTTTTTTTTATTGTAACCGATCGTCTGTTTTTTTTTTTGAGAGAAAGACAATTTTATTCACACTTGTTTGTCTCGTGTGTCATCAGTAAAGGTGACTGTAATATCTTTCAGAGTTATTACCTGAATCCCGATATACATGGTAAAAGGTACAACTTCCTTAAGTTTTGTTTGTAAGTCTTCAATAAAGGTCACTGTAATATATTTCAAAGTTATTGTCTGAATCCCGATATACATGCTAAAATGTACAACTTCCTTAATATTTCTATATGAGTTTATATATAGCACTTATTTATGATTTGTTAACATAGTAATAAATGTACATTTACGATATATGTATATAGCATAGCTACGCACATCTACTTAATGGTATTATGGCTATAAATATTATATGCACATATCCTGTAGTAATTTGCATTAATTATGTATAACCTCTCCGCTGGGGGAATATATACACTTGTGCTAATTTCATTAAATAATGACATCATCCATTATGCTATAACATGCTAATAATGCTATAACATAAAATCTTTTGATTATTTATTAAGTATATATGTGAAATATATTTATTATGTAAAATCTATTAGGTATTATAACACTTAAATATAATTATATGCATTATATATTATTAAACAATAAGTCTCCGGAGTTTATTGCCAACTCTAGCTTTCGTAGCCCTTCTACAGAAGTACAAATACGTATATAACACCGTTAGATAACTATTATATCTGTATATATGTATATATGTTTTGGCCGGAATTTTGCATATTGGCATTGATTTTATTGAGCTGATTATTATTTGCATATTATAAATTATATATTTAACAACCTCTATATAAAATTTATAAAAACAAATTTTATATTGAATATATTTTTATGTATTGTGTGTGTAATCTTTTTAATTACAATTTATAACATTTTGTCTTATGCGTTTTGTATAATATAACGTGTTTTAGTATTTGAAAAACCTCTTCAGCGAATATCTTATTGGGTAGATATTTATTTCATTAAAAAATAACTTTAACAAAAAATAGTCTTTTTATATTTGAAATTGCATGAATAAGAAATTAAAAATTGGTTATCAACTGAGTGTACTTTTATACGTCTTTCATTAAATATTTAAATATAACATTACACGAACAAGTTAAAATAAATATATTCTCAATTTTTAATTGCAACCTTTCAAATATAATTGGACCTTTCCAATTTGGGATTATTTAAAGATATCTCTCTTTTATAACGATAATTTTTGAAAATATATAATTAGAATTCATTTTTCTAAAATTATCGTTTGAAATATTTATAATTATCAATGATGGAGGGCGTTAAGTTATTGATGATATTTTAAATATCATCTTTTATTTAATTGCTAATTATTATATCCACAACGTTATTTATTTACACCTTTATATATTTATAAAAATATTAGTTATTAATAATATATTAAATATATAATTTTTAAAAATTACTTTTACAATGTTATACTTTTAAGATATTTTGTTTTATAATAATTCATATATTATATTTAATTAGAAATTATATATTTTTAAAAAAGAACAATATATAAATAGATTTTTAATTAAAAAGGCATATATTCGATCGATATAAATAATTTATTTACCAATATTTCAGTTGGCTGAACGCCAACCTTTTTCAAGGTTTTATAACATATTAATGTGTATGTAAACCGATATTTGATCCAATATATACCTTTTTAATTAAGAATTATATATTATATTTAATATTTTATCTTAGATGCGTTGCCTCAATTTTGCCTTTTGCCCAATATTTCATTTAATACACAACCACCACAACAAAAGGTTTTCATTAAAACCTTGGTCTGACATAGGATTCGTCCCAGAGTTCAAGAAGATGAAAAAAAAAAACAAGCAATAGTTTATTTTCAAAATTACAATCCCTAGTATACGTGGTACAGCCCATGATAATCATGGTGGGAAGAAGTTAACGATTGCTTTTACTGTAAGTGCACCATAAGTCTACACATGTAAAAAGAAGTTCGACCTTTGCATTTACAAGTGTGTGGATTTGGACTTTTGCAAGGATCAGGGGCATTGGAGCTTTATTTTACACAGAAAATGATAGAAATAATCAATAATAGGTAATCAGTTATATAGAGTCTTGGTGAAGTGACATAACAACCATCACATGTCTTCTAATCATCTTCTTTTTCATTTTTTAACGATATTCTCAACTTTTCTGCTCAAATGTAGAATTCTTATAGTACTAGTAGGGCATAGCGCTCTCATCTTCCAATACACTCATGGACAAAACTTAAGGAAGTTGTACCTTTCAGCATGTATATCGGGATTGAGACAATAACTCTGAAAGGTATTACAGTGATCTTTATTGAAGACTTACAAACAAAACTTAAGGAAGTTGTACCTTTTAGCATGTATATCGAAATTCAGACAATAACTCTGAAAGATATTATAGTGACCTTTATTGAAGACATACGAGATAACCAAGTGTGAACAGAATATTAATATAATTTTAGAACATATTTTTTGAAAAAAAAAATCAATATAATTATATATTTTATATATATGTATTTAAAATCAACACCAATTTTAAAACTTTGATTTAAAAAAACGCTGAATATAATAGGTAACATGTTTTTTTTTAATTTTTAAAACATCAACAAGTAAAAAACATTCAAAATAATCTAAAAATTTTCTCTTTTGTCTAATCAGCGTTTTAAAAAAAAGATGATTCAAGTTGATTTTTAGAGGAGGGAGAGAAAAAAAAAGAGATTTAATTATGTATAATTAAAATATTTAATTAAACCCATTAATGTTAAAACGACGTCTTTAAGTTTTGGTTATTTTATTAATTAGAAACACTGTGCTATGTAAAGGAGACGATTTTATTAGTAAAAAAAAAGAAAATTTCCCATTTTGAAATAATGCCCGCTTAAAAGGCACTCGAAATGTTTTAAATGAAGCGTTTTGCTTTATTAATTCTTAATAGTTAATTACTTTTTAATCAGTAAAGTGGTGTTTTTAATTGTCGTTTTTCTTTTCATTTTATTGGGGATTTGTACCCGACAATATTTGATCGTTTGGTAATAATTAAATTGATTTTTTTTCTTTTTCAAATTTAACTTTTTTATGTAGTAAATGTTTGACGCGTTATTTAGACAGTTTTTGTTTCTTATTTAATAATTAAAATATTTTAGATTTTGAAAATACCAATATTAATATAAAGTAAAAAAAAAAAAACTGGCATATACATAAAGGAAATGAAAGCATTTACATATAAAACAAACTTCTATTGTCCTTACTGCGATGAAAAATACAGTATTAGAGCTTTAAGAAGCGTTCTGGTTGATTAAATTGGCGAAACCGCTGGTTCACCACTGATAGAGAAGCCCTCTCAATATATTTTTCATCGCAGTTTCTTCTCGGAGAATCTGTATAAGACCAAAAGGTATTAAAAAAGCTTATGGTTGCTTATATATATCATGTTTTTGAAACATTTAAAGCTATTTAAGCGTATATAGAGGAATATTTTGGAGCGTTGAACAAGTTATACGTATATATTACAATATTTATTATTTTATAGGCAGATTGTTGATTTTAATATTCTATAACTCATAAAATTTCGTTCTTTGCATATCTTTTTATTTTATATGTAAAAAAGGGTTCAATTATTTTGATAGAGATAAATTTCCATGTCATCCTCCTTTTTGTATATTTCCTCATTTTCTACGTGACAATATTATATACGAGAAAAACGTCTTTTTTCACAAAATATAAATTATGCAAAGAATATATATGTACTTTGCATTTCAAGTAGCGTCTGCTTCTCAAATATCTCGTTTGCTTTATAATATTTTGAATAAAAACTATAAAAGCGACGCACACTAATAGAATCTTATCTTCAAAATTATAAAATATTTTTCCATTATTCTTATTACATGATATTATTATAATTACAGCCTCTGTTGAAGTACGTTATTATCCGAAAGATTGTCAAGCTTATTTCTCGTTAATAAAGAATCTTGTCGCCATTAGCTTTTATCCTTTCTTAGATTTGCATAATATTCTCTCTCTCTAAATTTTGCATATAAAAAGAGTTATCATTTAAGAAATTGCGTATTTGGAGCATATATCACTATAAGATACTGATAGCAAATAATGTTATTATTATAAACTTTGGAAAAAAAAAGACGCGCCCATCTCACATTTCTCATATTATCTGCACACACATAATGCAAATCTGATATTGTCTAATTTTAATGAAAACTATGAAACAGACGATCAAATCATATTTCTAGTATCGTCTGTAATACAAATATTTTATACACATACAACAATACAATTTTAGATTTAAAAACTTGTAAAAAAGTTTAAAATATCATACTTTTCTGTGTCATCTGTAATATAAATATCGTGTTTATATAACGATATTTTGTAAATATATGAAATACTAGCGGATGTGTACCCGGCTTCGCCCGGGTTTTATCCGAGTGAAAGTTTGCCTAACGAATATTATTGATAATAATATTCTGGAACACACAGAATATTATGATAATAATGATAATTATATTCGTTACGTCATATATTTATATAATATATGAAATTTATTTTTCGAGCAAACATTTCCACTCTCTACTGAATAGATTTCAAAAAAGATATACATAAATAAAAATATCTAGAGATATACTACATGATCTTAGCCAAAAGACCGAGAAACGATATTTTATATATAGAGATGACCTGGCTTCGTGTGTCTTCTGCTCGAGTGAATGTTTCGCTGGTAGAATTTTGTTCCTGCCTACTATTAATCATTATCTGGCTTCGCCCGTGGTCTGCTTTAGTGAATATTCTCCAAAAGATTTTTTTAATGCAATCAAGCATGATACGGCAATATTGTCATCATCATTTTTGACTAAAAAAATATTGTTGCTCAGTACTTGGTTAAATATAATTTTTCTTGGTTGAAGTGCGACAAAAAAACTCTTCCAGATTTAACTCTCTGTCCTGTTCAAATTTCAGCGAGATTAATTACATATTGAGGGCTTGCATAGCCGACAAACATGTTCCCGGCTTCGCCCGATTTTGATCCGAGTAAAAGTTTGCTTAACAAACATTTGTTAAAACGATTCTAGCAAACATCCAATCCCTACTGAATCTATACTTGTCTACACTCTCGATAATTTTTTCTCGGTCCCTTGAAAAATACTCGATAAGTTGAAAAAAATCAGTATTAATTGGTCCACTCGGTAATTTGAAGTTGAAGGAATAGTATCTTGCCACAAACGAAAATTTGTAAATAACTGTATTTAGCGAATGCACCCGGCTCAGTATTTATCCGAGTAAAAGTTTGCCTAACGAACATTTGTTAAAACGATTCTAGAAAACATCCAATCCATCTATATATTGATTTATAAACGTATATAAATATAAATATTGTTATATGCGTTTAAATATATTTTTGAAACACATAATTTTTTGAAAATATTTATTATATTTTAAATAAGATATTGTCACTTTTGTGAATTTGATAATTAATTATTTCTTTTTTTTCTCAATGAATTATATATATTAACTAGCGGACCCGGCCACGCCCTGCTGTGGCTAAATTGTAATATGTTAAATTAACATTATACTAAACTATTCAGTACAGTAAAGTCAATATTCACTTATAAAGATAAAAATGTTTTAGCAGATCTAAAGCCCTACGGGATTGAGAATGGAACGTTACGCTAAAATTTGAAAGTGAATTTTATATATATAGATAATATAGCCCTTCATTGTAAGCATTGATTATAATCACTGCATTAATAAATGTCAGTCTTCCCAGTATTCTTTTACCTATGTATGGAAATTTTGGTTTGAATTAGTGAACTACTGCGAATTTGTAGACGAATGACCCGGGCAACGCCCGGGTTTACACGATTAAATGTATATTACATATGGAAGATGGACGTAGTTCCCGGAGGGCACCCGCGAGGTCACTCTGTCCCCGCGCAACTGTCCAACCGGGAGCGCCCCGCGCCGTCAAAATCGTCACGCGTTCTAGAGGGCGCTGCTCGGCCGTCAGCCGGGAGATCTCATTTACTCGGTGGGGGGGGGGGGGGGGGCAGGGAGGTCACGTGCTGCGCCGGCAGCCAATCGTCGCGCGCCGCCATCCCCCGTCTGCCGCGAGAGGGGCGCAGATTGCGAGTGAATTTACGTTTTATTGTAAATAGAAATGCAACGAAAGGTTATTTCTAAAGAGTAATTAGCCATAAACCATCCCTGTAGTATACTAAACATCTTCCCAAAGTTTCATCACGATTGGTTGAGCGATGTAGAAGATTATCACTCACGGACGGACTCACGGACGGACCAACGGACCAACCAACAAACATCCATTTTTATATATATAGATTTAAAAATTCATTTTTGTTATCATCATCACAGACAATGTAATTTTTTTATATAAACAAACGATAATAAACAACAACAATTAGGGGCTCAAAAACATTTATTATGGTTAGCAGCTTTGTAAATAAAGATATTTTCACAACAACAATTAAAGTTGCATCATCATTTTTATAAAACAACAGAAAATTAAATTAACAATGTAAAAATATATTTTAACATTACATTTTAACATTTAACACAAAAACGTTACAATTTTTTCTTTAAATATATATTAATATTGAAATGCCAAGTATTTTTTTACGTCATTGGAATATTATATTACTAAATTCTCAAATTAAATTTATTATACTTGGAAAACATTTTAAGCATTGTTACAATTTCTAAATATAATTTCACCAGACCCCGCTAGAGGCGCTGCTTGCGAGTGAAAGTGAAAAATTTGCAAATAAAATTGCAAAAATATTTATTTCAAATCAAATTCAAACCAGAAATCTTCCCAGTAGTATAGTAAATAACTTCCTAAAGTTTCACGGCGATTGGATAATCTTACCTTTTAAAAACATTCATCGTGTGAACAAACTAACATTCATCGTGTAAATAAACCACGTGTTAATTATTAACCAATCAAATTAATTTATCGTCGCGACCAGTGCTGCGCCCAAGCGGTAAAAGGCTGGAACTAACGCTTTTTGGTTTTTTATTTAAAAAAAAAAAGCACATTAACTTTTTTAGTTTTTTGAATGGCCTATATGTTAAACGAAATCTTCAGCTACCTACATGCGAAATTCCATAATGATTGAGTCAGTAGATTTTGCGTGAAGCGATAACAAACATCAATTTCGCATTTCATTTTTATAGATATAAGGATTTATTTTAGCATCATATATTAAAAAACTCTTTTGATTAACATAATTTTGGATAAAAAGCTATGAAACATGTGACATGAGAGAACTTGTCTATTATATAATAATTATTTTTATATTACTCTCTCTATATATATGCAGAATCATTTTATGTAATCTGATAGATATTTAAACAATACATGCATATATAAGAATTTGTTTCTTTTGCCTTATTATAATTATTAAAATTGGGAGTATCTTATATATATATATGTAATAATGTGTTGTGATCCTGTCGACTATCTGTAATATAATGTGTTGAGGTTTGGTAAGCCTGTTGTAGAACCTCGTCGACTCTCGCTAATAATGTGTTGTGGCAACCGAGGGTCAAACCTGTAGTAACCGCGAGGGACAGTCAGGGGTGGAGAGTTTTCCAGTAGCCTCTCTGCACCTTGTAGGACCTTTAACAGTTCTTCACAAAGTACAGGCAGTCGTGGTCGAGGCAGAGTGGAGAACTGGGAATGTCCACACACACAAAAAACGAAGCGACACTGTTGAAAGAAAGTTCCTTGAATAGATAAAAAGCGAGCCAAGAGCAAAGATGGAGATCGAGAAGTTTTCTTACTGTTTTACATCGTCGATGAGTTGGTGACAACCGGCGACAAGGGGTGACGCTGACCGGGACTAACTGGAACTGAAAATGGCTGTTGCTACGTGGGGTCCTATTTAAACAACTTTTTTGGACTAGGAAGTGGACCAGGAAGTATTGCCTTTCTGCACGTGTCCGCAACTCGACTCTGGCAGCGGTCTGGGCTTCCATCTATCTTTAGAAGTTACTTTGTAAATCTCTCTCTGGCTCTTAACTCAGTTTTTAATCTATTATATATTTTTATTTATTCATCCTCAGTACATTACATTTGGTGATGCAAGGAGACATGTCAATTATGCATATAATTAGTTATAAATCTGCAATTAGTTCTATATACAACATGACAATCTTGTTATAAAGATTATAATATATAGGGTTGTTGGTTTAAATTATCATATATGTATATATTTATATATAAATTAAATTCCATATATTTATAACAAATATGTGTTCATTATCAAATAAATAAATAAATAAAAGAAAAATAACTTAAGAAATACGTAACAAAACATAAAATAAAATCATTTCCGGTATCGTCTGCTTTTTCCAAGATGGCGACTGAGAAACCACTCAAGCCAAGGGGGCCGGACGACAATATCACATCAGAAATGTCAGCGGGGTCGGATGTTTATGCTATGAGCTCTGTGGAATGTCTGTTTACGCTACGCTGTGGAATGTAAACATCGCGATAAGGTCGTCTGTTTGTTGTTAATGACCTTGTTAGATGTCTGCCAGACCACTTCAACCCCACGGGGGCCTTCAAGTGGGGGCCTTCTAACATGATGATGCTCATACCACAGCAAATACGTTGCACAAGGATGACACGCAAAATCGTGATATACTCTATTTACACAAGAAAAAAAAAAAAAAGAAAAATTTGAATTTCTTAACTTCAAAATTTCAGCCGATTCGTAACTGGAGCACTACATATTTTTCTATTTAAAGTTAATATGTGAAAGGGAACTTCTTTTACAAAAAAAATCGGATCAAATCCTCTTGATCTTGAGGCTCTGTTGTCTAGGACGACAAAGAATGAATACAATGCATTGACCCTGTACAAGTTTTACAGGGCTGCGCAAGAGATTCTTCTGAGAGAGAAACACTGAGGAAAGAGAGCCTATGTAAATAGATACGTAAATGAACAATCACCTGTAAATAACTAATCTTTTTTGGGCGGTTATCACCAGGGAGAATCCTGTGTAGGGTATAGGTCGCCAATGAAAGCATTGTTGTTGTTGTTGTGACTTTAGCATTTTCTAATCATTATTACTACAGTAGAACCTCCCTTTAGCGGACACCTCGCTAGAGGACACCTCTCCACAAAGAACAGTTTTCATTTGCAAAATTACCATTTTACTATTTAGCCCCCCTCCAGTAAGAGGACGCCTCTCCCTAAAGGACACTTTGGCTCTACAACTAGATGTTGTCCTCTACAGGGAGGTTCTACTGTATATACTCAGTCTACTTAAATTTTTAATAAACATATTTAATAACAGTTGCAATCCCTTTTTCCAATTATGATTTCATAAATTAATATAAAGCAATAACGCGCCATCTACATATATGAAATGAAAGCATAGAAGCATGAATGTTTCTTTTAAGCATAAAACAAACTTCTACTGTCCTTAATGCGATGAAAAGATGGCGAAACTACTGGGAGGGTTCACTACTGATGAGCTAAGCCCTCCCAATCTTTTTTCATCGCAGTAATAACAGTAGAAAATAGTTTGTTTTATGTGTAATAGAAACATTCATGCTTTAATGCTTTTATTCCATAGGTGATTTCATAAAATAGTTATTTTTAATAGGTTTGTGAATACCTACATTATAATAATATAAGAAAATAAGTAATAATGTAATTAATTATATAGTTTTCAATCATTCATTAAAGTTACCAGATTGAGATTTTATTCCTTCTTTATAATTCTTTAAAAAGGTATATAATTTTCTGTGTGTGTTTTATATCCTTAAACCACTTTCAAAGAGCGAACGCATTTAATTTTTGAATAAAATAAGCGTCTCCGAGATTTTACCTCACATATGTCAACGGATGTTAAAAAAGAGCAAATTTGCATATCTCGGATTCTATTTGCATATATAAAGGTGAAAGGCAAATTTAAACTGTGTCTTTTCTTCTGCTCTGAATAGAACTGACTTCCGTTTTAAAATGGCGACTCAGTAAATTGAACACTTTTCTTGCTTTCTACTCTTTTTTACAAGAAAGCTTGTCCCACTTAAAATTTTAAAATATTTATTTCTTTGCCCGAGTAATTTAGTTAGCTTGTTGTTATTCTCCATGTTGGATTTAATTAGATGAGAGAACAACTCTTACTCCGAGTTCGTCGAGTTTAATTTGGGGTGTTGGTTATCTCCTAATTTACGGAGCGCTCAAGTCCATTTTTATTCTATGATTTTTCTACAGTAATGCCAAGTTACATAAAGGAATTTTAAACTACATTCGTTTATTTCAAGTTTTGGGAATCTATTTTTAACACACTAAATGAATATAAAGAGAGTTCTCAGAATATTATAATTATCTGAAAGATAAAGAAATGTTGGTTGAAATGGTTAATAAAGAAATGTGTAAAAAATAAAGAAAAAATAAATTAAATAAACATTGATATATATTTTTAAGTAATGTAATTTGACCATTATATATATCTAATATTTCCCAAAGTATCGTATTATATTATCAGATTATGGGCATTTGGTTTAATGAAAAAATGAAATAAATATTTAATGAAAAATCATTGATAATAAAATTAATACAATTTGACCAAGGGCTCAAAGCCAATTTCCGTGCGATATAATAAAGTGGGACCTTTAGAAAATCAAAGGTGTAATATGAGGAGCCACTATGCAAATCAGGGATGATGATGACGACCTATTTGCATATCATCATCATCGCCACCCACCAAAAGGGAGAGAAAATGATTAATTAAGTGACGCCCGCTAATTGCTGTGGTATCGTTTGGCAGTAATTATCATGTCGAACAAAAACGTAAATGGTAACCCTGCCACAAACAAAATGGCCGCCGACCTGCCCCTTTTCATCGTCTGTACAATATTTTCTGAAAATCTTCGTCTGCTTTGAAAATTTAATTGCTTAATTAAATATGAAAGTGTCTCTGTATTGTGTGTTATGGGCGTTACGAAATATCTAGAAAATTACCCCCAACATTTGTCCACCTTTAAGATAAAGTTTTGAATATTAATTGAAATCTTTATTGTGTGTATCTATTTTTTTTTGTGTGTGTGTGTGTGATATCTACAAACCCATTAAAGCATTGTTATGTCGAAAATTGAATTATTAAAAACAATTTCTTTTCGCAAAATTATTATCCCTCATATCCTATCATTTGAAAGAAAAATAAAAATCATCCAGGGAAAAAGTTTCTTATACAGTCACCGTTCGGAGGAGATTAATAGAATCGCCGAATGTCGTGGTCTATTTGGATGAGGAAAGTGAAGACGCGGCTGATTCCACACTCGTCAGTAATACGCTTACCTTGACATACGCACGGTGAGGCCACTGGACATGTGTCGGATCTGGGGGCTGTTGTTGGGGTTCTGAGCTGCCTGTAGTATAGGAGCCCTATCTGTGTTTCCTTCCTGCGATGTATAAGACCGGTGGTCTTAATAAACTTGTGTGTGTGCTTTCCAATATTTGATGGATTCGCCGAATGTCGTTGTCCATTTGGATGAGGAAAGCGAAAACTAGAACGCGGCAGATTCCACACTTGTCAGTGATGCTCTAACCTTGCCTTATGCAATGTGTGGCCACTGGACAGGTGTCGGACCTGGATGCTGTTTTTGTACTGCCTGGAATATAGGGGTTCTATCTATCCTTCCTTTCTTCCTGTGGTGAATCTGTATAAGAGCGGTCGTCTTAATAAAGCTGTGTGTGTATATATTTAACTCAAGCTCTCGGGCATTTGAGCCCTTCTACAGGAGTAATGTTAACCATAACTATATGGAAGTGATGTCCACATTTAATGAAATAAAAAAGGAAAATATTTATTGGTTAGCCTAATCAGTAGCCAATACAATCGATTAGATCGAAGTTACAACTATTGTATTGCATTATTCATACAACCTATGTTGTATCTGTATTTGATAGTTTATTCATAGTGTTTTAACGCAAGTATGAACGATTATTCTGTAATTGTTGAAATATTTTATTGACAAAATGAAGGAAGTACAGTAATCCCTCGTTAAGACGAACTCAACGGGAGAACGAAATACCCTTTTCGTCTTAAAAGAATATATACCGAATTCGTATAAACCGAATTCGTATTAGACGAATTGAATTCGTGGTATCCGGGGGTTGTACTTATGTACTACTGATGAGTAAGAAAACTACATTTCTGAGGAATAACGAATAAATTTATTTGAAAACAATATTAATGAAAATATTTTATAATTTTAAGGAACAACAATTATGTATATGTATGTACATAAAGTATTTTATTTTAAAAGGCAATATGGATAATATAATCACAATGTAAGGCAATAACATGAGAATATAAGTTTATTTTAAAACACAAATAAAAAAGAACAACAAAAGAAACAACTTACATAATATACTTGGTACATACAATGTTTATGTGTATGCAGCATATGCAGTATGCATAGAGTATCCTATATCTGGGTTTTCTCTGCAGGCTTCAGAAAGTCTGTTATAGTTTTTTGGTGGTATTTGATTGGGCACTGTTTCAGACACTCCCTTCTTATTTTATCCAGGTCATCTTCAAAATGAACATCAATATCCGCAGAGGTTTTGGACAGCTTCTGGAGGGTTTCGAGGGCCGCGATTACTTCTCCTCTACGGAGGGTGTTTCCTTTCAAATGAAACGATTTTCGAGCGCTCGCGTTTTGCACGTGCAGGCATGCTGCACACGACACTGGTTCCAATAGATCTAGAATCTTCTGGAGAATTCATTTTCATCAGGTATCATGATTTTTGCAACATGGGGGGAGAGAGACTAACGCTCCAAGTCGAACAAACAATTCGGACCCTTTCCAAAGAAGGAAACAGTTATAGCGTCATAGTGAAAAAGCTAAAAGCAGAAGGACTAGATGTTGGCAAAGCTACAATATGTAGGGTAGTAAATGGCATCGGAAAGAAAAGGGAAGCTGAATCCAATGGGCAAAAATTTCAAGTCGATCGACCACGTCCGGTGCGGACCCCCGCCACGGTTTCCAAGGTAAAGCGGCTAGCAACTACTGAAAATCCACCATCTCAGCGCCAACTTTCCAGAATGTGTGGAACATCGCTAAAAACGATAAATAACATCATTCACAAAGATTTGGAACTGGATACCCGACGAAAAGGCAAGGTTCACAAGCTCACCCCTTTCCACATGAAAAACCGTGCAACGAATGCCCGGAAGCTCTACGAGGAACACCTGGCCGGTTCCAGATAGGAATATACTGCAACATTAGACGAAGCATGGATGTATGTGACGTATTGCAATGGAATCCGGAAGATCTGTTACATCAAAAGAGGCAATCAGGTCCCGGATAATTGGGTTCACCAATGCTCCGAAACATTCCCTAAAGGTTTCATGGTTGTCGGGGTAATGACTGGCCGTGGAGTCCTTCCGCTCATAAAGGTTCCATCGAAGGTGAAGGTGAACTCAGAATTCTATATAGAATGCGTTCTGAAACCTGTCATCGAACAACTGAAGGACCTTTACCCAGGGGAAATGGACAAAGTGTTCCTTCATCACGACAAAGCCTCTTCCCATACCTCCAACAAAACCCAACAGTTCCTACAAGAAATGAAGGACACCCTAGGCCTAAATTTTATCAGGAACTCGGACATTCCAGTGAAGTCTCCCGACGCCAGCCCACTGGATTTTTACGGGTTCGGTATGTTGAAACAACGGCTCTTCAACCGACGTCCCAAAACTGAGGCCGGACTTTGGAAAGCCGCACAAGAGGAGTGGTCGAATGTTTCGCTCTCCAAAGTCAAGGAAGTGTTCGCAGCTTGGAAAGTCCGATGCAGGGAGATAGCCAAGAAGAAGGGGAAGCACATAGAACACATGAAAAAAATTCACGTTCGAAAAATAAAGTTCTAACGGACGTTTTAAATCGTTTCATTTGAAAGGAAACACCCTCTGTAGTAGGCATCATTATCTCTTCTTTCACCTCATCGTCTTCTGTTTCTTTCTTCTTCTTTCTTCTTTTCTTCTAATTCGGGTGAACCGCAGATTTCCAACCCTTCATCCAGGGCAACATACTCCAGGAAAGTCAAAGTCTCAGCTGGGTTTGTAGCTGAAAGGAGTTTGGTCCATTCTTCAGGCTCATCAAGCATTGTTTCTGGAAGTGAAAACGAATCAGCTGTTTTTTCCACACCCAATGAGACACTTATTTCTTTAGCCTTTTCTTTGACAAGTGCGCCGGATACAGGAATATTATTTTGTCTACTTTTTTAAAACAATTTTAAAAGCTCATCTTCCACGTCTTGATGGGATGCTTTTCGAAGTCGTTTTGAAGAGCTCGAAGACCCTGAGGCAACAGCCGCATCTATTTTTTCTTTGTTTTTTAGAATGGTTGATAATGTGGATTTCGCAATCTGAAAAATTTCGGCAATTTGCGACTTAGATAAATTCCACGTTCAACTTCGTCCAAAATTTTCCTTTTTAAGGCAAGATCAATGGCGCTTTTTGGAACGACCCCAAGGAGATGGTTTCATAGAAAATGAGTCATCATAACAAACAAAGGACGAATGTTTACACAAAAGACAAAGAGAGCCAATACTTGATATCAACGGCGTTTTTGTTGTTTTAATAGTTTATTGTTTTACTTATAACTCGCCTTTAAAAACATATTAGAATTCGTTTTAACCGATTGATTAGTTCTGCTGGGGGCTAAATTTAATTCGTATTTCGTCATAACCAAATATTTCGTCTTAACCGGCAAAATCTCTTTGGAAAGCATTGAAATTTAACGGGGGAAAAGAAACGGTTCGCGCAAACCGAGAGTTCGTATAATCCGAGTTCGTGATAACGAGGGATTTCTGTAGTACCTCTTGCATTTTATACAAGGTTGTCCCAAAAGTTAGTAAACACTTGCAAAAAAATTGAAATATAAATATTATTCGCCGTTATGTATAATGTCTTTGTATTATGTATACATTAATTGTATTATGTATTATTATGTATTCGCCGTAATAATATTACTGGCCAAGTAATAAGAAACACAACGTTTTAAGAAAAGCACGAACTCTTGGGACAACCTTATATGTAAAAGACATTTCCTCTCTAGCGGACAATTCAGAAAATCGAAGTTGGACAAAGAATATATCTATAAAGGTCGCCTCTCCAATCAAAATATACGTCAGAACTAGACGCCAACTATTGACCGTCGCCGCAAACTAGCGGCCTCGGGTCGGTGACAAAGCCACAACACCAGCTCTAGCAAACTGAGAAATGTCCACCTAGAGACCATGGTTTCGGGCTAATGGCCCTTGTCAATCCAGGGCGGATTTTATTCCAAAAGATGGCGGTTAATTTTGAAGTTTATTTTGACGGGAGAGGTGACCTTTATTATTATAGATCAATTTCCTCCCGGCAAAATTTCCATCTATATTTTGTCCATAGATTTGGCCTGGCTACTTTACCAGCTAAACACCTCTTTGGCAGATTGTAAAGATTTCATTAGATCTCGTGTGGATCCCATTGAATAAAGTCCGCCCTAGACTGACAAGGGCCATTAGCCCGAAACCATGGTCTCTAGGTGGACGCTTTTCAGTTTGACAAAGCTGGTGTTGTGGCTTTGTTGCCGACCTGAGTCCGCTAATTTGTGTCGACGGTCAATAGATGCCATTAAGTTTTGACGTTTATTTTGACGGGAGAGGCGACCTTTTCTATTATAGATCAATATCATGGTATATCTATATATATAAAAATCAATGTTTGTATGTTTGTATGTCCGGTATACAAATTCACAGTAGTTCACTAATTCAAACCAAAATTTCCATACATAGGTAAAATAATACGGGGAAGAAGATAGGCTATTTAAAAAATATATAAATCAATTATTAAAACTATATATTTTAGTCAGAAAATGATGATGACGATATTGCTGTATCATGTTTGATTATCAGATACAAAAATATATCGGAAAAAATTCCAAAAAGCAGAGACCACGGGTGAAACCAGTTCATTATTTTGTACGCAGGAACAAAATTCTAACAGAAAAACATTCATTCGAGCAGAAAACAAAAGCCAGATCATCTTTCTATAAAAATATCGCTTCTCAGACACAAAGTTTGGAGCGGGACGTTTCACAAGAGTGACATCCACGGCGCCAATTTATAATTGTAACAAATAGTATTTGAATAAAAACATTTAATCGGGTAAAACCCGGGCAACGCCCGGGTCATTCGGCTAGTATATAATATATATAAAATAGAGAGAATAATCTTAATAAAGATTTTGAAATTGATTTTAAAATTTGATTTGTTAATATAGTGTTAGTTTCGCAAGCTAAAACTGAACAATTGAATCATTTTGTTTGTAATCATCAGTATGAATGAAGTGCTTGATTTAGCAGAATCAACAATTAAAAGTGATTAAATGGAAATAAAATATGGAAAATGTAGATATGAAGTATAAATAATCGAAATTTCAAAAATATATTTTGCATTTTAAAATTATAATAAAGGGCTATAACCCCTATATTTATAACGTTATATATACATAACGGGAAATTTACAATATTGTTATGGCAGGGTGTTGGACCTTTATTCCCTCTTTATTGGTATTGTATGTGTTTCCTGATGGGTTTCTATAATAAAGTGAATTATAAAAAGTAAATAATGAAATAGTTACCTTCAGAAGTTACTAAGTTTATTTATTTGTTGTGTCGTCCTCGTAGTTGTCTTCCTTGAAGTCTTCACGTCCGTTGTCTCACTTGTTCTATCCTCGCTCCTATCTTCAAAGTGGTGTGAAGTTATGGTGATTCCAAATATTACAAATAATAAAAAATACTCTGTCGAAATATAATACCTAATTATATTGAAAAGCTAATTTATATTATTAAATCTAAAGGTAAAGACTCTTCTAGTAAGGTATATCAATTAAGAAAGTTCAGAAGATGAGTTTCTTTATTTGCAAAAATGCTACGAGCTTTCGGGCTAAAGCCCTTCGACAGGCAAAATATAACTATACTAAGCAAGATATCGATGGTTGTAGGGATTGTAGGGACGTGTATATATTCCCTACAACCATCGATATCTTGCTTAGTATAGTTATATTTTGCCTGTCGAAGGGCTTTAGCCCGAAAGCTCGTAGCATTTTTGCAAATAAAGAAACTCATCTTCTGAACTTTCTTAATTGATATTATTAAATCTATTATAAAAATATGATATTTTTGATAACAAAAAAGGTATATACATCAAGAGATGCAGCAATATATATAAATATACATTAAACTGGTGAAAACGCTGGGAGGGTTCACCACTGATGAGCCAGGCCCTCCCATTTATTTTTACATTGCAGTAAGGGCAGTAGAAATTTTTTAAATTTCAAAAAGAATCTTACGCGTCTAAAATAATTTCGAATTATCATAAAAAATAGGTACACACAATATATAAAAATAAACATTATTCCTGATCTATAACGTAATAAAATAAATAAAGATTTCAGGGCTGGGAGTGAGATTAAACGGGAAATCTCGAAGGGCTGATAAGACCGAAATCTTGAGAAAATAAAAAAGTTATACAAGAAACTTAGCCCATGTAGTACTATTTATTTTATTACATAATAAACCAAGAACAGATATACCTAGTGTGATTTGTTAAACGAAGCAATCAACATTTGACCGTCACAAGGTAAAAAAGAACAAGGAATGTATTTCAAACTGGCAAAATGGAGTGTTATCAGATCTAAAGAAATGGCTACTCGGGATCGCGTCCCCTCCAGGGTTATTTTTGGCTGTCAATGTTCTGATAACGACCCAGATGGCCTTCTTGAGTGGCCTCTGCCACCCCAGGGGCCGTCTCCAGTATCTTACATACACACTTAGTCTGTCCATACTTATAAAGACAGAATATTTTCCTTTTAGTTTATAGTTTGATATTCTTATCTTGTAATGTTATTCTTTTTTTTTTTTTAAATACAAACTATTTTTGTAACAAATATTTTTGGGTATTTTATCGATAGATGGCAATTGAATTTTATAAATACATTTTTTTACTTGTCTGTTGTTGTTGTTATTGTTGTCGTGTCCAATGAAGAGCGTCAAATGTCTCCATGCATCTCTATCACAGCAGCAGCAATGTCCACTAACTTTTACTTATCTTTCTCGGCAATATGAAAAATACCTAATTTGTACCTTTAGATTTATTTTAAGTCTATCTGGCTATTGATTTCTTTACTGACTCTTCACTTAGATCTTCACATATGAGACCACTTAAAGACACTTTTGGTCTCTCCTGGAGGTGGTCTTTCATTAGAGGTTGCGTTATTAGATAACGATGTCTTAGTTCAGGAAGCTATCAAACCATTGCTAATTATTTCGATCGTTAATTCTTCTTCTTCTATTTTGCATATAGGTAGGAGAAACTAAGTGTTCAATAGTTCTATTAATTTAATGCTTATAATTCTTATATATAGTGGCGCGTTATTACCTTATAATTAATTTATACCTAACTGGCCTTGTCCTTATTGTCTGCGGAAGAGCATTGCTTGATGCAAATATTTATATGTAATTCTACTGTCCTAAAAGCTTATGTCCATAGTTTGCTTAAATACCATTTCTAAGATTCCACCCTCCAGTGTAGCATATATAAGCAGAATGATTCAATATAATTGTTCCAACGGGAGCTCGCTAAAGATAAGAGCCAGACTTTTGATCTCTGATGATCCCCTATTTTTGAAGCCTACGGAGCCTTAGTTGTACTTGGTGCTGCCTTGGTTCCCTCGCAAGCGGCGCGCCCTTCCTGAAGCTGCGGGCCGTTTGCATGTGTCGTCCAGTTGTTTTTTTGTCCGAAAAAGTCTCCCAGTGACTTACAGCGGATGAGTATAATTTCAGAGATCCAATATAAATATTAGAGCTCTGAGAAGCCTATCCCGGGATAATATTTTTGCCAAATAATAAAGCTCGAGAGAGATTATAAACTTTGGATATACTATAAATACTGTAAACTTTCCAAACTGCTATCATACCAATCAAATTGAACTAAATTATCTGGCGATTTAAAAAAGGTTCTAAAGGAGCTTTCAGTTAGCCTTGAACAATATTAGAAGTAGGTTCTAAAGGAGCTTTCGAACCTACTTCTAATATTGTTCAAGGCTGACTGAAAGCTAGCGTGTGATTGGCTAACACTGTAAAAACCAGTTAGGGCCATTGTGTAAATAAATAGATAGGTGTGCGTGGAGGTATTTGACCAGCCGATAACGAGGTGGGGACATATGTAAAAAGTGTCAATTAATTATGCAAATTATGGTGGTAGAATGGAAGCCAGTTCTCCGTGTATACTTATCCACTGGTCAAATATCAACATTTCTTTTGAAAGGTTCGTTGCCAAGGTTTTCCATTGTTTAGTCAGTGTGTGGATTCCAGCTGTACCCTTGTATCTCAACATTTTTTACCATTTGTAAAACAATATTTTCTTGTTAAAATCTATGAATCCTAAGTTAACAATATGGCATTGTTGTCAATCATCTTTTTATACATGTAGATATATTGTGCACTTCCAGTAAAAGCCAGTCTTCCAGTGGCCAACCACTACCCACCATGATTATCATGGCCTGTACCACGTGTACTAGGAATAATAATACTTTTTTTTAAAAGATTCTCGGGAATGCTTAGCTGATCAGCGGTAAAGTTTCCCAGTAATTATTGCCCATATAATCCACCAGATCGCTATAACTACTGTATTGTCCGCACTGCCTACATTGTCTGTATATACAGTCATGGACCAAACTTAAGGAAGTTATACCTTTCAGCATGTATATCGGGATTCTGACAATAACTCTGAAAGATATTACATTGACCTTTATTGAAGACAAACGAGATAACCAAGTGTGAACAAATTTGCCTTTGTCTTCTATAAAAAAAGGGACAACCAGGCGACATCAAAATATAAAACTTCATTAAGTTTTGTCTATGAGTGTATTCTAAGTTAATTCTTGGTGTTTATCGAAGCCATGATAAAGAGTACTACATATATACCTTATTTGCACTCAAGGTGTTTGTGCAAATTGCACCGCCATCTAGCGTCCATCCCCAAACCGGAAATAAGGTTTAACCGGTAAGAGTGTGAGAAAGGGATTAAAGAAAATGACGTAATTTCCGGCTAGGAAATCTCTACTCTCAACGTCCAGTGTTGTGGATCACCTGTTTGGGGGATTTGTTAAACCACGTGATGTAGCAATGGAGTCTATGTTTTACAAAAATGTGTTTTGATTATCTTTTTATTGTTGAAAGACAGGTAGTGATAAAAATCCCAAGTATATGTGGTACAGGCTATGATTATCATTGTGGCGCCTGTTTTTACTGTAGGTGAATTCCATGTCTACAGATGTAGAAATAAGTTTGACTTTTGCACTTACAGTTGTGCCATAGCCCATTCTGTGACTTGCACTCACTGATGGGTTGAACTTCTTCAAGAATCGGGGATCATTGAAGCAAATTGTTCGTCAGAAAAAAAGGTGCCCAATGTGGGAATCGATCCCGGGTAGTGGTTACAACAATGAATGTTGTGTATTATGGATTTGATTTATTTATTGAGCTTGGCGTTAATACGCCATTTTGTTATAATAGCGGCATTGGCGATAATTATTCTTTTGAAAACTATTGTTTTTATTTCACAGACCCAGGTATGCCTCTTTTTATACAATTATATCCAATAGGTTGTCTTTTAACTCAAAATACATCGTTTAGTGGTGTTATATAGCATTTTATAATAATGGTGAATCTGTGGTTCACAACAATTTATCGTTGTTGAAGAAAACGTATGGAAAGATTTTGATCTTTGATTATTTCTACACAAGCCAGAGAGTCACTGAATCTTCGAGAATTGAATACATTTTTGGTTTATGTAGCTATATATTTTTCTTCCAAAAGATTCTTACAGTTCAAATGTAAATACAAATGCGGTAATAATATTTATAAAATAGAAAAAAAACACATTTGATGTACTCATATCTAACACTTAAAATGATATCAAATGATATCAAAATGATAGAATGTGATAAAATACATTTTCTAGAATAAATTAAATAAACTTGTTGCTATATATATTACAACGAGATATTTCAGTAAGTTTATAAAAACTCGATAAAAATTTATTTGAAAAACTTTTTTTGAAACTTTCAGTTTTATTCGGATTCATTTCTTCGCCAAGAAAGAAAATAAAAAATGGATAAAAAATTTAAAAACTTTAAACACACACACACAGGCAAAAAAAAAACTTAGAAAGTTTTATGAAAATAGTTTAGTTATATAGATGTCATAATTTGTATATAATTAAATGCAACCCCGACCCACTATGTATGTACCATGTATGATTTTCAAAGACTTAATAAAGAACAAGGTAACTGGAGGGAAGCAAGTAGCATTAAGATATAGGAAGTAGACCTAAGGCTGGCACGACTATTCTGGGCACCCCTGTGTCAATATTGCAGGGGCAGAGACCGGACGTCTCTAGTGACCAGAAGTTATAAATGTTGAAGCTAACACCCAATATTTCCGGCAAAGACAGGACGTATCTAATATCCGTCGAAGCTATAAGCGTCAAGCCACCCAACACTTCCTGACGAAATCGGATATACCAGGCAGGGCACATCTTTCATCAAGGAGAGCCGCGGGCCAATCAGAAGATAGCTCCTTAAGTAGGTCAACCAATAGGAAAAGATCATGTGACATCTCTCGACCAATCATAGAGAAACGGAGTCTTGGTGTTAAATCGAAAGGCAAGGATGGTCAGTTAGGTTTTCGCTCTCATAGGAACAACACCTGCAGTAGCGACTTGGCTCCCACCGAGTTCGGATCAGCCTTCGACTTGCTCCCACCAAGGTAACATCTGTTCTAGAGATCTCTCTCTCAGCTCAGCTCATAGCTATGTCAATCACCGCCATGTGATCAGATAAGGAACAATCAAACCCGCTCCTTCTCAAACCTTCTTCCCTCCAATCCAGTTGCCTTTTATTTTCAAAACAATCACGTGTCCTGATTATTCCTAACTGTATGCTGCAACTTCCACTCAAACGGCTGCGCTTCAATCAAATATCACCATTCACATCCAACAACAAGAAATTCCGCAACGATATTGCCACAGTACGGTTAAGTCGACAGGATTCTACAACAGTGTAATACAACAAATATTATAGTGTAACAACAATTGCATCACCACATTACACAGAGTCGACAGGATAAAGATTATGGAGCTTAATCAGGATCAAAATGGAAATTAACCCAGACACCAGCAAACCAAAAGGCAATGACAAACCAAGAGAGAAGAAACTGGCAACGAGCGGAAAGAGACTGACAACGAACGAAGCGACAAGACACCCCCTTGCGACGGTAATTTTAGAACTGACCGCCGCGCTACAAGGGCCAAGATCCACGCAACTGGAAGCGGTCTTCCGGAGCGCCACCCTCGGGACAGCCGACGCCCGCACCGCCGGTACGTGTCCGAACAACCTGACGCCACCGAGGAGTCGCCACCCGCCATGCCGTACCCGTGCACCCGGAAGCAAGCCACGCGACACGGGCCCAGTGTACCGACAACGCGGTCCACTCGAATGGAAGCAGTACAAATGACTAAATTTCCCTTTCAATTGCGAGGACAGTGCAAAAGGTCCCGACCCGGTCCAACAGATATTCCAAGCCTGCCACCCCAAGCCGAAGACGCCACAGTGGAGACTTTTCGAGACTAAGGTAGGCAATCCACCCAATGACACCATCAAATTGACTTTGGACTTGTATCTGACCCAGGACCTACCATGTACCTTTCTAATTGAACCAGACGCAGGTTCGAACATATTGCCGTATCATTTATACAATAGATTAAAAGCACAACTTCCCAACTTAAGTATTAAAAAACCTTCCCTTGATCTATCCACCCTAAATAGTTTTACGAAAATAATAGGACATTTAACTTTCCCTCTGACAATAGGCCAAATAACCCGTAGAGAGAACTTCCACGTGGTAAATGCATCCTTGCCATTTGGAGTTCTTACCTTAAAAACCCTTTATCAGTATAAATTAAAACTAAATTATAATCGCGGCACTATTTTCCAACTTGGCGTCCCATTGTCTAATACTATCTACCACTTTAAACATGTGTCAAATGAATGCAAGCACGGGCTAGGCCAAAACCTGTCCCAAAGGACTCGCACAGCACCCAAAGCTTTCACACATGGAAAACCTTGCCTGCATTCATCGCCCAAACCCCAAATATTTACATGCCACCATTCTAATCTCACACCACGCAACTTTTCACTCAACCCAATTGCCAATACTTTATGCCCACCACATATAAAGCCACCACAACTTCAATCTACAATTCCAATAATGCCCAAACAAGTGTCCGTACACCGACACAGCTCACCCACTTACCACACAAAATCCACACATGACCATACTTCGCAACGCCATAAACACGCAAATGTACCTCACAACATACACACACCCATACGTCATCACGCGACAAACACACACAACCCGCACAACAAACGCAACACGCACGCCAAAAGACAACAACAACGACAAACAAGCGCATACACAACCGTTAAAAATAACACAATCATCCCGTCTACACAAAACATAGAAAAAATTCACGCCACCAAACAACCACACAATCGAAAAACATTGCGATCTTTCCTAAAAGCTGTGAACGCCTATAAAGAGTTCATTCCGGACCACGCCCGCTTGCGGACACCACTTGTCAACCTTCTAAAAAAGGATGTCATGTGGGTCTGGGATGACGAATGCCAGAAAGCGTTCACTAACCTGAAAGAAAACCTGACCACACACCCCACATTACACCTTTACCAGGAAGGTCTGCCATGCCAGGTGTACTGTAACACCTCAACATTCAGCATTACAGGCGTTCTTAAACAAGTCTACCCTGATGGGAAGACATACACCGTTCAACATTTCAGCCGATCTCTGCGTAGTCACGAGCGAAATTATTCAGACTTGGAACTACAATGCCTAGCCATTGTGGAAAGTGTGGATAATTTCCGCACCTGTCTAATGGACAGAAAGTTTACAATATTTTCTGACCATCCCGCATTGCAGTGGTTGAAAGAGATCAAAGCTCCGTCAGGCAGATTGTTTCGATGGAGGTTAAGATTGTCAAGATACGAATATGAGGTCCGTAGCATAAATGGAGTACAACAATATGAAACGGGCATTGGAACTCGTATCCCATTTTGTGGCTTTCTAGATGCGCCACTCATACAGAGCCAACAGTCTTCTCCACCGGGAAAATCTCGCGTGACTATAGATCACAATAAACGGCGCACCGTCTCCCGAAAAGGAGTACTTAAAACTATAGTCCCAAGTTCACTTACAACCAGACTCCTTAAGTCCGTACACACTCAACACCACCATCCAAACATCTCCAAGATGACGAGGCTCATCTCAGCACAATATTATTGGCAGAACATGACACAAGACATCGCAAAACAGGTAAAAACCTGCCCCACCTGCCGATTCGCTAGAAGAATCGATGAATACAAACAACCTGCACGTAAAAATACCGACACAGGTACCCAAACAAAACAAAATTCGTACATAAAGCACAGCGTACACACAACACAAATAATGCCAAAATTACCACATCCACGTCAGAGAAAAGATCACACATCTCAACCTAAACCAATTACCGCCGACATATCTCTAATAAAACCATTGACGATCAAACAGGAGAACTATAAACCGGACAAACAGTTCAATCATACCACATCACTCCCTAAAGATATCAAACAAGAGAACTGCGAACCTACCAATCATTCAAATTCTACAATTTATAAGGTTCAAGCAAATATTTCAGAGTCCCCAGTTACAAAAATGTGGACGAACATGGGGCAATACCCTATTTTTCATCTGATTTTCATCCTTTGTTTGTTACTTCTGCCGTACAACTGTATTCCAATTTTATTCATTAAGTACTTGTTTATCTATGCTATGCCCGATCAGAAAATCTTCGAACTACAAGAGGTAGCTTTTAATTGTGGACAAACAGTTTTTCATTGTGGACAAGCATTTATAAAACTTCTCATAATTTTAGGAACCATCTTCGCAGAAAATCTAAATAAACTCCGAAGAGATAGCAGTAACTGAAAAAAAATGACCAAACAATGTCGGAGAAGCCGTACTCCAAAAACAAGCCCCGAGCCGCACAAAAAATAAATAGACGGCAGGAAACGAGAATTTGAGACACCACGACGGAGGTGTAGTCCGCAGCGATAAATTCGGCCTCTGTAAACAAAGCGGAACGCCTTCGTCCGATCTCCAATTTCATTCCCTCTCGTTTGCCCGACACACCCCACTTCCGTATCTCTAATTACAATGAGAAGATCCCCTATTGAGGTCGACTGGGAACCTCGCTATACCACCGATTTTGATTCCAGTTCGAGTCTACATATCGATTTTTACCAACCAACTCCACATCCACGAGACAACACATAGAACTAACTCACACATTTCTTACACAACAGACTTCTAACATTTTTTCACAACACACACACAAAGACAAAAAATTACACATAAAGGTTATATAGATTTCCATGTCTCCTGTACACACAGCATAAACGCACTTGAGGACTAGAATCACATTTTCACCTAAGTGTCGCTACAGACGAGACAAAAAATTTATAGGGCATAATTGAGCAAGTAAAACATTTATAGGGCAAAATGGAGCAACCAATACATGTAGATCAGGGCATGTAGATACCATAGGGTTCAAACCAATACACCTTATTTTTCATATCAATCATTTTCATTATTTTCTCTCAATTAAAAATATAAATGTTTAATCAATTTAGCAATTTATTCAACTTATTATCAATTTTAATCATTAACTATCATTTTATTTACCAATTAGCTTATATTATCATTTTCACTTATCAATTATCATTCTATTTACCACTTGACTTATATTGCCACAACTCAATTATCAACGAAAACCCACTGGTTTTCGATTAAACTAAAAACATTAAATCACCCCTTGTTGTTGAAACCTTTTTATTTTTCATTTTTCTTTTTTCAAACACTCAACTTTGATTTCGCTCAAAAAAACTTTTATTTTATTTTTATTTTTGATTTCTCAAAAGACCTAATAGAATTCCTTCGATTTCATTCCCAATCTCGAATAGAATATGGTTAGGCATTTTTCCTTTTTTTTTCACCATTCAACCAAGCACTCAACTTTGATTTCGCTCAAAAAACTTTTATTTTATTTTTATTTTTGATTTCTCAAAAGACCTAATAGAATTCCTTCGATTTCATTCCCAATCTCGAATAGAATATGGTTAGGCATTTTTCCTTTTTTTTTTTTTCACCATTCAACCAAGCACTCAACTTTGATTTCGCTCAAAAAACTTTTATTTTATTTTTATTTTTGATTTCTCAAAAGACCTAATAGAATTCCTTCGATTTCATTCCCAATTTCGAGCTAGAATATGGTTAGGCTTTTTTCTTTTTTTTTTTCTCACCATTCAACCAAACACATTCAATTTTGTTTTCATTCAACTACTCTTATTTTATTTTGTTTTGATTTCAAAGCGCCTTATGAAATTTCCTCGATTTCTTTTCTCAAAAGTCGAGCAAAAAAGTAACTAAGCAGTTGTCTTTGTCACCATGCAACAAAATATTTTTCTTTTTCAACCAAACACATTCAATTTTGATTTCATTCAACTATTTTATATTATTTTTATTTGATTTCAAAAGCCTTAATAGAACTCCCTCGATATCATTTCTTATCTCGAGTAGAATTCGTTTAGGCGCATTTTCTTTTTGCCCACTATGTACCATAACATTCATTGATTTCTTACAATTAAAAATTTTTTTGATTTCTATTAATTATACTCAACCTATATCATCAACACCATTCTATCTTACTTTTATGTCACCAGCAATGCTTGTATATAGACTCAATACCCACAACTAATTTTCCCACAAAATTATTTTTCACTTTACAGAATTCTCTCAGGCTAACCCCTTCTTGAATTCTTCACATGTAGGGGGCGCATCTGTCATAATTTGTATATAATTAAATGCAACCCCGACCCACTATGTATGTACCATGTATGATTTTCAAAGACTTAATAAAGAACAAGGTAACTGGAGGGAAGCAAGTAGCATTAAGATATAGGAAGTAGACCTAAGGCTGGCACGACTATTCTGGGCACCCCTGTGTCAATATTGCAGGGGCAGAGACCGGACGTCTCTAGTGACCAGAAGTTATAAATGTTGAAGCTAACACCCAATATTTCCGGCAAAGACAGGACGTATCTAATATCCGTCGAAGCTATAAGCGTCAAGCCACCCAACACTTCCTGACGAAATCGGATATACCAGGCAGGGCACATCTTTCATCAAGGAGAGCCGCGGGCCAATCAGAAGATAGCTCCTTAAGTAGGTCAACCAATAGGAAAAGATCATGTGACATCTCTCGACCAATCATAGAGAAACGGAGTCTTGGTGTTAAATCGAAAGGCAAGGATGGTCAGTTAGGTTTTCGCTCTCATAGGAACAACACCTGCAGTAGCGACTTGGCTCCCACCGAGTTCGGATCAGCCTTCGACTTGCTCCCACCAAGGTAACATCTGTTCTAGAGATCTCTCTCTCAGCTCAGCTCATAGCTATGTCAATCACCGCCATGTGATCAGATAAGGAACAATCAAACCCGCTCCTTCTCAAACCTTCTTCCCTCCAATCCAGTTGCCTTTTATTTTCAAAACAATCACGTGTCCTGATTATTCCTAACTGTATGCTGCAACTTCCACTCAAACGGCTGCGCTTCAATCAAATATCACCATTCGCATCCAACAACAAGAAATTCCGCAACGATTATTTATTGTTGTTGAGACTAATTGGCCATAAGAGAATGGTCTTCTAGTCCGTCAACTGGCTGCACCAAGCAGACCGATCAAGATGCACCGCGGCGATGAACCAAGCCAGCGGCGAGCCACCAGTGCTGCAACGCAGGTGAGTGTCCCCGGGTAAGGGAGTGAGAGAAGAAGGTGCAAAAGAGCTGAAAGGGGAAGAAAAATAAAGTAACAATAGTAATAATAATAGTAATTAAATAAATCGAAGAGAGAGAGGAAGGGAAGTTAGAGAGAGAAAAAAAAATTAATGATAAAAATAATAGAGAAAAGGCGAGAAAAAAAAAAAAAATTAAATGTGCATGTGAGACAAATGATGGTCTATGGGGAACAAAAAGAAAATTGTCCTATATCTGGTGGGAGTGCCCATGATTAAGCTATTGAAACTATTGAAAATAAGAGAACCATCAAAAAATGGGTAAATTTAAATTAAAATTTAAAAAATTCACGGCGGCCAGCCAATGAAAATGAGCGGCCGTCGAGCCACATGACCCAGCGGTGACGTCGCGCGATTAGTCGACCAATCAGAGAGCGGCGTCCAATTCCGACCAAGCTCTCTAGCTCTTGGGTAACTAGAGACGGCCCTGTCGAAATCCGTCCGCCCAAGAATGGCAGACCAAAGAGTTTGACCTCACACGCACCAAGTGCATGCACGCAGAAACTGGTAACAGTACCAACTCGTGATTAGGAAGAAACAGAGTCAGAGACCTCCTCTGAATCCTCCTCGCGGATCCGTGGTTTCAATCTGTCACTAGCCAGGAGAAAATCAACGCAGGCATGCCAGGTTGATTTACTGTGGATGAAGTCGCGGAGTGATCTTGGCGTATGACCAAGTTCCTTTCCAGCGATAAATAGCAGGCGAGTTCTAAGGGAATCGAGACTGTCACACTCGAGCAAAATATGTTCAAGAGTTTCCTCCGCCCCAGAGTCGCAGTAGGGACAAGCGGGATCGTCAATAAATCCCATTTTGTGGGAAAAGCTGTCTGTCCAAGTGTGTCCGGACAGCAAACCTACAACAGCGTGCACGCTGGGAACAATGAACGCATACTTTTTGTCTAGGAGACTCATTGGAGTGAGGCCAAAGCGGGTGCAGATGGGGCGAGTGGTGGAGCTGAATCTGCTCTGCCAAGCCGCCCACGCCAGTTTGCGCGCTGTGGATTCTAGTTTCGACAGCGGCGCGAGGCGGTAGCAGCTCGGGAGGTCAGATCCAGCGCCAGACTTCGCGAGCGCATCTGCAACGTCGTTGCCGACGATTCCGCTGTGACCTTTGATCCAGCGAATGGAACATCTATTCCCATTGCGGTTCAGTTGTGAAATCAACAGCAGAGCCCTGTTAATCAGGAAGTTGCCAGTCCTGCAGTTAAGGACTGAGTTCACAACCGAAAGATTGTCCAGGAGAACCTCAACAGTGGTATCAATGGGGAGCTCCGAAGCGTTCTCAAGTGCTTTGATCAAACCAAATGCTTCAGCTTGGAAAACTGAACAGTAACGTGACAAAGGATAACAGACACGCAATTCATGAAAGTTGTCATTCACACACACTCTATATAAACCTGCGCCAACTCCATCATTGGTCTTGGAGCCGTCTGTATAGTAGGTGACCTCGGGTGGTAGTTCAGGAATATTGCTGGGAAGGAATAAGAAAGGTGGATAAGGCAGAGGTTGAGGAGATGGGGGAGGTTCAACCGGAAATTCAGCATCCACGTAACCATATTTTTTAAGATACAGTTGCGTTTTGACATCAATTTCCAGGTCAAGAGGGAGAACACGAGATAAGGTGATAAGAGAGGAGTTGTTTGTTGTTCTAAAAGCACGACAAGCTAAGATAAGGAAAAAACGTTGCGTGCTTAATAAGAGCTTTCTGGAGCGTTCAAAAAGATTAGGAAACCATACTGGGGAGGCGTAAGCCACCACGGGAATAACAACCTGCAAGTACAGCATTCTCAAGGCTCGGAATCCAAAACCGAAGTTGAAGTTAGCGGCTGCTGACAGGCGCGGTAGCATGCCGCGGACTTTGGAGCAGACCTCAGCAACGTGCTGGTGGAAAGTCAAACGGTTGTCGAACCTCACACCAAGCACCCTGATGGAGTCGCACCATTGAACGACCTGGCCATTGCTGACCAGATCGCGTCGCAGCACCCTAACGCGCCCGAGAGGTTTTTGCACAAACATAGCCTGGCATTTGCTCACACTGAGCTCAAGTTTATGTAATCCACACCAGTCAGAGATCAAATCGATGGCGTGTTGTGCCTTAGACAGTTGACCGTGCCTCAATCCCGAGATCACAACAACCAGGTCGTCTGCGTAGGCCTGTGGAAATACACTATTCTTGTACCCAAGTGTGAGCAATTCATCAAAGACGATATTCCAGAGGAAGGGCCCGAGAACTGAACCTTGTGGACAACCTTTGGAAACGCGTCTAGTGACAGTGCATCCATTTACAGACAGTCTGACAGAGCGATGGGCCAAGAACGAG
Organism: Cordylochernes scorpioides; assembly: GCA_030710605.1. Classification (NCBI taxonomy): domain Eukaryota; kingdom Metazoa; phylum Arthropoda; class Arachnida; order Pseudoscorpiones; family Chernetidae; genus Cordylochernes; species Cordylochernes scorpioides. The sequence goes on from CP092874.1 coordinate 37,884,912, forward strand.
CGAATTAAATCGTGAACATTCTTGGGACAGTCGCTTTTACGCAGGGCCCGCAATATACTGGAGTGCAGTACATTATCAAAGGCACCTTTGACATCAAAAGAGAGAAGAATAGCAGATTTAAATAAGTCTAGCGACCGGGAGAGGGTATTTTTTAATTTTAAGAGTGCGGCAATGGTTGATTTACAGGGTCTGAAACCGAACTGGTTTGGCTGGGCTTTACACATTCTCTCAGCCCTCCACGACAGCCTAGCCAGGATTAGACGCTCGAGAATTTTACCTAGACTAGGCAGCATCGTGATAGGCCTGTGAGACGCGAGAAAGTCCTCACCACCTTTTTTGGGGATCAAAATTACATCGCCCAATTTCCAGGGAGCTGGAAAGTGGCCAGTCACAAGACACCTGTTAAAAATTTTCAGAAAAAACGGCCGGAATTTTTTAATTAACTTAACACAAAGAACAGGTGGCATGCCATCACTGCCTGGGGAAGAAGATAAGCGAACCTTATCCGCGGCCAGCTGCAACTCGACTTCTGAGAACGGGGGATCGTTATCAGAAGTTGACTGCAAGGCTCTATGTAAATTACTATGCCCTAACATGGAATCGGGCGGGACTCGGCCGAAATAGTGCTGTAATACGTGATCTAAGGTGTCCCGCTGACTGTCAGTGAAGCCGGCGCCTACCGAGAGGGAGGAGAGAGGTTTTTTCTTGTGCTTTCCTCTGATGAATTGGTAAATACCGCCCCAAGGGTTGACTTCGCACTGCGAGCAGAGTCTTTTCCACTCCTCCTGCTTAGCTTTTCTGATCGTAGCACGAAATCTGTTATAAAGCTTTTTGTGAAAGACTTTTAACACACCTCTGACGGCTCCGCGGGCGCGTCTCCACGCACGCTCGGCTTTCAAAGTAGCCCTTTGGAGCGGATTAAACTCCGGTTTCCACCAAGATGCATTTTTTATTTTGCCAGGTTTATTTGGCTTGGAAGGAATGGTCTGTATGCATGAATGAAACACTTCGTCACTAAGTAATGTAATAACATTATCTAGTTGAAGTGTGTCACTCACGCTATCTAACAAAAACTCTAGATGAAAAATTTTTTTTTTAAAGTGTGAAAAAAAAAATTCCCAGTCGGCGCGGCCAAAGCTGAAGTTTACTTCGCTAAAGCTATTAAGAATGACTTTATTATTATTGCTATTGGATGGGGGATCGAAATTGATGCTAAAAACGAGGCGTTTATGATCAGATAAAGCCTGGTTGATCGCGTTCCAATCAGCGATCCTGTCAACGAGGCCAGCAGAACAGCAGGTCACATCAATGGAAGAGGACGAGTTACGTTCCTCCCACGTGATTGTACCGTGCTCGTTGACCACATGGAGCAGGTTGGCATCAAGGAAATTCTCAACAGTTTCTCTTTTAGTGCAGGTTGAGCTAAGCAACCGCGCTTTATCTGACCATCTGTAAGATTCAATATTTAAATCGCCGCAGAAAATTACCTCGTGATAATTAATAGATTTGAGAGAGATGTCTATCCTATCTAAAAGATCGCTAACACAACATGATGGCGAAAGATACACAGAACATAGGAGGATGGACAGGTTGTTGACTTCACACAGGACAAACACAGAGTTCACACAGGACAAATGGGACAAATGGATGAACTTCAGGCTCGGATTTGCCATTATCACCGCAGCTCCCAGTTTGTTTGTATCAATAGAACCATGGCAGATTCTGTCAGAGGGAACTGGAATGGATGGTAAACTGCCCTTTGCAACTGGGAGCTCTTGTAATAATAGCACATCCGTGTTTTCGTTGAAACATTCATTCCACAAGGAGGACAGACAATAAGGTGAGCGTCTTACATTTGCTTGAACACACTTGAGCACGTTCATCGCACCATTGAACTAATAAATTGCTCCTGGGCGTCCCGCATGTGCTTGCACGCCATTGAGTTAGCGCTGTGCTTGCCACCGCATCTGTGGCATTTCAGAGCGGCCTTGTTGTCACAGGCCTCGGTCAGATGTGCCCCAGAGCAGTAGCCGCATTTGGCCGCCTTGGTACACTTCTTTCCGTTTTTGTGGGTCCTGTGTTCCAGGTTGCCGCAGACACCGCAGGGAAAGACGCGCTTAGCCCTTGCGAGTCTCAGGGAGAGGTAATCTAGAGTGAGCCTACCGCGCCCGAGCAGGGCAGTCTCAATTACCTTATTCACCTCAATTATCGCGGTGGAGGAGGAACCCTCTTTTCTAATCAGTTTTACCATCCTGATGTCGTCAGCGCTTTTCAGCAGCTTTTCGACAGCGGGATGGCATCTGATGTCAGCCACAAGCTGCTCCTCGGTTTTCTCTCCAGGAATACCAAAGATCGCAAGCCTGGGCTTGAATGTTGGGTTCGTTTGGACTTTAAGGCCGCCAATATTGGCGGTCTTGACGTTGTCAACAAACCTCTTTTTTTCAGAGGGATTTGTGAAGTGGAGGACCAGTTTTTTGTCCCCACCAGTCACTGCGGCGACATCCAGGTTTTTCAAACTGGGAGTCTGAGCGATCTTCGCCCTTAGCTCCTTAACAGAGAGAACATCAGAGTCCAACTTTACATGGTTGGCACTGTTACGCAGAGTCTGCGCGTAGCTGGGCCGAGAAGGCTTGGTCAGCTTAGCACTGACATTGACTGGCGGCGTGGTTTTCGTCACAGAGGGTGCTATGAGAGTTGACTTGGCAGCGGGTTTTGCTGCAGGAGCGGAGATAGCCGCGGGAGCGGGAATAGCAGCGGTAGCAGCCTTGAGCTTATTTTCATAATCCTCACGGAGTTTCTCCGTATAAAGGTCACAGGCTTTGAGTTTTTTGGAAAGGACCCCAAAGGCGGACTTTTGCAGTTCTGCAAAGATACCATTGACATTTCTGTAAATGGTACAGAGAGGAGCTGTGTCTTGACCTACTTTTGAGGCCGAATCTATTTCCACAAAAACCATGTTGGCGCAATTAGTGAAGCACTCATTCATCTCTTCCCACCCTTCCCTAAATGCCTGGTTGGTATCAAGTGGCCCTATTGGAGTAGGAGAAGAAGGAGAAACCCGGGGAAACTCACCATTTGGGATTGGCTCCTTGGTCACAAGCTCGGCCCCAGTGCCAGGAGGGTCCGTCGATCGAGCGTCGCTTTTTTTAAGTTTAGCTGCGTCACTGCATCCAGCCAGAGGAGGGTCCATATTGCCCGAGGGAGGATCCGGGGAGCCTCGCGCGTAAGCATGGTCGTCAAAGGAGGCCATCTTGATTTAAAAAAAAAAATTTCTCTATTTGGAAAAAAAAAATAATTAATCAATTTCAAGAAGGAACAATGTCATCGTTGTCTTCAAAATATTGCCACGTGTAAAATTTGAAATTTTTACAATTATTGCACACGTGCTGACTAATAATTATTCCGCAACGATATTGCCACATAGATATATTTAGAATGTGGTCAAATGGTCATTGAAACAAAATAAAATTTATTGTGAACCAAACGAGAACTAAAAAACCTTTTTCAGTAAACACGTTTATATATGTTTTTTTTAAAAGGGTTTGGTCAAGTGGTCATTTAAAAAAATAAATTTTATTGTGAAACAAACGAAAACTAAAAAAAACTTTTTCTGAAAGCACGCTTTATATGTATTTTAAAAGGTTTTGGTCAAGTGGTCATCGAAACCAAATAAAATCATAGAATATTTGGGGAGTAGGGGACAAATTGTGTGTGATTCCATCCGAGAAACGACCATCATGATGAGGAAATTGTTTGGGACATCCACCCTACTCCCCTGATAAGGCCACAGACCGGAGATGGTGTGGGGGATAACGACCTTAGTGGGATCTTCTGCTCGGAATTGGTGACACTATCTCTGTCGTTACAGCTCTCCTAGCCACAACGTGATTCGGCAACACTGCTTCTAAATCGCTGTTAGTTTTGGTCAAAACTATTTAAAACTATTGCTCTTGAATGAGTATAAATAAATAAATATATTTTATTTAATTTGATATTTATAGAGGGAATTTATTATTTATAAATATATTTATTTATATAAATATAATGATAATATTAATAATATTATATATATTATATGTGAAAATATAAGAAAAACAGAAATAAATATATAGAACTACGTTTTAAAAATTTCAGTTAAATATTTCTCCATACTAACCTTATATAAAATTACATATGAATTCATATATATACATAAATACATATTTATAGTATAAATTTTATTTTAAATTGAATATAACATTTGCAAAAAAAACGCTAAATTTGCATCTTATTTTGGGTCAAATTAAAATGAAAAAATATTGGTAATCATTAATATATAATTACATTTTAAATCGATAAACATGATATGTAAATTGCTAGTTTTTTGGTCAAAAATGTAAAGAGACCAAATTATTGTTAATCACAGAATAAATTGGCGATATTATTCTTTGAATATTTTAAATACCAATTTGTATATTATGCTGTTTTTTATTGATATTTTTAGATAATTATTTTAAAAAAATGACATTTAGCGAAATGGAACTACCTAATTTCCCAAAGACCACGGGATTCAAATACTAAACCAGTAAAAATTATTGGCCAAAATATTTTTTCTGTGAAAGTGAAAAATAAGGTTATCATATATCGGCCTATAGTTCATAATTTAGAATAAAATAAAAATATCTTTTGGCGAGTTTTTCTGTTTTCTGATTTATACCGCCTAATATATTACATAACCCCACACTGTCAGCTATGCAAATTTCTGATATATTCAGAAAATTTCGTTATTTTCTTCGTGTTTATATGTGAGAAAGAGAGCCTAGATATTTTAAAAAAGAAATACTATGGAACAATTGTCTTCATATCTATTTTCTGAGTTTACTATAATTTGAACGACATTTTATATATATATTTAGTTTGTTATTTTTCTTGTGTATTAAAGATCAAATAACACTTTTATTTTGTTTCATATAGTAAGAATATGCAAAATTGTTCTTAATATTCTTCCGATGAAACGTGTTAGAAAGTGTGTGTGACCTAGTGACCTAGTCACGTGACGTCTGCAGGTGTTCGTCTGCTGCGATATTAATCAGCCGATGACTCATCTCATTTATCATCGTCTGCTTACCACTCTCACATGATATTTATTGACTGTAGTTTGATACACAGAGTTAGTTTTGTCTCTATTTATTTCTCCCCCAAAATATTATTAATTATTTATTGTATAATTTTAGAGAGAATTTGTTTTTTAAATTTAATTTTATCACATCGTGTTGTTACTAACAAAGTTAAATAAGTTGTATATTGAAAAAAAAATGGGTAAAAAGTGAAAATTATATAATGTAGAAGGGGTTCAATAGAAAATAAATAACTACTGATATGATATAATATAATCAAAGTTGTAGTAACGCTATTAAAATGTTATTTAGGGTTTTTTTTTGCTTTATTTTTTATATGGAAACATTTTAATGAATGTATGAATGTTAAATTGTGTATATTTATATAGAGTGATTTAAAAATTTTCTTGAATTTTTTTGAGAAAGTATAAAACCCGATGATAAAGTTCAACTTCAGAAAAAAAAATCAACTTAAAACACAAAAATAGATAGTCAAAATTATTCCATTAAATTTCTCTAAAACAATACAATTTAGAAATAAAATAACCAATATAAAGCAACATTTTACAATAATAAAACACTAAATATACGAATATTTCAAAATATATATAAAATAAAAGGATATATAAAATAGCAATATTTTCCCTCGACCACTCATAGACCAATTGAGGTTTAGAAAAAAAGGACAAAATGGCCCCACCCTGTATCTATCTTAATATATTCTGTCAGAGGAAGCTATCAAATATACATGGGCGTGAACGTGCCTGGCATGGACGAATACCTTTCATAGAATTGTGTTTTTTTTTTTTTACTTTTGACCAAATATCAGCATCGCCTTACAGCTTGCTTTCACAGATAATTGGTCTAATCTTTTTGTTTTGCCGTGAGATCTGGTCGTCATGGCGATACTGACAACTTTTGCTAGTTTTTTTCCAAATCGCCATTTTGTTTTTGACGTTGAAAGATATCGTCTGTAAGGTATTTTTTAAATGCGATATGTATCTTTTTTATTTAAAAAAATATTGAATTTTTATACTACGCTATTTTAAAATATTTTAAATAATTAATGCTTTAGCGTAAATTTTAACTGTTTTTTAAAATTTCTTTGTGCAATAATTTTTAAAACTTATTGACTCTCTTTATACGTTTAGAAACAAATATACAATGTAGATTATTTTCCAAAAAGAAAGCTATTTAGTCAAATATAATAAAAATAGCTTACTCTTCAAATTTATTTTAATAAGTACTGACATATTACATATTTCTGTATAATTTTTCTATACTCATTTATTATTTTATACATGAATGAAACTCTGTATAAATAGACTTATATATAAAATTGCGTATCCAAATGTCCAATTTAAATAAATATACGCCCATATTCTTATAGTTTTAACCAAATACACTCATGGACAAAACGTGAGGAAGTGGAAAGTCTTTGATGTCACTGGTCGTCTGATTTTTTTTAAAGGAGACAGAGGCGCAATATACATATAAATATATGCATATACATATTATATATTCTAAAAACTCAAATATTTCTATATTTTAAAAAATATACATATTTTATTTTTATTCATTGATAATTTTACTTTTGTTATCATCGTTTTTAGAAAGACTTTCAGTTTTGTTGTAAATATGCGTAGTTAACATATCTATCTTTTTGAATCACTAATATAGAATTAACTTTATAAATTCTATATAATGTGAAAATAACTAATGTGTAATCTTTCCTCAAAATAAAATCTACTTGATGGTAAATAATTATCTTTTTCTTATCACGACTGCACCTTTAAACCTTTATCTTATCGATCCTTTGTCTTATCAACCCTTAATCTAACAACAACAAACAATTAATTCATAACATACATATAAATAAGAAATATAAGCATTAAATCACGAAAGCTTCTTTTACACGTCGAACAAACTTCTACTATCCTTACTGCGATGAAAAAATATTGGGAGGGCTTGGCTCATCATTGGGGAACCCTTCCAAGTTTTGGCTATATTTCTCGATGCAAATATTTATGTTATTCTACTGTCCTAATTGCACTTTCCATTGCACAATCATGATATACATTTTTGATTAGTTATATATTTGGTTTTATATAATTTTAAAATAAAAGTGCGCCAAGTCAATTATTGTAATTAACATTTAAAATTATATACTATTATAAAAAAATAATAAAAACTTTCCTCCCCTTTCTACTTTTAATTTTTTAAAAGTTTCAATGTGGAAAAAGACACACAGATATACAAAATATTAAAAATATCGTTTGTATATATATATTTCAATATTTTCTCTTGAAAATAAATATTCCATTAGAGAAATTGAAACACGCGCCTAAAAATAATATTTTCGTATAAAAACAAAGCAATTTGGAAATGCCAATATTAAAAAGTTCCATTAAAATGTAATATTTTCAGCCGTTTCTTTCTTTTCGGATTTGATAATAACAGAAATGGCTGCACACAATAAAACTTATATTCATAGACATAAAACCGAGTCTATTGTTTTTCCCACCATTTTTTTTTTTCCGATTTCAAAAAAAAAAAAGAGACAAAAAATTGGAATACAACCCCTTTTATAAGATATAAAGCTTCTATTAAAAAAATCGAAAAAAACTGAAATGAAGAATATAAAAAAAATCTATCCATTATTTTATCGAAAATTGAGATATTTTTCATGGGGGAGGAATCAATGAAATAAAAAAAAAAAAAATTCGGGGCAATGTGGCCAGTTTCAATAATAAATCAAAATGGCCTAAAGGGTTATATGTCGTAGAAGCAGAGGGACCAGGCTGTGTCATTCATCACAAGATTTAGTCTGGTAACATTGGTGTGTTATTTATTTCCTCGGTCACAGAATATTAATGCCTAGAAAATTGCTTTCATCATCATCATTTTTCCCCGCTTGATTGAATATATTGCACTTTTATTTTGACCAATTGAATATGGAATTATTTCTTCTGATTGATAAATCGTTATTTCTTTTTATTTTGTGAATAACTACTCTGTTTAGCATTAATAAAAAAATATTATTAAATACTCTAGGAATATATTAAAAGTATTTTAAGGTATTATGTCTATTTTGACCATGGACGATCTCACTGTTTAACGTTAATTTTAAAATTTTAATGATGGAAAATATGCAAAATTATGTTATATTTATGTAATTTTTAAAATTAATTTTTAAACAATTATCTCACCTAAAAGAAAATAAAAAAAAAATGTTATAGCTTGGGTCATATTCGTAGGCATACTTCCTAATGACTTTTTATAACTATTGTACTGGCTTTTTGGGAATTTTATAGAAGGAACAATGCTATTTGTCATTAATACAAAGCAACATTTAAATGTAATTCTACTGTCCTAAAAGCTTATGTCCATAGTCTAAATACTATTTCTAAGATTCTACCCTTCAGTGTAGCATATGAAGCAGAATGATCCAATACAGTATTAGAGCCCTAAAGAAGCTGTCTGGTAGATTAAACTTGACGAAACCGCTGGGAGGGTTCACCACTGATGAGCCAAGCCCTCCCAATATTTTTTCATCTCAGTAAAAACAGTAGAAGTTTGATTTATTTGTGAAAAAAACATTCACTTCTTAATATCTTCATTCGTTACTATTTGTCTAATTTCTAAATTACAGAAGTATATTTACATATAATTTCGTTATAAACACCATTACCAAGAGTAAACCTCCAAGTACAGATACTATACAAGTAGAATAAACAATATAATCGTTGTAAAAAAAATAGCACAAAAGTGAAATTGTAATTTTCGCATTGTATTCACGCACTTCTTGCCTTAAATACCCGTTTCATGATATTTCAGGCATCCTGAAAGGCCTGTTTTTGTTGTTGTTGAAGTACACAGCTTGCACCACGCTCACAAGAGCCAACAGCCCGAAACACGTACATGGTTAGCTTTTTTGATTAATCAAGAATTTGGAAAATTCCGGAATTATTAAAATTCAACGAATAGTTGATATATTTATTCTGACAGATGGCTCAAGCCATCAGCAACTTTTAGTTACACAATCAGGAGATGCCTTTTTTATTAACAATAGTTGTAGTTATCCGGTGGATGGTGAACTAAGTTAAAACGATATTAAATGAATCAAGCAATAAAAATACATTTTGAAAATCGTATCAGAGTTTTAAAACTCATTAAACAATATATTCAGAGAGTTTAGGATAATAATAGAATTTAAAATCGTCAAAAATTAGACATTAATTGAAGCTATAAACACATTCAAATTCCACAATTACCAAATTCTACAGATAAAAAAAAAATAAAAGCAAAAAAAAACAGCGCCATCTATTTATAGAAAAGGGAATTAAACCATAATCACGGAAGAGAAATGACAGAAAAATTGCGATGATTTCAGTATTTCTATTCATTTATTATTTCACCTCCAGGTGGGGTTATGGTAAATTTTTACCACAGAATAATTAGAAAACATGAAAAAGGCGGAATTAGGCTGAAGCCATTTCTGTGGATTACACAGAGTAACAGTTAATACATGGATTGGGCACGCACATCATTTATACGATTAACCGAAATATATTAATGTCAATTTAGGGAAAACCTTTTTGTCAGCACCTCTCTACGTATATTCTTTATCTTTCTATATATATAATCTCTAACGTATGTTATATTTATTATATTTTATATTATTTATTTATTACTAAACACAAACGTTTTATCCTGTGAAGATACACTATTTTTTTAATGTTCCGTATTTAAAAAAAATATTTCCTAGACTATGCAAATTTCCTACCAAACGACTGAATTTGATATTACTTTATAGTAAATATTTTTAATGCTTTTTAAAATTATTGAATGTATTTTAAAATATATATGATATATAGAATTATTTGTATACCTTCTGACTAAAATATAAGTTCTTTATAATTTATAAGTATTCGTAAATATATACTGTCGTCTGGTTTAGAATATAAATTTTAAGCATACGATTATTTGACTTTGCGCATATTAAAACAAAATATAATTGTCGCAGCCATTTTTTTCACATCTAAAGTACTTATTTAATAACAATAGAGTATTTTGTTTTAAATATTAAATGTTATTTATACGCGCATATATAAATACTAGCCGAATGACCCGGGCAACGCCCGTGTTTTACCCGATTGAATGTTTTGATTCAAATACTATTTGTTACAATTATAAATTGTGGTCATGTGGCCTAGTGGTCATGGCATCTGCCCGGTAAGCTGAAGGTCGTGGGTTCGATTCCCATCCCTTGACACTTTTTTTATTTTATCCATTCTGACCAAAATCTATCCTTGAACTTCACACAGTGAACTTCACACAGACAGAATAAGGCAATTATATAAGTAGATTTGCAAATTTTCGAACTTTTCGGCTAAAAAAGAATCTATTCGGAAATTTTTGTTTTTCCTATCAATTAATTCTAAAGCTTACGAAAATTTATATTGTGTATGCTTTGTCATGTTGAAAAATATTTTGGAACGAAAAAATACGCAAGACAATATATACCCAATTGTATATACTAAATTTCATTTTCCTTCAAAGTATACTAATTACACTCATAGAGACAAAACTAAAGGAAGTTGTACCTTTTAAAATGTATATTGGAATTGAGACAATAACTCTGAAAGATATTACAGTGACCTTTATTGAAGACTTACAAACTAAACTAAAGGAAGTTGTACCTTTTAACATGTATATCGGGATTGAGAAAAAACTCTGAAAGATATTACAGTGACCTTTATTGAAGACTTACAAACTAAACTAAAGGAAGTTGTACCTTTTAACATGTATATCGGGATTGAGACAAAAACTCTGAAAGATATTACAGTGACCTTTATTGAAGACTTACAAACTAAACTAAAGGAAGTTGTACCTTTTAACATGTATATTGGGATTGAGACAATAACTCTGAAAGATATTACAGTGACCTTTATTGAAGACACACGAGATAACCAAGTGTGAACAAAATTGTTGATTTTTTATTTTTCCAGAATTGGCCAAATACTCTTTCTTGATTTATCAAGATTAGTTGATATTTATTCCGACAGATGGCGCAAGCCATCAGAAACATTGAGTTGTACAATCAGGAGATGTCTGTCTTTTAATTTCTCAACTTAATTCCAGTATAATTTCACTTTTTGTACTGTTTTTGCATACAAAAATAGCAATTATCATATTTCGCTATTACATCTCCTGATCCTCGACTTATATTTTCACCATGTTAAAGCGTACTCCTGCATATTCAACCTAAACTCTTTTTTTTTTTCACAGATTTATCAAAAGGTTTCTTAATCCACTTTAATGGATCGTTGAGATAGGTGCAGCCTGTATCACGCTGACGAGGGCCAACCATCCGAAACGCGTACACGGTTTGCTTTTTATTTATTTTGAAAAAAAAAAAAGATATGGAATAATTTTTAGTAATGAAATTAAATCAAGGTTTAGTTTATTTTTATTCCGATAGATGGAGCTTTGATATCAGTAACGTTTATTGCACAAATACTTCTCATATTGTAGAAATATATATTCCCTATATACAAGGTTGTCCCAAAAGTTCGCAAACACTTGCAAAAATTTGAAATACCAATATTATTCGCCGTTATGTATAAAGTAATTGTATTATTATTTTGAAAATAGAGCAATACATGACGTTATGTGGCGCTGAGTTTGTTGTTGACACACTTTAAAATCTTTAATTAAAAAGGCATATATTGGTGAAATAAATGATATTTTGTTCCAAAATATGCCTTTTTAATTAAATATTTATTTATGGATTGCTCTATTTTCAAAACACTTTAAAATGTTTTAATACCTTGATAAAGGTTGGCGTTCAGCCAACTGAAATATTGGTAAAATAAATGATATTTTGATCCAATATATGCCTTTTTATTCAAATGTATTATTATGTATTCATCGTAATAACATTATTCGCCAAGTAATAAGAAAAACAACGTTTTAAGAAAAAAACGAACTTTTGGGACAACCTCATACAATATATATCTAATTATTTATCGTTTTAATGACAATAAACACCAATAAAATAGATATAACAACAACAACAACAATAAGATAATCACAAGATACTTCAATGAAAAAGCTATAAGAGAGAAAAAACGAGAAAAGATCGTTTCACTTAGAAAAACAAACTTAGATGCACAGAAAAATAAAGAAAGAATTTGTAAACTATTTGATTTAGAATAGTTCTATCAAATTGTAAACTACATTAACAGTCTATTTCAGCAGTTTTAACGTCAATATTGTTTTCATTTTCTCTATGACAATCAATAAGCATTTGGAATATTGTAAAAAAGTAATAATTTTATTATTTTTATTAACAGAGTGGTCATTTTTATGTTTATATTTTGCTATTCCGTAAATTTCCCTCGTGGCTTATCTTTTGTTTATAATTCTTAGTTTTGTTCTTGCCTCAAATAAATTGTTGTCTCACCCCGAAGTTGGTCTTCCCTAATTTTCCACTTAGCAATATAGTTTTTTAGCGTATATATAAGCGTATCTGTATGATAAAAATTATTTCAATTAGAGATTAAAAACAAATCAACTCTCAAATTTATTTACCTGACATTTCGGCGAACCACTGTCGTTCTTTTAAAATGTAAAAAGTTTAATATAAAGTTGAATTTTCCGATCTATAAGGTTTTGAAGCAAATAGACATTGTTTTATGTAAATATGTTGTTATATATTGAAAACAAAAAAGGCATATCCTGACCACTCACACGAGCATTTTTAGATGGAATATCGCCATCTAGTGGAACAAAAATAAACTAAACGTTGATTTAACTTGTTCCATGATATTTGGCTAACCCAATTTCTTGATAAATCAAGAAAAGCCAACCATGAGCATATGTATATTGTGGAAAATTAAGATTATTTCGTTTTAAATACTTTATATTAAAAGCTTATCCTTGTGGATCAAACGTATTTATATATAAAAAAAGCTTTATTCGGCGATGCTGTTCACCCATCTTCTGGTATTTAAATTCCTTGTTAAGTTGAGCATCAACGTGATGTAAGAGAAGTATTGTCTTAGTTGAAGCAGATTGGCGTTGACCAAATCATTTATAATATAAATCATTATTTCTTCAGAAATATAAAATATTATATATATTATATAACGAATTAAGGCATTAAGACGCGAATGTTTCTTTTCACAAATAAATCAAACTTCTACTGTCCTTACTGCGATAAAAAAAAATATTGGGAGGGCTTGGCTCATCAGTGGTAAACCCTCCCAGCGGTTTCGCCAATTCAATCTACCATACCGCTCCTTTAGAGCTCTGATACTGTATTGGATCATTCTGCGTGAAAAGAAATATTCGCGTCTTAATGTCTTTATTCGTTATATATATATGGCGCGTTATTGCTTCGTATTAATTATATTAAATTTAAATACACTCGTTTTAGCTGTAGGTATGTTTGAGGTATGTCTATTTTCTCCTATATCTTCTATATATGCTCAGCTCTCCAGAAATAATCTTGATGGTTTATCCTGTACTTTGAAGTATAAGCATGAAAATAACAACAAAATCTACCCCACTTGCCCAACATACGAATATAGCTTGGCACCTGCAGCTCCAGAACACATTGCATTAGATGTACTAAACAGGACCTTTGGGAGAGTCCGCTGCTTATCATAAAACAGCTCAAGGAGCATGAACTCATGGAATTCTTGGAATATTTACACAAGGGGATAGGAAACATCAACAACACGTTGGTGTATAAAAATTATGAGTTTTCAAAATCTGGTATATGTCCTTGTTTGATTGTGTAGACTACCATTAGTGATAATGAGCTATGTATTTTGAAGGCTGTCTTGTATTGATTCTTTCTTTTAGTGGTTTTCCAGTTTGTCCAATGTAAGAAGAGATACTTTGCATGTGTTGTGTGCGTAATGGAGAGCCCATCACAGGAATGACGGTGAAATCAGAGGATATTTAACCCAAAGAGTTCGAAAGTTCGAGTTTTTAAAAAATAAAAAACAGACTTATTGCGATAGGGTTTATGAGATCACTTTATAATATTATTTAGCCATTTTCTTATACTCAATATGACGTAAATTCGTTAAATAATTGTATTTCAAATATTTTACTTTTTGTAAATGTGAGAAAGAGAATCGCTCGAAAGCTTGTTTAAAATAGTTTTAAATAAGAAATTTAAAAAACGCATTAATGTACATTTTTTACCTCTATATCATAAGTATCTTGTTGAGAGAAATTATTCTTATAAAAAAAGCAAGGGGGAGAAAAAGTCGAAATGCCAAAAATGCAAGTGAAAGATCGCTTAGTTGATCCTTTCTGGTTTTTCTGGAGCGTTCCTCGCACCGTGGCTATATATAGGTGGTGTTTGCTCTTCTTGGACCTACACGTGGGAGGTCTGTCTGCTGGGTGCCTGCACTATGCAAATTGAACGGATTTCAGAATCTAAACTCCATAAATTCACTTAATTGGTGGATGTACTTTGGAGATGTATTCTTGGCTATGTTTGGCGGGGCTCAGCGATATATTTATATTGGAATTATGCAAATAATATCATCTGAATATATATGACGACTACTGCCATATATATATATATGAAAAAATAATATTAAAAAGGTTTACGCAAGTTTGGCCTTAATATACCCATTTATTGGTTTCTCAAGAAGCCTCTGGGACCAAAGGTCGCAGTGGTACAGCCTACTCCACGCTGACAAGCGCCAACAGCACGAAACGCGTTCGTGAATGGCTTTTCTTGATTTATCAAGAAATTGGGTTTGTCAAATATCAGGGAACAGGCTAAATCAATGTTTAGTTGATTTCTGTTCCACCAGATGACGCTCTGACATCTGAAAATCACATGTGCTCCTGGTCAGGATATGCCTTTTTACTTTAATATATATATATAT
Organism: Cordylochernes scorpioides; assembly: GCA_030710605.1. Classification (NCBI taxonomy): domain Eukaryota; kingdom Metazoa; phylum Arthropoda; class Arachnida; order Pseudoscorpiones; family Chernetidae; genus Cordylochernes; species Cordylochernes scorpioides. The sequence goes on from CP092874.1 coordinate 37,899,928, forward strand.
AATACTTATTTACATATATGACGACTTATTGTCATATATATATTAAATACTTGCTTATTTACTTATATAAAACTACAGCCATTTATATTAAGTACTACTTAGTTACATATATGAAAGCTACTGCCCCCCCCGCCATATATATAGTACTTTTTTATTTACATATAACATTTGTCTGTTTGAAATTGTAACACGATTTCAACTCGTGGTGTGATGAACAATGTACTACATCACCAGTTTTGACAAATTTAGACAAAACCAACCCGCATATATATATCTTGATGCAGATTTATGTGCTAGTGCTTGTCAAAGTGTCTCTAAAAGATTTATATTGTGTTTGAAGGCAAATGGAGGACATTTTGAATAACTATGAAATTTAAATATACATGTACTTGTATTTGAAAAAAACTTTAATACCTTTCCAGAAATAAAATAATTATATTTTTAAATTCTAGTTTGCCTTTTAATTTTTAATTTTAAAAAATAAAAGGGTTGTTCGGAACTTATGGTCCACCCTGTATAAGGGAAAGAAAACATTATAAAAAGTGAGCATCCTAAAAAAATCAAGTCAACACCAACTTGTAAATTAAAAATAAACACCTAAAATATGAGAGAAGGATTAAATTATTTATGACAAATCGTCATGTTATTCTAACCACCATGTATACACCGGGGACTAACTAAATTTGATATCACGCATTTAAATTACATATTAAACTCCACAAATTTGCACCATTGCTTCTAGCTAGTTAACTCCCTCCTCCCCATCATCCTTTCCCGATAAAAAAAAAAACGCAATATAAATTATTTTCTGCCTAAAAAAAGAACTTCCACAAAAATCCATAAATTATGGAGGATAGATCCCTGTGAGTTTTTAATCAAATGGGTCTATAGAAGTTTCTGCTTCCTCCCTTCCACCATCAATTTGGTTAACACCGAACAATCTGTTGTAGTTGGAAGTCTCGAATTCCATAATCTTTCAAACCTTTCAAACCATTTGTTACTTTTCTATTAAGACTTTTTATTATTATTATCTCTAGTACACGTGGTACAGGCCATGATAATCATGGTGGGTAGATGTTGGCGATTGCTTTTACTGTAAGTGCACCACATGTCTACACATGTGAGAAGCAGTTCCTGCCATGACCTACCTCGCTCAGTCCTGTTAGCTTGCCATGTCCTACCTCGCTCAGTGCCAGAGACCTGTTTATTTTTTTATTATCCCTAGTACACGTGGTACAGGCCATTATAATCATGGTGGGTAGAAGTTGGCGACCGCTTTTACTGTAAGTGCACCACGTGTCTACACATGTGAGAAGCAGTTCAACTTTGGGGTTGGACTTTTGCAAGAAATATAATCAATGCGGGATTCGATCCTGGGTCGTAGCGGTCGAAAACCAACGGTTTAGACCACCCTTCCACAAATTCCCCTCTATTAAGACTTAATATGATCTTAATATTTCTCCTTTTATATATAAGAAATTTGAACTATTTTGACGCAATGAATCTTTTTTAAATAAAAAAAATTTCTATATTTCGAACATCAAACAGTATTAACCCGGGTTCAACCTTTTAATAAAGATTTCATTAGAGGATTTAAACAAAAAACATTGTTAAATCGATGGAATCGTTAATTCGGGGTGTCGTTAAATCAAGATTGTCCTATATTTTTAATAATAGTTAGAAAAGGAAGATTGAAGTGAAGAATGGTAGAAATCTAAATACTATAGAAGGATCCAGATACTGTGAATATATTGGCTGGATCACAAAGTGGTGGATACAAGGTAGTGTAGTATGGAGTGAGTGAGGGGGTATGTCGGAAATAGTTAATACACTCTGTGTTTTTCTCTCCCTCCCCATCAATATTGTTGCAGAGTAATTGGTCCAGTGGTCAATCGATCTAAAAGGTCGATCACCTTCCATCAAACATATCGACAGGTTCAACCTGGGAGTACAAATGGCTACCTCGCTTAGTTCTGCCAGCTTGCCATACCATGTTCTACCTTGCTCAGTCCTGCTAGCTTGGCATGTCCTACCTCGCTCAGTCCTGTTAGCTTGCCATGTCCTACCTCGCTCAGTCCTGCTAGCTTGCCATGTCCTACCTCGCTCAGTCCTGCTAGCTTGCCATGTCCTACCTCGCTCAGTCCTGTTAGCTTGCTATGTTCTACCTCGCTCAGTCCTGCTAGCTTGCCATGTCCTACCTTGCTCAGTCCTGTTAGCTTGCCATGTCTTACCTCGCTCAATCCTGCGAGCTTGCCATATCCTACCTCGCTCAGTCCTGCTAGCTTGCCATGTCCTACCTCGCTCAGTCCTGCTAGCTTGCCATGTCCTACCTCGCTCAGTCCTGCTAGCTTGCCATGTCCTACCTCGCTCAGTCCTGCTAGCTTGCCATGTCCTACCTCGCTCAGTCCTGCTAGCTTGCGATGTCCTACCTCGCTCAGTCCTGCTAGCTTGCCATGTCCTACCTCGCTCAGTCCTGCTAGCTTGCCATGTCCTACCTCGCTCAGTCCTGCTAGCTTGCCATGTCCTACCTCGCTCAGTCCTGCTAGCTTGCCATGTCCTACCTCGCTCAGTCCTGCTAGCTTGCCATGTCCTACCTCGCTCAGTCCTGCTAGCTTGCCATGTCCTACCTCGCTCAGTCCTGCTAGCTTGCCATGTCCTACCTCGCTCAGTCCTGCTAGCTTGTCATGTTCTACCTCGCTCAGTCCTGCTAGCTTGCCATGTCCTACCTCGCTCAGTGCTGCTAGCTTGCCATGTCCTACCTCGCTCCGTCCTGCTAGCTTGCCATGTCCTACCTCACTCAGTCCTGCTAGCTCGCCATACCATGTCCTACCTCGCTCAGTCCTGCTAGCTTGCCATACCATGTCCTACCTCGCTCAGTCCTGTTAGCCAGCCATGTCCTACCTCGCTCAGTCCTGCTAGCTTGCCATGTCCTACCTTGCTCAGTCCTGCTAGCTTGCCATGTCCTACCTCGCTCAGTCCTGCTAGCTTGCCATGTCCTACCTCGCTCAGTCCTGATAGCTTGCCATGTCCTACCTCGCTCAGTCCTGATAGCTTGCCATGTCCTACCTCGCTCAGTCCTGATAGCTTGCCATGTCCTACCTCGCTCAGTCCTGATAGCTTGCCATGTCCTACCTAGCTCAGTCCTGATAGCTTGCCATGTCCTACCTCGCTCAGTCCTGATAGCTTGCCATGTCCTACCTCGCTCAGTCATTCTAGCTTGCCATGTCCTACCTCGCTCAGTCCTGATAGCTTGCCATGTCCTACCTCGCTCAGTCCTGATAGCTTGCTATGTCCTACCTCGCTCAGTCCTGATAGCTTTCCATGTCCTACCTCGCTCAGTCCTGCTAGCTTGCCATGTCCTACCTCGCTCAGTCCTGATAGCTTGCCATGTCCTACCTCGCTCAGTCCTGATAGCTTGCCATGTCCTACCTCGCTCAGTCCTGCTAGCTTGCCATGTCCTACCTCGCTCAGTCCTGCTAGCTTGCCATGTCCTACCTCGCTCAGTCCTGCTAGCTTGCCATGTCCTACCTCGCTCAGTCCTGCTAGCTTGCCATGTCCTACCTCGCTCAGTCATTCTAGCTTGCCATGTCCTACCTCGCTCAGTCCTGCTAGCTTGCCATGTCCTACCTAGCTCAGTCCTGATAGCTTGCCATGTCCTACCTCGCTCAGTCCTGATAGCTTGCCATGTCCTACCTCGCTCAGTCCTGATAGCTTGCCATGTCCTACCTCGCTCAGTCCTGATAGCTTGCCATGTCCTACCTAGCTCAGTCCTGATAGCTTGCCATGTCCTACCTCGCTCAGTCCTGATAGCTTGCCATGTCCTACCTCGCTCAGTCCTGATAGCTTGCCATGTCCTACCTCGCTCAGTCCTGATAGCTTGCCATGTCCTACCTCGCTCAGTCCTGATAGCTTGCCATGTCCTACCTCGCTCAGTCCTGATAGCTTGCCATGTCCTACCTCGCTCAGTCCTGATAGCTTGCCATGTCCTACCTCGCTCAGTCCTGATAGCTTGCCATGTCCTACCTCGCTCAGTCCTGCTAGCTTGCCATGTCCTACCTAGCTCAGTCCTGCTAGCTTGCCATGTCCTACCTAGCTCAGTCCTGCTAGCTTGCCATGTCCTACCTAGCTCAGTCCTGCTAGCTTGCCATGTCCTACCTCGCTCAGTCCTGATAGCTTGCCATGTCCTACCTCGCTCAGTTCTGCTAGCTTGCCATGTCCTACCTCGCTCAGTCCTGCTAGCTTGCCATGTCCTACCTCGCTCAGTCCTGATAGCTTGCCATGTCCTACCTCGCTCAGTCCTGATAGCTTGCCATGTCCTACCTCGCTCAGTCTTGCTAGCTTGCCATGTCCTACCTAGCTCAGTCCTGCTAGCTTGACATGTCCTACCTCGCTCAGTCCTGCTAGCTTGCCATATCCTACCTAGCTCAGTCCTGATAGCTTGCCATGTCCTACCTAGCTCAGTCCTGCTAGCTTGACATGTCCTACCTCGCTCAGTCCTGCTAGCTTGCCATATCCTACCTAGCTCAGTCCTGCTAGCTTGCCATGTCCTACCTCGCTCAGTCCTGCTAGCTTGACATGTCCTACCTCGCTCAGTCCTGCTAGCTTGCCATGTCCTACCTCGCTCAGTCCTGCTAGCTTGACATGTCCTACCTCGCTCAGTCCTGCTAGCTTGACATGTCCTACCTAGCTCAGTCCTGCTAGCTTGCCATGTCCTACCTCGCTCAGTCCTGCTAGCTTGACATGTCCTACCTCGCTCAGTCCTGCTAGCTTGACATGTCCTACCTAGCTCAGTCCTGCTAGCTTGCCATGTCCTACCTCGCTCAGTCCTGCTAGCTTGCGATGTCCTACCTCGCTCAGTCCTGCTAGCTTGACATGTCCTACCTCGCTCAGTCCTGCTAGCTTGCCATGTCCTACCTAGCTCAGTCCTGCTAGCTTGCCATGTCCTACCTAGCTCAGTCCTGCTAGCTTGCCATATCCTACCTAGCTCAGTCCTGATAGCTTGCCATGTCCTACCTAGCTCAGTCCTGCTAGCTTGACATGTCCTACCTCGCTCAGTCCTGCTAGCTTGCCATATCCTACCTAGCTCAGTCCTGATAGCTTGCCATGTCCTACCTCGCTCAGTCCTGCTAGCTTGACATGTCCTACCTCGCTCAGTCCTGCTAGCTTGACATGTCCTACCTCGCTCAGTCCTGCTAGCTTGACATGTCCTACCTAGCTCAGTCCTGCTAGCTTGCCATGTCCTACCTCGCTCAGTCCTGCTAGCTTGACATGTCCTACCTCGCTCAGTCCTGCTAGCTTGACATGTCCTACCTAGCTCAGTCCTGCTAGCTTGACATGTCCTACCTCGCTCAGTCCTGCTAGCTTGACATGTCCTACCTCGCTCAGTCCTGCTAGCTTGACATGTCCTACCTCGCTCAGTCCTGCTAGCTTGACATGTCCTACCTAGCTCAGTCCTGCTAGCTTGACATGTCCTACCTAGCTCAGTCCTGCTAGCTTGCCATGTCCTACCTCGCTCAGTCCTGCTAGCTTGACATGTCCTACCTCGCTCAGTCCTGCTAGCTTGACATGTCCTACCTCGCTCAGTCCTGCTAGCTTGACATGTCCTACCTCGCTCAGTCCTGCTAGCTTGACATGTCCTACCTCGCTCAGTCCTGCTAGCTTGACATGTCCTACCTCGCTCAGTCCTGCTAGCTTGACATGTCCTACCTAGCTCAGTCCTGCTAGCTTGACATGTCCTACCTAGCTCAGTCCTGCTAGCTTGACATGTCCTACCTAGCTCAGTCCTGCTAGCTTGACATGTCCTACCTAGCTCAGTCCTGCTAGCTTGACATGTCCTACCTAGCTCAGTCCTGCTAGCTTGACATGTCCTACCTAGCTCAGTCCTGCTAGCTTGACATGTCCTACCTAGCTCAGTCCTGCTAGCTTGACATGTCCTACCTAGCTCAGTCCTGCTAGCTTGCCATGTCAATAGTAAATTGTGGTCGACATTCTGGAGAGATGAGTGTCATTTCAATTTTATTGCAATCTCAAGTTTTCAGGTATTAACACGTCCTTCTACAGGAGTAATACCAGGAAGCTTGAGATTGAAATAAAAATGAAAAGAAACTCATCTCTTCAGAAACCTGCTTCCTTATTTAAGATATCTTGTTGGTTTTGGTTGGAGAATATTTGCTATAAAACACCTTCACACTTATCATTTATGTGATGTATTAGCGCGCCATCTTTTATAAGAAATTTAAACTATTTTCTACTGCCCTTTTTGTAATGCTAAATTAATGGGAGGTTCATGGCTCATCACTGTGAACCCTCCCAGCGTTTCACCAGTTTATTCGCTACACCCTTCAATCTTTCTTTGAATCACTGCGACATCATTCGACACAAAGATAACAGGGATTCAACCAATCGTAGAAAATCCCAAATAAAAGGGGAAAAAAGCTATTAAACACGATTTTTTTATTCCTCAAATAAAAAAATACTTTAGCTCTACCTACTGTATTGGATGATTCTGCTTATATACACTCATAGACAAAACTTAAGAAAGTTTCATATTTTAACCACTCCTTATTTGCTTATATAACGGCGGATTTCCCATATATGTAAATTGGAACGTGCTCCTTAAAAAATAAAAATATAATAAGCGAATATATATATAAGTGTCACTCCAAAAGTTTCTGAAATCAATGTTAAATAATTAAAATATTAAAATATAAATTAGACCATTAAAACCTACATGCATTTTTTTACCTAACAACAAAATTATCATAAAATAGTTTTTTTTTTTTGCTTATCCCTAGTACACGTGGTACAGACCATGATAATCATGGTGGGTAGTTAGCGACTGCTTTTACTGTAAGCGCACCACATGTCTACACATGTGAAAAGCAGTTCGACTTTGCACTTACAAATGTGCCAGAGCCCAGTTTGGTTATTTGCACTCGCTGGTGGGGTTGGACTTTTGCAAGTATCGGAGGCCATTGGGGCATTTTTTTTTAAACAGAAAAAAGTGTCCAATGCGGGAATCGAACAAGGGTCATAGTGGTCGAAAACCAAACGGTTTAACTAGCCTTCCACCGACCCCCCCAATAAAATAGTAACAACAATGACTCATATGTATACATGCCAAAAAGTACAACTTCCTTAAGGTTTGTCCATGAGTGTATGCGACACTGAAAGTTGGATCTCAGTTAAGGTATTTGAAGTAAAGTTTGGACATATAAGCTTTTAGGGGAGTAGAATGTACAATATTTGCATCGAGCAATGCTATACCACAAACAATAAGGCCAGTTAGACATAATGATAAATCAATAACACGCACCTTGTATTAGAAATAAAACTATTAAGTTTGTTTCACTTGAGAAAGAAAAATTCTTTCTTAATAGTTTTATTTCTTATATAACGAGAGAGCTATATTGTGTCTTATAACTAAACTAGCCGAATGACCCGGGCAACGCCCGGGTTTTACCCGATTAAATGCTTTTATTCAAATACTATTCGTTACAATTATAAATTGGCGCCGTGGATGTCATTCTTGTATAATATATAAATTAGTTTTAAAAATTGTAGAAAAAAAAATGCATCGGCCGGGAATCGAACCCGGTCCGCCCGCGTGGCAGGCGAGCATTCTACCACTGAACCACCGATGGTTATGAGAAATGGCCATATTTGGGTATTTATTCCATTCACAAAAGCAAACGGTGACAGAATTGATTAAGAAATAATTGATTATGACGCTGATAACTGTATATGTAATAGACTGATTGAAAATTATTTTTTTAGTTTCTTTTAAATCTACTCGTCGGAATTTTCAAGTTATGAGGTAATACCAAGAGGCGCGGGAATATATTTCTTAGAAGTTTTCAAAGGATGTATGTCAAGTTGAAGGATGGAAATACCTAACATGTAGTATTGGAAATAATATAATTCTTTCTCTGCAATACTTCAAATAATAAACTAAACGGCTTCAGAGAATGTGTTTCTTGTTTTATTTTATATTCATCTCAAGCATTTAGGTATCACAAACTCTTCTAAAGGAGTATATAGTGTCATATACCGATCATATATTCTTGTAGAATGGTTTGTGATACATGAATATAGCGGTAGATGATATCATATACAGATCATATACTTCTGTAGGAGGGTTTGTGATACATTAAAGTTCGAGATAATATAATACAGCCGTATTTGATATCATGTATACTCCTGTAGGAAGGTGTATGATATCTGAAAGCTTGAGATGAATATAAAACAAAACCAGAAACTCCTCCTGGAAAGCTGAGTTTAGTTTATTATTATATTGGACATAATACTGAGGAATAAAGAAGATTTAGCATTAGGAAACTGGGCAGGAAATGGTCCACGGTTTGGTCTTCATCTTGCTATTGGAGAAGAATCGAATTATCTTTCGAAATGTTACCTCAGTCTGTACTGACATAACCAGTTTGGATAAATGTTGAAGTGTACACATCTCAATATTGGATAGAGATAAGCATATAAGTTTAAATCCCGATTATCCAAACCCTCTAGATGGAATTTTTATATTTGAGTTGGTTTTCTGAATAACTAATATATAAACATTCCTATATATATATATTATATAATCTAAAAATATTATATAATCTAAAAACCTCAAATATTTCTATATTTTAAAAAATATATATTTTATTTTATTCATTGATAATTTTATTTTTGTTATCATCGTTTTTAGAAAGACTTTCAGTTTAGTTGTTTAGTTTTAGTTGTATAATTTTGTTGTAAATATGCGTAGTTAACCAATCAATCCTTTTAAATCACTAATATAGGATTAAATTATAAATTCTATATAATGTGAAAACTAACAAATGTATAATCTTTCCTCAAGTAATTGAAAATAAAAGCTACTTGACGGTAAATAATTATTTTTTTTTATCACGACTGCACCTCAACCCTTTATCTTATCGATCCTTTGTCTTATCAAGCCTAATCTAACAACAACACAAAATATTCATAACAATAAGTCGACAGGATTACCTGAATTTTCAACCTAATTGCTCTATAAATTATTCAAATTTTATAAAACTATTTTTACAAAATGTCTCGCAAACAAAGGAATGTAGAACACGCCATGACGCCAAATCCAAATACTATGGAAATACCGAAATTTAATGGTCAAAATTTAGACATAATATCTTGGCTCAAATTCTTTAACAAAAAATGTTTACAGAAACATCTTGATGAAGATTTTAAACTAAATAATATATCAAATTATCTCGAGGGAGAAGCATTCAATTATTATATAGAAGAGTTACAAGATATAAATAATTGGGGGGAAATAGAACAAAAATTAACATCATACTTCACTATAAATGATTCAAATTTATTCAGTAGGTTTCTAAATTTAAAATATAATAATAATAATGACTTTAACAATATTTTAAAGAAAAATCTGCCTTAGCCAATAAACTTAATCTTGAAAAAACACTTTTACTAGAAGCACTTACAGATGGAATGCCAGATCACCTAAAAAAATATCTAATAGCTGCAAGAGTACAAGAACCTTCAGAATGGTATAAAATCACAACCCAATTAAAATTATCAACAAATAAAGAAGAAGAACCCCAACAACCCTCTACCAGTACAAGCACTCCAGTAAAAAAAATTTAACTCCAATTCCTCCAAAGCTCAATACCAGCCTTTTCCCAGGACAGCAGCAGCGACTCACCACCAGCAAGAACCCCACAAATCCATAAACCAGCCTCCATACCCTTGCAAGATATGTGCATCTCACCAGCTACCCAACCAGTACCATTTCCATAGAGACTGCCCACTTAAGAACAATAATTATCCGAAGCGCATCAATCCAGGTAGAACATTATTACTTTTTTCTGTATTTATTAATCAAATATCCTTACCCTGTGTACTTGACACTGCATCATCTATTTCCATTATACCTTTAAAATACTTAAACCATATTTATTATAAAATTTTAGATAATTCCCCAAAAGAAAGAATAGGTCAGGTAGAAGGATTTAGTTATCCATTATACAAAATATTGGTTAGGCTTAGCTTAGGTAAAATTACAAAGTATCAAGAAATGTTTTTTTTTTTTGTGATACTTCAATAGAATATCTTATTTTAGGCTTACCAACATTTTATTTATTTAAGTTACAAATAGATTTCTCAAAAAACCTTCTTTTCCAAAATTATAAATTCTTGTATTCTTTTAATCCAAAAACTGATAATTATCATACATAGGGTAGTGGCATATGAATACATAGGGTAGTGGCATATGACTTCTGATTATATTCAGAAGTCATATGCCACTACCCTATGTATTCCAGACCCATACTATGTTAAAAATTCATCTCTTTTAAATATTAACCCATTGTGTAATTTCAATTCTTTTGATATACCAACTACAAATGTTAAACTTATAGATCCTAATTCAAATCCCATTATTGATTTTAACTCATTTCACAGTATGCGACAACCGGGCTCTATAACAAATTATAATTCATATTTAGACTTTAGTAAAGTAGATATTAATCCAAATTTCTCTAATCAAACAATTTCAGATATATTGCATAAATATAAGAATGTTTTCTCTAAGCACAATTTTGATATAGGACACATAAAGACTAACCCAATTTGCATATCTCTTTTAGATAATATTCCCATAGCACAAAAGCCATATAGGATATCTTTTTACAATAATGCTGAAATACAAAAACAAATAACTGAATTATTAAAATATGATATTATTAGACCCTCATCTAGCCCCTATAGTTCTCCTGCATTATTAGTGAATAAAAAATCTGATGCCCCAAATCACCCCACAAGACTCTGTATAGATTATAGAAAACTTAATCAAAAAACAGTTCCAGAACATACCCCAATTCCACTTATAGAACAAATATCAGCACCAATTCTTAAGCCTTCACAAATAACTTAATGTCACTCCATACATCTTTTAGCGTTTCATTACTCAACCATGTAAAAATAACATTTTCTACTGCTTTTGATATTTTGAAGTATACCTAGCATAATCTCATAATTACTCAAATTTTAAATACCTTTTTGCTTCATATCCATTTTTCACATATACTTCTTATAATACTTCTTATATAAACTTTTATTATAAATTCATAATTATATAAATTATTTGTAAACAAACTTTTTTTTGTTTATTTTGAAAAAATGTGCGTATTGATTTTTATTGTTTCATTTTAATTATTTCTAAAGATTTATTGATTTCGTTTAATTAATTATTTTTAATTACCAATTTTATTTTAAAATTTTAATTTTTTATAATCTTTTCACAGGGGGGAAATATTATATAATCTAAAAATATTATATAATCTAAAAACCTCAAATATTTCTATATTTTAAAAAATATATATTTTATTTTATTCATTGATAATTTTATTTTTGTTATCATCGTTTTTAGAAAGACTTTCAGTTTAGTTGTTTAGTTTTAGTTGTATAATTTTGTTGTAAATATGCGTAGTTAACCAATCAATCCTTTTAAATCACTAATATAGGATTAAATTATAAATTCTATATAATGTGAAAACTAACAAATGTATAATCTTTCCTCAAGTAATCTATATATATAAAAATGAATGTCTGTCTGTCTGTCTGTCTGTCTGTCTGTGTGTGTGTGTGTCCTCTATGGATTCAAAAACCATACATCCAATCGGCGTGAAATTTTGGGATATTATGAGGTGTATCCCCGGAAAGGTTTACGAAAAAAAATTTCTTGAATATCTTGAATATCCTTAGAGTTATTTGCAGAATTGTATATTTAACTCGCAAGCAGCGATACCATTGAGACGGAGATAGGCTTAGTTTGCTGCTCCTGATGACCTTGGGTCATTGTGTGAGTCACAGCATGATGCTACAAAAACACTCTCTCTGGGGATTTTACAGCGTCGACAACCTGTAAGATTGCCTCTCTCATATATTATACTTTAAACATCTGCTTAATTAAAGCATTTTTCATTTGAAAGAGACTGCTCTCTTAACCCCCTTTAGACAACATTAAATGATATCCCGTGTCGATGATTTTGTAATGTATAGAATTAGGAAAGACAAAATTCAGGATGACACGGCTCACAGGGAACGGTAAAAAATGTTCACTTTATCGAGGAAATACAAAATTCGGGATGACACGGCACACAGGGACCGGGAAAAAATTATCACCTTATCGAGAGATTCACGACCATGATTTTATTCAACTTATCGAGTATTTTTCAAGGGACCGGGAAAATATGTTCACTTTATAAAACGATTATTTTGTAATATAGAAAATTAGGAAATACAAAATTCAGGATGACACGGCACAAGGGACCGGGAAAAAATGATCACTTTATCGAGAGATTCAAATTTACGAGTTTCAAATCATCAAAATATATCTTTCTTTTTTTATATGTTTATAGAGAATTGTTTTAACAAATGTTCGTTATACAAACCTTTACTCGGGTAAAACCCGGGCGAAGCCGGGCACATCCGCTAGTTGAAAATAAAAGCTACTTGACGGTAAATAATTATTTTTTTTTATCACGACTGCACCTCAACCCTTTATCTTATCGATCCTTTGTCTTATCAAGCCTAATCTAACAACAACACAAAATATTCATAACATATATATATATATAATGTATAGAGTCTACCCATTTAATATATTGTAGAAAAAATATTTATTATTTTACTAACAGAGTATCATTTTTTATGTTTATATTTTGCTACACTGTAAACTTCCCTCATTGCTTATCTTTTGTTTATCATTCATAGTTTGCTCTTGCCTTAAATAAATTGCTGTGTCATCCTTAAGTTTTGTCTTTCCTAATTTTCCACGTGGCTATATACTGATTCAATAACTAAACAGAACTAAATACAAATATAAATAATATTTACCTCAATAAGTAAACCGAAACTAAAAGTAATCTAATCAAAATTAAACATTTTGTTTCACAGTAGCCAATCTTTTATATAAAGGCCGATATTTGACTTGATTACCTTGAGTTTTTATATATCATCTGATTACTAAAAATCTTTGGAATTTTATCAAATCGAAAACGTATGTATCTGCAAACTGTACGAGAAGTCATTAGAAAAGGAACATATATGCTGTTATGTGAATATGCAAATAGGAATTATATTTCCATCATTCGCGCTGTTTTTATTTTGTTAGAGGCTGTTCTCAAACAAAATATAAACATTTATATATGTTTTTAAAATGCATCTCCTGATCGTTCAACTAAAGGTTGCTAATGGCTTGTGTCATTTGTCGGAATAAATATCAACTCATCGTTGATTTTTTATTATTACACAATTAGCCAAATATCCTTTCTTGATTAATCAAGACTTGCTTATTCCGACTGTCGACCGAAAAGTTCATCAAACATTACTCAGGGGAATCCTCTTCCTCCGGATTAGTTTAAAATTGTATTAATGCTCAGACACTTTCCAATTTGGTCCTTGGTCAAGAAGGAAAATTATAAAATATTAGAATCATAGAGTTACTAAATTTACGTTTGATGTTGTTTTCATCTTTTGATTTTGTACCATTTCAGATTTAACACTTTTAGTGTTACAATCAGAAGATGCCTTTCAAATTTTATTCACCTGATCCCAAAACAGTTTAACCTTTGTACTATTTTCTCACACACACATTTCTGAAATTATTTCAACTGTGATATTATAACACTATGCGGCGCTGAGTTTATTTATACAAAATTGTAATGCCTTGATAAAGGTTGACGTTCAGTCAACCGAAATATTAGAAAATAAATCTTTTAGTCAATCTAATATATGTCTTTTTATTATCTAAACACATTCATATATGTATTTTCTCTAAAATAAAAACTTCATTATAGCATGTTTAAACCGCATATATTCTATTACATAACACACAATGAATGCAAAAATATTCGGAACAATATTACTTAAAAAACTGAGAATAACACAGAATAACAAAGATTTTGTGGACAAAAAAGAGAGAGAGAAATAACAACTTTGTTATAAATAGTTCCTGTGGAAAAACGAAGCCCTAAAGCGTCAATCAAAATCGTTCGCCAAACGAAAAAAAAAAAAAAAAGACAGACGATTGTGATAAAGCAGCTCTGGGGGATGTCTGTGATTAAATTCCACCTTTCAGGGCCATCTGTCGACCGAAAAGTTCATCAAATTTTACTCAGGGGAATCCTCTTCCTCCGGATTAGTTTAAAATTGTATTAACGCTCAGACACTTTCCAATCTGGTCCTTGGTCAAGGAAAATTATAAAATATTAGAATCATAGAGTTTTACTAAATTTACGTTTGATGTTGTTTTCATCTTTTGATTTTATATATATATACCCTTTCAGATTTAATTATATATAATATTTTAAGAATAATTTATCTATGAGTAAATATTAGGCAATGGTGCCGAATACATTGATATATTAAAAAAAAAAAAAGAATCATCTGAAAATATAAATAAAATTTGCAAATTATGAAATTTTTCTTTAAAGAGAAAGGTTGACACAATTAACAATTATATTAGATGAAATTATATTAAATATGTTATAAAATGTTTTAGCATATATATTAATAAATTTTGGATATAAATTAAACTTGATATTTTCACATCACTTAGTCCTTTAGAAAGAGTTACCTATATAAAAAAAAATAAAGAGTTATAATCAAAACGTATATGATATTGGGAATGTTAAAAATGACTAAAGGTTTTGTGAATATTTGTAAAATTTCTGACTCTATATAAATGTAGACTTTAATAAATTATAAAAGGCAGATTACAAAGCTTATATCATATAGCTCCTGTTAATAAACTTGATATAAATATAGCTTACTAAATTTTATTATTGCAAAATGAAGTAAACAATAATTGTTGAAGTTATGATTCATTCTCTTTATCAACATAGGATGGACAACCAACAGCGCTCCAGGCGACAATATATGTAAATAGGCTATTTTTGTCGTCTGCATTACGCACCTTTATTGAATGCCTGATTGATATTGGCCACTTTTTTGGTCTTAATAAATTCTGTTCGTACCTTGAATCATTTTCTTCTATTGTCACAAATATAAACCGAATATTCTCTCTCGACTCTTTAATTTCCATAATTCAATATTAAAACTTGCATTATATTTGCATATGTAGCTGTTTACAAAAAATATTTTTATCCCCATTAAAACTATACTTTCATAGACAAAACTTAAGGAAGTTGTACCTTTCAACATGTATTTCGGGATTCAGACAATAACTCTGAAATATATTAAAATGATCTTTATTGAAGATACACGTGATAACAAATTGTGAACAAAATTACCTTTGTCTCCTTAAAAAATAAAATAATAAAAAAAAACAGACGACCGGCGGCATCAAATACCTTCCACTTCCTTAATTTTTGTTTATAAGTGTACGTGTAACAACAATTAAAACGTCAATAACTGTTAAAATGACGTTTTAATTATGTTCATTCGTATAGCTTTAAGATACTAATGAATGCTGATAATATATATATATATACTAGCGGATGTGCCCGGCTTCGCCCGGGTTTTACCCGAGTAAAGGTTTGTATAACGAACATTTGTTTAAAACAATTCTCTATAAACATATAAAAAAGAAAGATATATTTTGATGATTTGAAACTCGTAAATTTGAATCTCTCGATAAAGTGATCATTTTTTCCCGGTCCCTTGTGCCGTGTCATCCTGAATTTTGTATTTCCTAATTTTCTATATTACAAAATAATCGTTTTATAAAGTGAACATATTTTCCCGGTCCCTTGAAAAATACTCGATAAGTTGAATAAAATCATGGTCGTGAATCTCTCGATAAGGTGATAATTTTTTTCCCGGTCCCTGTGTGCCGTGTCATCCCGAATTTTGTATTTCCTCGATAAAGTGAACATTTTTTACCGTTCCCTGTGAGCCGTGTCATCCTGAATTTTGTCTTTCCTAATTCTATACATTACAAAATCATCGACACGGGATATCATTTAATGTTGTCTAAAGGGGGTTAAGAGAGCAGTCTCTTTCAAATGAAAAATGCTTTAATTAAGCAGATGTTTAAAGTATAATATATGAGAGAGGCAATCTTACAGGTTGTCGACGCTGTAAAATCCCCAGAGAGAGTGTTTTTGTAGCATCATGCTGTGACTCACACAATGACCCAAGGTCATCAGGAGCAGCAAACTAAGCCTATCTCCGTCTCAAATGGTATCGCTGCTTGCGAGTTAAATATACAATTCTGCAAATAACTCTAAGGATATTCAAGATATTCAAGAAATTTTTTTTCGTAAACCTTTCCGGGGATACACCTCATAATATCCCAAAATTTCACGCCGATTGGATGTATGGTTTTTGAATCCATAGAGGACACACACACACACAGACAGACAGACAGACATTCATTTTATATATATAGATATATATATATATATATGACCAACAGCCCGAAACGCGTACGTGGTTAGCTTTTCTTGATTAATCAAAAATGGGTAATTGGCCAATTCTGGAATAATTAGAAATCAACGAGAATAGTTGATATTTATTCCGATAGATGGCGCAAGCCATCAGCAACTTTCAGTTGCACGATAAGGAGATGCCTTTTTCATAATATATATATGAATTTGAAAAAAAAAAAAAAAACACTGAACATATGCAAATTTAATATGAGTCAATTGACCAATTTAATTGACCAATAAGATTAGAAGAAATATATCACGTGATATAAATATGTATTTCTCGTTCGTTTATTGGTTAACAAAGTACATCAAGTACATCGCAATAAAACAGGTTATCACAATTATCAAAAGACATATAATGATGAATATATAATCTATATGATGATAATAATAATAATAAATCAATAAAAATCATTTACACCACGATGGTAATAAGTGATTTGATGTGTGTTTGTGCGATAGAAAAGGTTATAATTCGATTATTCAAAAAAAAAAAAAAAAAACGATGCACGCCATATTGACCAAGGTCATAATAAAATGGCAGAAGATCGATTATATTCATTGATCTCCGATCATCATCAAAAAGATTAATGGATTTTTGATGGCAATAGTACCCTAGCCAATTGCAAACATCATCAAACTTTCGTTTGGAATCATTAAAAATCGTATGCAGATATAATTTTTACCTCATCGTATGTTCAATAAATGGAAAGTCTTTCACAATCTTTTCTAACAAATTGTAAAATTTGCGACACTTCAATTGTGTTACTTACATTAATTATCTATTTAATGCATATTTTTGTTCATTAATAATATTTGAATTGATTAATATTCATAAACATTTTGTATTAATGCCTTGAAATACAAAATGAAATTGGCTTCATACCAAAAATAAGTAATTTGCAAGCATCTTTTTGAATGGAAACTTCAAAAAAATGACTTTTATTCCAAAACTGTAAACTTTGAAAATTCTTTTTTAATTTTAAAATGTCATACATATTTTTTATAGGATTAATTATTGTTTTTTTTAAGAAAAAGAACTGCTTGTTCTCGATTGCTTGTATATAAGTTTATGCCAAGCCCTTTCTTTCTTCTTTTCCCTAATTTGATATATTGTAAATAACATTGCTGATTATTGTTACTGTTATTCCTGTATATACCCTCTTCTACTCGGAGAATCTGTAGAAGACTAAAAGGTCTTAATAAAGCTTTTTGTTGTAGTATATTTTCAAGGGTCACAAATTGATAATAAAATAATTTTATCTCTCTATGTATAAATAATAAAACAATCTTTTTATTTATATGAATATTTAAAAATTCACATATTATATTTCTAATATATTAAATATACTTTATTGATTTGAAAATATTGTGTGAAACGAAAATGATCCCAAAATATTCCAATATAGAAAAATATTTATATAAATTATTAAGCGAGAATAACATGTATATAATTATCTAAATTGACACCTCTCCCTTTAAAAATGTATTAAAACAATGCATTTGGTTTATCGTCCAAGTACAAACAATAATGACGTTGATAAAAAATGAGCCAAAACACCAGTTTTAGCAAATCCAGACAAAATCCAACAACCTGTTTATCATGGTTTCGGGCTTTGGCCCTCATCAGTACAGGGGTGGCTTCGATTTAATGCATATTTAAAGGGAGAGGTGTACTATTGGTACATAAATACCATCCTCCCGCAACTCTATGTTGTATTCTAGTCTGAAAATTAGCCTTGTCACTTCACCAGTTTTAAACACCTGTTTGGTAATTTCTACCAATTTCATAACCCCTCTCACTAGTATGTTATAAAATCGAAGCCGTCCCTGTACTGATGAGGGCCAAATCCCAAAACCATGGTATACAGGTTGTAAGCTTTTGTCTGAATTGCAAAAACCGATGTTGTGGCTAATTATTATAATCACCATTACGCTTTGTACTGAGGTGATAATTCAAATGCATTGTTTTTCATGTATTTTAAAGGGAGAGTGCCTCTTTTAGTAAATGAATACCATCTCTCGCAAATTTGTTATATTGTATATTTATATCAATGCACTAGCGTGCCATCTGTTATAAGAAATTGGAACTATTTTAGATGCGTATGATTCTTTTTGAAATTTAAAAAAATTCTACTGCCCTTACTGCAATAATAAATGGTAGATTAAACTGGCGAAACAGCTAGAGGGTTCACCACTGATGAGCCAGGCCCTCCTATTAATTTATCATTGCAGTAAGAGGAGTAGAAAATTGTTTAAATTTAAAAATAATCATAGGCGTCTGAAAAAGGTTCAATTTCTTATATTGTATATTTATTTATTCTTTTTTATTTAAATATATAAATATATATAAATTACGCTCTTAATACTAATTTAGAAATACATGTTTGATGATTATTTGTTTAAAAAAGGTTTTTCAATTGTTTATATGATTTCAATTTAAACGAAAAAAAAATCCAAAAATAATATCTTTGTTAAACTATTGAAAAAAAAAATCAATAAATGTTTATTATATCTTTTAAAAATACATGTTTATCTATTTCGAAAAGTTTAGACAATTTATTTCGTAAAATACATGATAAAAATCTTATCAAAAGTTTCGAAACATATTTTGAAAAGGACAAAAAAATTTTCTTTGATTAAATGTATCAGAATAAAAATAAATAAATCTTGTAGATATATTGATATTGTTCTCTTGAAATACATTTTATTTGAAAATATTCAAATGATTTAAGATATATAAAATAATATTATCATAAATGGTATATTAAATACGTTTTTCTTATCGTATATATCCATATTTTAATATAAAATATTACATATTTTCACTAAAAATATCAAACTAACAAAAACTATAAATGCATATTTAATAAATTGTATAGAAATATATCTCAATATTTTAAAATGCAAATGCTAAATAATTTAATATAACAAAAGTGTTGCCGAGTTTTTTTTTTCTTTTGCTATTTAATTCACAGAAGAATCAATATATTCAAATTAAGTTTAAATTAAATTATTGGAAAAATAATCTCAGTTAATTTTAATTAGTTAAATTATCGTTTAAAAGATTAGAATTATCGAATTAATAATATTTTAACGACAAACGTATTTTTTGATGGTACAGACGAACATTTAGAAATAAGATGTACTCGGTGGGCTAATGGCTGACATGGCGGGCATGAATAAGTAAAATCCTGAATACCATTATGTCTTCCAGCTGTCTAACCACTTCAGATCTGATTATTATATCTACTCAGTGTCTTCTTCTTCAAGATAAGCATTAGAGGTTCGTTCTTATTGTTGACAAGAGCATTAAATAATTTATCAATGAATTATTAAAGTGATATTTTTTTTTAAAGAAAGAACTTTTAATAGTAGACTTCCACTAATGTGTGTCTACATTATATATTTAAAATATTTATATTAATATATATATTTATTTACTCTAATTTTATTATATTACGATTTTTAATTCAAGTTAGGTTTATTTTTAAAATATGAATTTTATTATCAAAGCAGAATATTATTATTATTTAAAATGCTATATAATTTTTAAACTCTCTTTTTACCTAGTTTTCAGATTTTCTAATTCGAATTTATATATATTTAAAAATAAAAATATGATAACTATATACCTCTTAAATGATATTTAATTGAATTATCTTTTTATGTATTTAAATGTGATGAAAAGTATTTTCTCTATGAAATCTTTTTAACACAACTATAGGAATTGTTATAGTTGATTACCTATTATATGTTGAAAACTATACTGAAAACTTTTTTCACTGTTTTTTCAAGTATGATTTTAATTTTAAAACTCTATTTTAAAATTAAAGAGATTCTAATCCTTCAGTTTTTATCACGCTGGGAAGTGCTTCACCAATTAGCTTAATTTCAACGCAGACGTAAGGATCTATATATAGTCGTTTGGCGACAAATTCTTGAAGGTTTTTGTCGGTTTCATCATTACCCATTTCAGCAATATTTTTAGAACTTTGAGTCTCTTGCTATTTAAAATTACCTTTTTTGTTTGGAAAGGAAGTTTCCATAAAGAGTTCTAGAAAAAAAAACGATTAAAAACAAATATGAAATCCTGTTTTACTTCTTCAAATAATTTGAGTACCATACCATGATAATAATGGTAGGTAGAGTGTTTTATGACAGCTTGTACTGTAGGTACACCAAGCCATGATAATTATGGTAAATAGAGTTTGGAGATTGTAATCCTAGGTGACTGAAAAAGAACCGGCTTATGGACCGAGAGGTCTTGGTGGCCATATTACTCCTAGGATGTAAGTGCAACATATGTATATTCATGTGCACCAGACCATGATAACATGTTGAATAGAGGGCTGTAACACTTTGTACTGTAAGTACACAACATGTCTACCAGGCAATGGTAATAATAATATGCAGAGGTTTATATCTCCATATAAGTTCTGATGCAAATTCACCACATGAGAAAATAACTACTACAAGTGAAATGATACAGAGAAGTTCACACACACAAAGCTTTATTAAGACCACCGGTCTTATACAGATTCACCACAGGAAGAAATAATAGATAGAGCTCCTATACTCCAGGCAGCGCAGCACCCAACAGATACAGAGAAGTTCAACATAATTATGTGTGATTTGTAGGCAGATATAGTATACCTACTACAATATTAAGGCTACATGGATAATTATCAAGTCTCTAGCGCTACCTATTCGCCAGCACCAACCATAATAAGAAGGACACACATAACACCAGCCTATGTTGGTGTGTTACACGATAGGCATTCAAGTTATACAATATAAGTTTGTTCCAAAAGTTCGTGTTTTTCTCAAAACGTTGTTTTTCTTATTACTTGGCGAATAATATTAATACCGCGAATACATAATACAATTACTTTATACATAATACAAAGACATTATACATAACGGCGAATAATATTGATATTTCCATTTTTTGAAAGTGTTTACGAACTCTCGGGACAACCTTGTAGAAACGATACATTCCAGACCACAGAGAAACCCCAAAGCTGGCGTCAGAGAGAATAGGAGCTGATGGAATCAGATTCCCACAAATTGTGTGAAGGGTGAACGTTGATTGGTTGGAAGATGGATGGCGAAGATCTGGTAATTTCCTGGACAACAAGCACACCCCACCCCCTCACTCCCCCATACCCTAGGGGTAATGATTCGAGTAAGCTTTACACCCACCCCCAGACTTAAGTTAAAAACCTCGTAATTTAGTGGTGGGTTACACCAGAAGAATTTACAATACTAAAAATATTCCAAGCCTCTAATTTGATAAACCTTCTGTTTTATATTATTAGTTATTCCTATGCAAAATATTTAAATATTTGAATAAACGAGTTTGAATAACTTCACTTTCTAATAACTGAATGAAAACATAAAATTATAGAAATCATGTTTTTCAATAACAAATGTTCTACAGTTCCTAATGCAATAAGAACAGAATATATTTTGAAGGCTTGGCTCATCAGTGATAGAACACTCATAAGATTAAAGTGAAAAAATTATTTAAAGGGATCTACATTTAAGGAACAATGGATAATCGTTGAAACATTAGGTCAAACGTTCCAATAATAAACATAACTACACTTTAATTTTTCCATTGCAGTAAGGGCAGTAGAAATTGTTTTATTTTAAAAAGAATATTACGCGTCTAGAATAGTTTTGTAATTTGATAACTACACTAGTTATAGAGAATTGCTGTTTTTTCCATAGGTACTCCTAACCTAATTAAAGAAAGCCTTTGCCTTCTAGTGATCATCTTGGTATAAAATGTCGGGTGTCGACAGCTATGAGCCGGGATCGAATCCCGGGTGATATTAGAAAACATATTTTTAATCTTAATGTATGTGTGTAAACACAGTAATTTTTTTTAATTAAAGACACTGCAACTAAAAAGTGTTTTTATTTTCTCAACGTTTCGACAAAAATCTTTTGTCCTCGTCAGAAAAAAATAAATGCATTTGTTGCAAGACGTTAAAAATAAATCTGAGGTTGAATATGTGTTGTTATCCAAGACGAGGCAAGATTAACTAAGCATTAGTTTATTTCCTATTATATTATATCTATCTTATACAAGTCAAAAGAGATCACTAGCAGAGTATTATTCCTTTTGGTTTCCAGAGCTCAACAATCTATGAGCCTAATACTCTGCACATCTCCTCCCTTAACTTTACAGGAACCTTCGCGGTATCTTGACTGCCCTTCCATATCTTGTATGCACAGCTGGAATTGAAGGGAGGCTCTTCTCTGGATCCTGGTCTTGGTTGTCCCTCTGCATCCTTCCATCTCTTGTAGATGAGGCCGCTGGTGTAGGGCAATCCTCCTCGGTCTCTTGCTCCAGGTCATCCTTGCATCTCCTTGAGAGCCGGGTTGATGTCGAAGTGGGGTCTCCTCATTTCTCTGCTCCTGGCGCTGGCCCTCCTCAGAAGCATCCATGGTACCTCCCATTTTTGGTAGAGGTGTGAGGTGGAGTCTGTTTCGCCTAACTTTTCCTTGGGGAGTTTGTACCCAATAGGAACGCGGTTCTTCGGATTTGTGAAGAACTGTTCCTTCTACCCTTTGATCTCTAATCCAAACGCTGTCCCTTGTTGAAGCGGAGGCAAGCTATGTACATCGTGTCGTTTATCATATAGGCGCTTCTGGTTGATCACCCTCCTTTTCTCTCTTTCTTGCAAAGCTTCTGAGTCCAAGTACCTCGGCATCAGTGATGATTCTATTGCTGGAACAGAGGTCCTAAGGCGTCGTCCCATTAATAGTTCAGCTGGACTATAACCACTTTCCAGGGCATCGTTCTATATGCTTGAAGAGTCAGATAGCAATCTTCTTCTTTCTTAAAACTTTGCTTTATATTCTTGATAATTGCTTCAATAAATCCATTGCTTTGAGGGAGTTTCGGGCTGGATGTGATATGTTTGAAAGACCATTCCTTAGAAAATTTTGAAAATTCGGAACCCAGAACTTTTTGGAATTGTGGTCCATTATCGCTTCTCACAGTCTCAGGTGTTCCATGCCTAGCAAATATAGATTTAAGACGGCTTATTACTTCTTGAGCAGTTAGATTTTGTAAAAGTGATATTTCTGGGTACCTGGAGTAGTAATCACATATTTTATTATATTTATTTCACTATGACTTTACATGGCAGTTGATATTTGATTTCCAAATCTTCTTCTTTATATAATTAATCAATTTAGTTCTCAATATTTTATTTGTTCTTAAATTTAATTTACACCACACACACACAAAGTATCATTTTTTAAAATCAATATTCATCTTTGACAAATATGCTATCAAAGAACGTAAAAATCTAGAGTTTCGCAGAGAAGAAAATATATCAAGATATACAATACACCTATCCCCCGATTTACACGGTAGATACGTTCCTGAGAAAAACGTGTAAATCGGGGGATAGGTGTACACAGAAATAAAAATAAAATGCATTGACAGGTTAAAATATGTAGACAGCACATAAGCTCGGGATTCCTCGTTAGATGTGTACACAGCGCATGTGTTCAATCACAGTAGCATTTAGTATAGTGCGATAAAAAAAAACTTATTTGGAAAACCGTGTAAAAGCGAAAACGTGTAAAAAAAGTACCGTGTAAATCGGGAGATAGGTGTAATTATAAACTATCAAAGGTTGAAAGCGTAAAAACAATCGCTAAACAATGTACAAATATAAAGCTATAACGCGCCATCTATATACAGGAAATGTAAACATTAAAGCATGAATGTTTCTTTTATACATAAAACAAACTTTACTGATCTACTGTCCTTACTGCGATGAAAAAAACACCACTGATGAGCCAAACCCTCCCAATATATTTTATCATCGCAGTAAGAATAGTAGAAGTTTGTTTTATATATAAAAGAAACATTCCTGCTTTAATGTTTACATTTCCTGCAATATAAACATAGTTAGAAATCTATATACCTAGTTATGTGTCTCAGTAATAGTTATAATAGTTAACTAAGAAAATCCCCAGTTAGAGAAATCTATAACTAAGAGAGTTATATATCAGTAAATTAGTTATAATAGTTAACTAAGAGAGTTATGTCTCAGTAAATTAGTTATAATAGTTAACTAAGAAAATCCCCAGTTAGAGAAATCTATAACTAAGAGAGTTATGTCTCAGTAAATTAGTTATAATAGTTAACCAAGAAAATCCCCAGTTAGAGAAATCTATAACTAAGAGAGCTATGTATCAGTAATAGTAATAATAGTTAACTAAGAGAGTTATGTCTCAGTAAATTAGTTATAATAGTTAACTAAGAAAATACCCAGTTAGAGAAATCTATAACTAAGAGAGCTATGTATCAGTAATAGTAATAATAGTTAACTAAGAGTTATGTCTCAGTAAATTAGTTATAATAGTTAACTAAGAGAGTTATGTCTCAGTAAATTAGTTATAATAGTTAACTAAGAGAGTTATGTCTCAGTAAATTAGTTATAATAGTTAACTAAGAGAGTTATGTCTCAGTAAATTAGTTATAATAGTTAACTAAGAGAGTTATGTCTCAGTAAATATGTTATAATAGTTAACTAAGAGAGTTATGTCTCAGTAAATATGTTATAATAGTTAACTAAGAGAGTTATGTCTCAGTAAATATGTTATAATAGTTAACTAAGAGAGAGTTATGTTGTCTCAGTGTAATAGTTATAATAGTTTAACAAAGAGAATCAGACACAGAGAGACAATTCTCTGCCTTCCATTCCACCGATCGATCCATCACAGAGCTCCAGTTGGGTTTAAGCTGCTTATGATAAAAGTAATAGTAGACCGGCGGGTTGTGAGATTTGTGAAAAATACAATAATACCTCCTGGTACAGATTTGATGGGTGGTGTTTCTCTTATTTTACTTCTTTTGGCCATTTCCTTTTCTTCTCTTCTTCAATCGTCATCATAAATATTTATACACTCACATGTGTGGGTGAAAACAATTAAGGAATAAATAGAAAAAATAAATGTGTAAAATATAAACTGAAAAGGACATAACCTGACCGCTCATATGAAAATTTTATATGGCAGGGCGGCATTTGTTTTCCTAGATGGCGTTATTCAATCTAAAATGCTCATGTGAATGGTCAGAATATTTATTCTTTATATAATTTTTAATATAAACTCATAGACAAACCATAAGGAAGTGGAAACTATTTGATGTAACGGTTGTTTAATATTTTTGAAGGAGACAAAGACAATTTTTGTTCACACTCATTTATCTCGTGTGCATTCAAGAAAGGTCACTGTGTATCAAATATATTTCAGAGTTATTGTCTGAATTTCGATATACCTTCTAAAAGGTAGAACTTCTTTAAGTTTAGTCTATGAGTGTATTGTATCAGTATTGAACTGTTAGTCTTTTTCTTGATACAATATATGGACAGTAGAAAGAATTTCAGTTGAAGTAGAGTGCAGGAGGGATTCTTAAGAAGTAGCCATTTCATTTGTAATTTATATAGACACGTCATATCCTTTTTTTTTAATTCAATACATGTGTCAAGTTATCTGTGTTAGATTGCAGAATTATTTAAGATAATCGTACACATACTGTGATAAATACACACAACACACACATAATTCATACATATATGCATATACCTAGATCACAGTATGGAACTACCTTTGCCCATCAAAGTATTGAAATGAGATCCACAAACGACAGGGGACAATACAATGTGGTTTATTTAATTCCCATTATTTACAATAATAAACAAATACTAGTCCGTTTCCATGGTGAATACCGCACCCATTTTCCAATTACGACTGTTGTGAAAAAGATGCATGGAGACATCTGAGGCTCTTCATTGGATACGACAAGAACAACAACAGAAAATTGACATGAACCCAGAACAGAAGCTTTAGACACCCAAGATAGAGATATACGGAGACATCTGTGGCCTTCATTGGACACGACAACAATGACAACAATAACCAAAATGGAGCTCTGACAAATCAAGTGCAAAATTCGAACTGCTTTCCACATGTGTAGACATGTGGTGTTCTTACAGTAAAAGCAGTCGGCTAACTACTACCCATCATGATTATCACGGCCTCTATGAAAGGTGTACTATGGATAATAACAATAAACAATAATGGCTAGCCCTACTGCATCGACGAGAGGAGAGAAAACCGTGTGTTATATGAATATTTACATTTCAGTGACCCCTAGGTATAAACAGAATAGTCCAATATAGTATTAGAGCTCTATAAAACGCGGTTTGGGCCATTAAATTGGCGAAACCGCTGGAAGTGTTCACCACTGATGAGCCAAGCCTTTCTTATCTTTTTTTCATCGCACTAAGAACATTAGAACCTTTGTTTTATTTGATAAAATAAAATGAATGGTTGATAGTTAATTTCATATATTTAATTGTCGCTTTATATATTGCCTTAAATTATCAAATAGTGTACATTATTCATAAATGCCAATCTTATATGAAATAAATATAATTGTTTGTGTGTATATATATCTCACTCTATTTTGTTATCATTATTTAAACTGTAAACAGCCTGATGCACGCGTCCGCGCGGACACATGCCAACTTTTTCTTCCAATTATTTTTATAAAAATATCATTATGTTATTGTAAACAATAGGATTTGCCGGTTGAAGAGAGAAATATTTGCGCAAAAGAGAGAGAGAGAGAGATTGAGATTGAAACTTCTTTATTTCAATGTCATTTTAAGATTATATAAGGTTAAATACAGAATAAATGATAAATATAAATAAATAAGATTAAATAAGGATAAATACACACACATATATATATAGAGAGAGAGAACTTGCAAAACCTAAAATAAAAAAGAAACCATTTGCCCAAATATTAAAATTTTTCCTATATAAATTGTATGAAAATGTGAAGTTGAATCGGCTTATGGTTTTCCCTTGTTCTTAAAATGAATCAATGATGTTTCTTTATGCTTGAATTGAATTGAATATTACGCCTTATTCCAATTTATTTTATTGCTTAAAAAGGAACAAAACAAAGAAAGAAACTACAGTTACAAATATTATTTGATAACTACGCCATAATAATAATGTAAACAAAAAATTAAAGTGATGATGATAAAAAGATTGAATATGTCTCCCAGAAAATGCTTCTATGAATTAAAGATAAGAATAATTACAAAATTAAAATATAAATTTAAACATAAATAAATAAAAAATAAAATAAATTATGTGAAAAAGGAAAGATTAGTGTTGTTTGATGTTCCATGTTGATTCATTATATATATATAAGGTATAATGTATTAAACACCGTGCATGTTAGGTCATCCATATTGCAGGGCAGTTCGACCCCTAATATCAGATTCCATCCCATATTATTAGGGCTTTGTCCGCCGCGCTCACATTTCCCATGGTTGATTGTCAACAGCTGCCCCCTGGTGCCATCTTTCCACCAATCGTCTTTCTCCATTTCCTTAAGGAATATTGGCATCCCAGCAATATGCCTCTATTGGTCACCATCTGCTTGGCCAGGATTACTCCAATGTTTTCTCTGATTAGTAGGATTAGCGCTTGGTTTAAATCTATTGGTTTAACCAATACATGCTCCCTGACTTATATTGTTTTTTTTTTCATTATAATATTGTCACAATGTCACACAGTTCTATTTTAGAAGGTTTTATTATTTAATTGATTAACTTTGTGACTGATGTTTCTTCCTGACAACAAACTAGAAAACAAAATCAGTTACAGAATTAACATACAATTTTGACAATTAATTTTATTGACACTCTTAGTTTATTGTTATAAAATACAAAGAGAAATTAAACAAAGATAAATGTGATTATTTAAAATTTGGTGAAAATTTACATACAAGTACTTGTACATAACATTAAAAATATTAAAAGTATTTGCATATTTACTGAGAAACATTAGCTTTAAAAATTACTCCGAACAAATTTCGCGACAATATTAAAAAACTAGAGGGAATTATGTAAGATTGCTATATATTCAATTTTTCAAAAAAATGGTTGGTTGAATGGTTTGTAATTTTCCCGATAGATGGCAGTGAATTTTAGAATTATTTTAATATGTAAATTTAAATACCAATTTATATATATATATATGTATATCTGTTATAAATTTAATTCTAATCTATATACATAATATGCAAATGCTTTTCGAATTATTACGTTTATTTTTCCAAATAAAGTGTTTTACAATCAAATCTAAAATAGTCTATTTATTGGTCAAATTTAACCAATGTATTACGCTATATTTATCAACAGATGTGAATATATTAGTCAATAGTATGGGTAAGTACTGTATTATTCTAAATTCATGACGCATAATTAGTTTTCATACGTTTTAATTAAATATCCAAAATATGATTTATTTCTTTATATATATATAAACCATCACATGTATATATAAATATAAATATTGATCAATGAAAAGTAATTAAATATATTATTAAAAGAGCAAAATATATTAAAAAACAAATTAGCTTCTGTCAAAGTCAAAATATTTAAAAAGGCCATATATTTCCAGTAATAATTAAATGCTCGGCACCCTAAATTTGTGCTATAATTACATATTTACAGCTGCAGAAGACGATTCCATAAATATAAAATGGCGTCCAAAATTTATTAAAGCCAAGTTTTAATCAAATGTTAGAAATGGAAATTTTGTTTGCAGCTTCTGTGAGAAAAAGATATATAAAATGTAATTACACTAGCAGAAACTCTTCTGCTTTAAAAAAGGAATAAAAAAAATAAGTTGTGAGAATATATTATTTTATTTATCTCTCGACTCTCTCGTCGTCTGCTATTAAAATTGAGATTTCCTTATTTATTTATTACTCTGTTTTCTATGAAGGGATAATTTGTAATAGGATATCTCTCAATATGATGTTTTTTTTTCGTATAAAATGATTTCGAAAACATTTTAATTTTTTTTATAGTTCTACATTTATATATATATTTATAATTTCTGTAAGATGATGATATATTCATGTACCAAAATAGCTTTAATGCGTGTTTAAAAGAGATGTTTAATTTTTGGTACATATATATATGCAAAATATAATGTATAAAAATTGGCGGGAAAGCAATTAATGACAGACGATTAACATAAATGCAGAAAAATACTATCAATTAAACAAAATCGTGAAGCGAAGAGTTTTTTGTAGGTTTTTTTTTATTAAACAAAGCTTTTGGGAATTGATTATATATCTTCTACAGGAATAAAAGTAAGCTTATTTTTATAGCTGTAGAAGGGCATAAAAGCCCGAAAGCTCGGTTAAATGTTTATTTGATAATATACTGATTCAGGTGAATATTCAACATATGATGCAGAAACACTTCTAATGATTTTGTACTTTAAATAGAAATTTTTCGTATTTATATATATTCAAAATTTTTGTGAGCAATTCTTATTAAGTTATGGATTCTATATCACATTTTATCTTTATTATTTATTTGGCGAATTCATGTTTTCTCCTACATAACTTCTTTATATACTCTTCACAATGATATAGTAAAGAAAAAACAACAACAATAAAATTCACTTTTCAAAATATAGCTTATTAAAAAATCAAAGTCGCATCAGTGATATGATTATAGGGGTTGAGCGCTCCCATGTTGAAGGAGCCATCTCCAGTTGGACACATTCCGATGTCATCCATTCTAATTGACGTACTATTTTTGACCCTGACACCATGTATCTATATCTGGTCACCCTGTTTCGAGTGAGTGAGTGACATCTGCTATTTTAGATCTTTGTTCTTTTCTTTGGACATTTCCAGATTTAGAACTTCCCGTGAACACCACTGTACCTGGATTGGTCTGTATATAAAAAAAGATGATTTTAGGTTTTACAGGTATGCGACTCTTACTCTAAATTCATATCATCTATGTATAATAAAGGTATAAAACTTGCTTTCCACATATGTAGATCTTTAAATAAAAAGGCATATATTGGATCGAAAATATCATTTATTTTACCAATATTTCAGTTGGCTGAACGCCAACCTTTATCAAGGTGTTATAACATTTTAAAGTGTGTCAATAACAAACTCAGCGCCACATATACGTCAATAGAATTAAGTTTAAAAATATTTTTGCTTATATTCAATGGGGAGAAAAAAATTGAAATATATAAATTTATATTATGGACCAAAAATAATTTTTTAAATAAGGGTGTGAATATTTTGAATATTAACAATAACGCCTATAAATATAAAATAAAATAACAACTTATATATAAAAGAAAATGCTGAACTAGAAGCGCAAAAAAAGCGCATAAAATGTTTGCAAAGTTGGTTAAATTAAAATATTAATAATATATTTTAAAATAATGTGAAATTTGATAAAAAAAAATTATAAGTTGAAAATGGTAAAAAAAAAAATAATGATCATTTGCCAACTTCTACCCACCATGATTATCATGGTCTGTACCAGTGTGAACTGGGGATAAAAGTATACCAATGTGAAATAATGGGCACCTTTCCATTTACAAATTGTATTAAAACAATGCAATTTATAGATGGGTCATTAACTTTAAACTATTGTCTTTATGTAGTGTTTATGCATTGCCAAATATTTTTTTCATGCAAAAACATTTAATAGAAGAAAAATCATTTTATTGTGAATCGTATTTATATAAACTAAAGACTCTTTTTAAGAAAAAAAGGCATCTCATAATCGTGCAGGTAAAATATCAGGAGATGTCTTTAATTTATCCCTGTTCCAAGTACAATTTCATTTGTCTACTATTTTCATAAAGACGTTTCATATTTTTCAAATAAAGGTAACCTTTCCTGTCAAAATAGATGCTTAAAATTGACCGTCTTCATAAACTAACGGACTCGAGTCGGGGAAAAGTCACAACTCAGTTTTAACAAATTCAGAACGTATATTTTAACAGTAATGAACTGGAGAGTGACCTTTATTTTTATAGATTAATATCCTCCTGACAATCTAAATACTTTTGTCTTGGAAAAAGGGCGACAGCGAGTCAATGAAACTATAAAACATGGGAATTGAATTGAAAAATTGTTGAAATTTTCATAAAAATTGAGTAAAAATATATTTAAGATATTGTACACAAAGTAAGTTAAGTATATATAACATGTGTGGATACTAGTGGATAAAAGGGGAAAATGTGTCAGCAGTATAATCCAAACAATCAGGAAATAACATTTTTAATTATCCCTAGTACACGTGGTACAGGCTATTATATTCATTTTTTTATTATCCAGTGTGTCATTACCCAATGTCATGGAGACACATGTATCTTGTTTAGAATTAGTTGTGGTACAAGTCATGCGTATTGACTCCCATGTATGAGAGTAATGATAATCATGGTGGGTAGTGGTGGCGACTGCTTTTTACTGTAATATACCACATGTGTTTACATGTAAGAAAGCGCAGTTCGACTTTTGCGCTTACAATTGTGCCAGATTCCTTTAGTTACTTGCACTTACCGAGGAGGTTGGACTTTTGCAAAATTCGGGGGCCATTGGAGTATTTTTTTATTCAGAAAAAAAAAAAGTGGCTAATGCGGATTCGATTCAGGGTCGTAGCTGTCGGAAATAGACGGTTTATACTACTGTTCTACAAATATGCATATATTTACATATATAACTTATAAATATATGCATACATTTACCATTTTTACATGTAAAAAGTAAAATAATAATCAATAATAAATAATATAATGATATGATATTTATTTAGAGAATAAAGTTTACTCATTTCCAACAACAAAAAAAGAAAAAAGCGAGCAGCCGAAGGTAACAAGCAAACGTCCCATTTAATCGATACCCTAATTGAATGCATCAACACCAATAAAATAAAACAATAAATACCCCGCAATAATTGGTGTGAAATATTTACCAACAAACCAGGGCGAGCAGACGAACAAACAAAGATCGCCAAAAGAAAGGTAGCAGACGAAGTGAACGCCCCCCCAATCGATGGCAGACTACAGCAGGCATTAAGCCTAACGGGGAGTTTTACGGGAATGTCTCCGCTAATTCCCTTACCTTAACCCTAATTAAAACCTACGTTCTCTCTTCTTTTTACTATTCACACAGTATAGTTAGTTTGTTTACTATACTAATGCTGTGTTAACTATTCCCACAGTATAGTTAACTAGTTTATATGATACTTTAACTATTCACTCTCAACCCACAGTTAAATACACCAACACAATACAGTTAGTTTGTTTATATGTGTCAACCGTTAAATATTTACAGAGTATTTTTTTTTATTTATTGTTACAAAAATCACGAAGTCCAAAGGACTATTGTGCTGTGCCAGTATTATTTACATATATATGATTAATTATTTACACGATGGTTTAGTAGGGTTTTGTAAATTATTGTACAAATAGTTCTAAACTTAACAAATTTCTCATGAGATTGTAATGTTTCATGAGTTGGTAATGTTTCAAAGTATCTACATACAATTTGATTAGTCAGAGGGCAAGTTAAAAGAAGATGCTCTGGTGACTCAACATCTAAGCGGCATTCACATGTTGGATCATTGATAAAATTCAGTTTGAATAGGAAACTTAAGAAGGGTCCTCTGCCTGTTAATAATAAAGTAGTGAATTTATCAGAAGAAATGAAATTTGGTTAGTTAGTGTATATGTGACTTTAACTATTCACTAACAACACATAGTTAATTTGATCTATTCACTCATAACAACCTTAGAATACAGTTAGCTTATATTATGATGTGCTTTCTAAGATTATTCATTATCATCAACTCAGACGCTATATTTCCCACAAGGGATGCTTACGTCAAGCAACAACACTAAATTCAGAGAACTATATTACATAAACAATTGGTGAATTACAAGGTTTGAGTAGAAGTTTAAAGAAGAAAAGAAAGAACTTTAAAATCATGTTTGATTTCACATCTTACTTAGGAACAACCAATGAAATAAATACAAATATACATCGTTTTTAGCAATTACGGTTTTTTAACAGAGAAAACCATAGATAGATTTATAGAATTTCCTAAATTTTAAATATGAGTTCTTACTGTTTATAAACATATACATTTCCCTGTATTCAATGTTTTCCCGCTTTCTGTAGTTCTGTAAGATTGGATATTGAATAAGCATAATCCAATGTGTTTTTAAGATAGTAGATTATAGCATAAAGAGAGAGAGAGGATGAAATTCATGTACCAAAAGAAGCAACTCTCCCTTTAATTATACATCAGAACGAAGCACTGTACATCCCCCTAGTAAATATATTTACTAATGATAATAAATTCAGTCAAAATTCCAACCTATATACCCATCATGTTTGATACACCCCTAAATATATTCAAATTAATATATCTATGATATTTTAATTAATTTTAAGCAGATTATATACTACTAGCCGAATGACCCGGGCAACGCCCGTGTTTTACCCGATTGAATGTTTTGATTCAAATACTATTTGTTACAATTATAGATTGTGGTCATGTGGCCTAGTGGTCATGGCATCTGCCCGGTAAGCGGAAGGTCGTGGGTTCGATTTCCATCCCTTGACACTTTTTTTTATTTTATCCATTCTGACCAAAATCTATCCGTGAACTTCACGCAGTGGACTTCACACAGACAGAATAAGGCAATTATATAAGTAGATAGAATTAATTGTTTTTATCGCATTATTCCTTTTATAATATTGTTATTACAAGGAAAGGAATCACCAGACATCATCTTGAAGAAGGAATTAAAGTTTACAGCGACGTGTTTCTTTTATTTGTGGTGTATAATCGGCAAGCTTTCGGAATATGACATCCTTAAACAGGCAACTAGGAGGACCTCATAGTCCGAAAGCTTGCCGATTATACCGCACAAATAAAATAAACACGTAAACTTTTATTCCTTCTTCAATATTGTTATAGTTTATATCTTGATTGTTTATTTGGGAGAGGAGGTACGCGAAGACTAAATATCACCAACTACGAGGAAGTCAACAAATAAACAAAGTAACCTTAAATGGTGATTTATTTATTATTTACTTTGATTAAGGAAACCCACTCGGTGTACGACACAAAGAAGGAGGGAATCAAGGTGGATGATCCTACAAAGTTACAAAACCATGCAACAATACCATGGTTTCAGGCTTTGGCCCTCATAACTACAGGTTGAATATTTGTCTGAATTTGCTAACACTGGTGTTTTGTGGATAATTCTTTATCATCACTAGTAACGTTTTTCACTAGGGCGATTAATAGTGCTTCGTTCTAATGCACAATTAAAAGGAAAGGTGTCTATTTTGGTACATAGTAGATTTTTATATAATAAAAAGGCATATGTTGGGTTGAATAAATATTTATTTGCCAATATTTTGGCTGGCTGAACGCCAACCTTTGTCAAGGCATTACATTTTTGTATAAACAAACTCAAAACCGCATATAGTGTTATAATATTCCAGTTGAAATAAATTTTAAAAATAGTAGAATATATGAAAATTTTCAAAATGTAGGGTATATTGACACTGCCAATTCTGCGCTAAAACGTTTTGTAAATTAGAATAAAGTATAGTGTAGACATGTGGTGCACTTACAGTAAAAGTAGTCGCCTGCTTCTACTTACCATGATTATCATGGCCTGTACCACGTGTACTAGGGATAAGAAAAAAAAATAGAATAAAGTATGGATATTGATAACGTGATGTTTTGGAGGTTTAAGGAATAAAATAGGTAGGGCACAGTAAAGGGAGAACATGGAAAAGACAAGGCGTGCCTATGTTTGGACAGAATGTCACACACACACGTGCCTAAGTGACACTATGGGGTGACAGACAGCATTCGATTGGATGGACAGGGTCACGCACCTTGATGTACTTGGGTTAGTCACGAACACTCCCCCACCCCTGAGTCCCCTTATCTACCCCTCCCCACCCTGATTATCTACAGAGAAACCCTGGGGTGGAGTTCCCTACAGTGTCGACTGTAGCAGCTGAGGTTGGCTGGTCCCTTGGAAGGTAAGGGAAAATTGAAGGATGTTGACGATTGGAGAATTCTGTATTAAAGAAAAAATGTTGGGAGATGTGTTAAAAGGTTCTCCGAACCTACGATCCTCTGTGTATAACTGAAACTCTTTCTGAACTAACGCGGAAGAGTTGGATTGGGACAAAATTGTATGCTACAACCTTCTGTGTATAACTGAAACGGAAGGTTTGGATTGTATGGGAACAAAACAAGTTCATTTGATGCTATAACCCTTTGTATATCTGAAGCCTTAACTTACGGAAAGCTTAGATTGTATGAGGATAGGTTAAAAGGTTCTTTGATGCTAAAACCCTCTGTATATTTGAAACTCTCTGAATTTACAGGAGAATTGGATTGTATGACGATAAATTAAAAGGTTCTTGGAACCTACAACCCTTTGTGTATTTCTGAAACTTTCTGAACTTACAGAAGGTTTGGATTGTATGGAAACAAAACAAATTTATTTGATGCTACAACCCTTTGTATATATGAAGCCTCAACTTACAGGAATTTAGATTATTTGATGCTACAACTCCCTGTATATCGGAAACACTCTGAACTAACGGAAGAGTTTGATCGTATGACAATACGTTAAAAGGTTCTTTGTTGCTACAACCCTCTGTGTGTATTATATGAAACATTCTGAACTTACGGAAAGGTTTGGATTGTTTGGGGATAAGTTGAAAGGTACTTAGTTGGTGGAAGATAATTGAATATTCAATAACTGTTGGACCAATAGGATATTCTGGACTGACATACGGAATTGTTGAAGGAAAAGTTGAAAATCTGAAAATTTCTGAGCAGGGAGATATGTCGTGAAATACCAGGGCGGTACTGCCCTGACCTATCTTCGAATGTGATAAGATGGGATAGCTCTGTGACAGACATCTGTCATCATCAGATAACATGTCTTCCTGCTACAACCCAGCTGGACAAGTCTGGAGCAAAAATGGCTTACTAATCTATATTTGGTTGAAACCATATTTGCGGAAGAGTTTTACTCGAGGCGAATCCTTGTAATTATGTGTACGTACCTCTACAGACCTATAAGCTTATGTCCATAGTTCACTAAACACCCTTAAGCTGCCTTCCATAGAAAGTGCAGGGTATATCCCAAACTAATACTATAGTAGAGCGGTCTAGAGATTAATTTGGCGAAACCACTGAGATGGTTCACTGCTGATGAGCCCTCTCATTCAATAACTTATATCATTGCAGTAAGGTCTGTAGAAATAATATATTTGATGATATTATTAAAAACAAACACATTGCCAGTATATTTATTAGTTACAAATTTTAAAAATGACACTATCCATTCCTTAATGCAACCAGGGGATCTCTCCTTAAGGTCTTTAAACAGGTTAGTGTTGGAATTTAGAAACAAAGTACCCTCTCCTTCTTTCTGAAAAGTGACGATAACATAAATATTGTTGAATAAGATGTTTTAATTATTATTAATTATTTTATTATTATAATTATTAAAATAGACAACAGATTGTTATATATAGTTTGTTACTCGGAATATTTCTTTTATTGCCACTCTATTCTGTGATGTAAATAAGTTGATAATTGTTTTGATAAAAATAAATTGCGAGCTTTGCCTTATGTTAATCATTTTTTTACATAACAGTATTTAACCGCTGGAAGGGTTCACTACGGATGAGTCAGACCCTCCCTAATATTTGTCTCTGGCAATAAGAGCAATAGAAAGGTTCATTTGATATGTTTAAATAGAATTCACGATAAAATATATCTTCAATATTCAAATACCTATGTACCGCTTAGATTCAATAAATATTTAAAGACCTGCCACACAAAACTATCTTAATTTGATTAATATTTCATTTATTTATTTATTATGAAACAAGCGTGATGTTGAAGTGTATTTGCGCCTATTACAGAGTAGACAAAGGAAACAAACAAATCAACAAACAAACTGAAACTTAGGATTAAATATTTACATATATTAAAAATAAAGAAGGCATATCCTGACCACGAGGACATGTGCTTTTTCTATTATTTTTTCACATTTACATGTATATTTACATATATAATAATTATATATAATTTATATATATTAAAAAAAGTTTACCTCGTAATTTTATAAAAATCAAATGAAATTTTCATT
This sequence comes from Cordylochernes scorpioides, assembly GCA_030710605.1. Classification (NCBI taxonomy): domain Eukaryota; kingdom Metazoa; phylum Arthropoda; class Arachnida; order Pseudoscorpiones; family Chernetidae; genus Cordylochernes; species Cordylochernes scorpioides. Next base: position 37,937,475 of record CP092874.1, read on the forward strand.
TTGCCATGATCGTCTGCTAGGTAATTATTCAGAAGGCAAATTTTGATGGATAACAGCGCCCCTAGTGGGGGAAAGATGCTCCATCATCATTTTTTAAAGATGTTGTATTACATTAATCACTAATACAACTTCCACTAATATTTTAAACAAACAAATCAGCCCTCACAAAAACTTCACGATGAAAAAATGATCTTTTTCACTTTCAACGAAAAAAAAGAAGAGATTTTAATCTTAGACTATTTAAAAAGCGTTGCTTTATTTATATTTTTGCTTAGGAATCTGTGGTTTTAATTTACGGTTGAAATATGTATGTTTCTCTAATATATATTTTAGGCTTATCCATTATTATTAAAGATTGTTATAATAATGACCATTGAATCATCATTAATGAGAGCTAAATTATTTATTTATTTAGATTTTTATTGTTATAATTTCTTATTTTTAGTCAATTCTATTAACGAGCTACTCATTGAACTACAGAAAAAAATATTATAAATATAAAACTCTCTAAAACCAATGAAATTATTATTTTTTGCTTATCCCTAGTACACATGATACAGGCCATGATAATCATGGTGGGTTGAAGTAGGCGACTGCTTTTACTGTAAGTCCTCTACATGTCTATTAAATGATACAATTGTTATATTAATTGTATATATCTTTAATGTGTACATATTTGGTGAATAGCGATATTATTGTTTAAAGGTTATATTATCTTTTACTATTTAAGCTTATTGTTAACTTAGATTTTAAATAGTATATATATATATCTAGATGAGATTTGTGTAGTACTTCGGTGGAGCACCAATCTCTTAAATCTTCTAATTGACTTAAATAAAATAAATAAATAAAATTTCTATTATTGAATATTTTTCTGTTATATCAATAGCAATTATTTATTACAAATATTTTGCTAAGGTGTTTATAAAAGTTGAAGTTTTTACGTTATGAACGCAAACAGATACCTTGTATATATTTCAATAAAAGGAAAATTCAATATTCACATTTTCTTTTTTAAAAAATCACCCCAAAAATGGAAATTTTAGTCAAAATAGATTTAGGATTTTTTACCGTATATATAAAGAATTCTTTGTCACAAAAGAGAAGGGAATTGTGGGAAATTCGTGACCATCGTTTGACTTAAAATCCCATTTGGGAGCAAACGCCTCATGGGAAGGCCAATGATTGGCTCAATCTGCAAGTCACGTGTTTCGTGACGAGAAGATGATTGGCTAAGAAGGGTCTCCCTAAGTAACTTACAGTTTATTGCAGACATAGAACACTTTATCATGTGGTTGCTTTATGAGTAGCTCTTTTCCATGCTAATAGCAGCTTCCTATTGGATGTCTTATGGCCAATCACAGACCAGTTTATGACTGTCATAATACCATATCCTGTTTGGTATTGAGGATTTTGAGAGACCTTTGTAAAGAGGTTTAAGCAGCACTCGTTATCTTTAAGGAAAATCCGTTTTAAGATTTTCTTCTGAAACCCAGGGTTATTGACAAAACTCTGTAAATTCTATCCTCTAGTCCATTAATTCCTAACTACTAGTCATATGGACCGGTCCGTAGGAGTTTTTGACCGGACTTCAGGGATGTTTACTCATCCGCGTTAGAAAGTCTAAGATAATAATTGAACTTTGGACTGTGGACGAACCAATTATCGAAAGGCAAGAATATACCCAAAATAACCATTTTGAACATGTATACATGAAGTCATTTCACAAAGATAAAGATTTCAAAATATCTCACAAACCAGCATAAACAGCATGAGTACCTTATTTTGATAATGAAAGTACACACAAAACCTAAAAAAATAAATGTATTATTTAATGCGAGAAGATTTTTAACCCTTTACACATACAATGGAAAAATTATAAGAAATCTAAACCGAAATAGTCGACTTGTTTAAAATTTTTATTCAATTTTGGTTTACAACATGAATATATTTTTTGAAAAAAAAAAAAAAAAAACGGTTAAAGCTTATGAAACTGTTGCCTTGTATGTAAGTAGTAATTGGCAAAAATGAACTGGCTTCACGCATGCGCAGTCTCTGATGTCGCCCGAAATCGTTAGGAATAGCCAATCGGAAAACAGTGTCACCATATATGTATATATTAACCGATGTATACAAATACTGATACGAATTAAGGCAATAAATTATAGTATGATTGTTATCATTTAAAAACAAAAAACAAATATTTATATTCACATATGGTAATAGTCGCCAATAATTAGCATTTAATAAGTCTAAATATACGGGAGATTGGAGAAAGACGGTCAAAGCAATGATATAAAGTTTAAAAGAAAAAAAAACTTTTAAAAAGTTTAACCCTAACGGAAGATTAGGTCTGTGGGGTCATTTTAAGGAATTTCAGAAATGTGATCGGTGAAGAAATCCAGAATTTTCGGATAAAAAAAAAAGGTGAAAGGGGAAAGATCAATAACTGGACCCAAGGATCGAGATCTCTTTCCTGGTCAAAAGACTTTAAAATATTACGGATAAATTGTCCTTATAAAATATCAATAATTTTATATTGTTTTTAGTAATAACAACCGTATAATTATATAGGAAATATATGTATAATATGCGATCAAAAGTGAAGTTAAAATTTATAAAATTTAAAGGCAGACGACATATATATTAGTAAAAAGAATTTTCAAATAATAACCCAGATTATTAAAATATTTATTAATAAAGTAAAATAATGCATTTTAAAATTAACTTTAAACAGAAATATAAACAGAGCCTTCATGACTTATTTGAAAAATTTTCATTTAATATTATTCTATGAAATTAATAAAATATTTTAAACCAAACAAGCATGGACCAATTTTCTAAATAAAATATGTGAAAATATTTATTTCTAATATAATTTAAATTTGAATAAAAGAAAGTATGCCTATTTTATCTTAGTTATTTTAATGTTCAACATATAAATCATTTGAAGATACATTTTATATTTTTAAAACGATATTATAAAAAATATTTTTGACCAAATTATTTTAAACACATCCCCTATAGACATTATTTTATATGAAGCATCCATTTTTAATTTTAACAAGAGAATAATATTTGTGAATATTTAAAAATAATTTGATTAGTTATTTCATTTAAGAAACTGAAGATATGCAATGTAATGGCTAGCAAACAGCCAATCAGAAGCGACTTCAGTTAGCCAAACGCCGAGACCAATAGACCAATCACCAATCGATTGATGATTTCCCCCATTAGCCGATCGAAAATTGGTCTTAATTAGTCAGATCATTGATTTTTCTGTTGTTTTTTTACTGCCCGCATCACATTATCTACCTCCAACCTCACGATTTTTTTACCCCGACCCCACTATCGAATCTTTTCTTACTTCTGATACAAAAGATAAAAAAAACCCAAACGATCTAATTAATTGTTTTTTAAACTGCTACAATTCTTGTAAGTCTCTAATCACAAGACACCTTTTTTATATAATGTCAAATGCATTTTAAATATTTAATGTTTAGAATGTTTGAATGAGAAGTTAATAGTATGAATAACAAGCCTTTTAAAGTTTTTTTTTAGACTTTTTTTTTTCTTTTGGCGTTTTTCTTTTGTTTCTTCAGAGTTTTTATTTACATTATTGATTAAGTTACTTATAAAGTAGATTTCTTACAAGAGTATGTATATAAAAGTGTGACGACCATACTTTATTTAAACATATTTGGCAGGCTATTATTTTATTTGTAATATATTAGATCATATATTATTCAATATAAAATTTCATAATTCATCCTTTCATACCTCATCCAAAAAGGTTAGAAATAGTCGATATTTCACCTTGAAATAAAAATTTGATTTTTCGTTGAAAAGAAACTCATGCGGTGTAATTCCAAGTGTCATATATTATTCATTTAATTAATTTTAACTTTTTTGTACTTATCCTTTTATATTAGTCTAAATTAGACAAGATTTTGGAGGTCGTGCTCATAAAGAAGTTCAAGAACTCTTCTTGGTTCTCTGTACAGAGATCCTTTGTCCTTTCCAATACAATTTAGTATATGTTGGGGAGTGTGGAGTCGTGCATTAATGTTAACTTATATTTTAAAATATTCAAATGTCAATTTTGAGATTGGTCAATCATTTTATTTTACGTGTGAAGGGATGATGGAAAATGCAAATTAAATTGAATTTTATAACATATATGTGGTTATCTATGTATAAATAAATATGAAGAAACTCATCTCCAGAAACTTGAAGCATTTAAAAAAATAATAACCAGGAGATTTAAATCATTTGATATATGAGGTCGATTGTTTAAAAAACAGACGACGAGAATATTTTTATTCTGTTTTAAATTAATAAACAAAAAATAAAGTTTATTTTAAAAATGTTGAATTTATAAAAATGAAGTCAAAGATATTGAAAAAAAATATAAAAATTATAAATAAATAATGTATTATACGATAAATTAGAAATTTATATTTTTATTTTAAATATTTCTATTAAAACCTATAAATATTTATAAATATTTGATATTTTTGATCCTATATTATATATTCTATTAAACATAGATTTAAATATATAAGTATATATAAATATTTTTCAAATGCGTTAAATTTAGAAACATTTTAACTATTTTAAAAAAGTTCCTGCAAAAATAACACACATTCTATAAAATATTTTAACCATTTAATATAACACCTTTAAAATAAATGTGTATAGCTATAAATAATAAATAATAATTATTCAATAATATATACATTATGGTAGAGATATAATAAAATTAAATAGCAAATATATAACGTAACCCTATTTACATAAATTTTAAAGTTGAATAATTAATTTTGCGCAGCGTCAAATATCAGACGAAAATTCCAATTCCCGAAATTCTCTAACGTAATTTTCCAATCGATTTCTGAGCGGGAAATCAGTTGAAATTTACCCCCCTTTCAACCCTATCTTTCCACCCAATTTACATATGTACTAAAGATATTCCCTAAGGCATTGGTAGTAAAAGTTATGTTTGGTTGCATGGAGAAATCAAGAAGCACAACCCTAGAATACTCTTTTATTATTATTATTTTCGGTAGATTCTATTTTTAAAAGAATAAACTTAGCGCAATTTCTCTTCATATATATTTTTTCTCACATTGCTTCAGGCAATCCAAATTTAAATTTTCTTTTGGAGTTTTATGACTTTATATATAAATAAATATTTTTTGTTTTCTTCACTTTCTATATTAAACCTTTTAATATTTTCATTTTGAGTAATTTATTAGAGTATATTATTTTAAAATATAAATATTATTTATAATATATATATTTTTGTTTATAAATAATAATTATTATTACAACCTTTTATTTTTTAGATATATAATTATCTTTCGCTTCTAATTTTTTTTATATTTTTCTTAATTTTGTTTCTTTTAAAAATATTTTTTTTTCATATGTTGAAAATATTTTAGTTTGTTAACTATAATTAAATAATTAATATTATATTAAAATTACTGTTTGAGAAAACGCTGCTTTTATTTTCTACATTTAAATGTAGCATATTTAGACATTGAATAATTAAATACGTGTTTATTTTATTAATTATATAATTAATACATATATATTAATTATAAACGATATACATATGTATACGATATCGTTGATATTTGAATATTAAGTAAAATAAATTTAATTATGATTATTAATAATTTGTTTTCAATAAAATAATCTTTTGTATCAATTTTGAGATGGAAGCATCAGCTTCCAGAAATTTTAGTTTATTTTAAGCTAATTTTAAAAATATATTTTAAAAGAAACCTGATGTTTTCTTCCAATATATATATATGATAATTTAAACCAATAACCCTATATTATGTAATACGTATAACAAGCTTGTCATGTTGTATATAGAACTAATTATAAACTACAACTAATTATACGCATAATTGACATGTCTCCTTGCATCACCAAATGTAATGTACTGAGGATGAATAAATAAAAAACTATATAATAGATTAAAAGCTGAGTTAAGAGCCAGAGAGAGATTTACAAAGTAACTTCTAAAGATAGATTGTTAGCCGCCAGCCTGGCGCCATTCTCGAGTAACATTGACACGTGTATGACCCAATTCTCTTAGTCAGAGCGGTCGTATAAAAAGGCCGCGTAGCAACAGCCAGTTCAGTTCAGTTCCAGAGTTCCCCATCTGCGTGTCGCCGGTTGTCACCAACTCATCGACGATGTAAAACAGTAAGAAACCTTCTCAATCTCCATCTTAGCTTTTGGCTCGCTTTTTATCTATTCAAGGAACCTTCTACAACGTGTCGCTTCGTTTTGTGTGTGTCCTTACCACCCATCGCTCAACAACCACGACTGCACGACTGCTTCTAGCCAACATGCCACACTGCATTCATCTAACAGGGTAAAACTACTACATTATTACATTATTACAGAGAGTCGACAGGATCCCTAATCACAGACAGGATCCAACCCAAAATATCACAGATAGCCGACAGGATTACCACAACGAAGGAGACCACAACGAAGAAGGTAAAGACTGTCCAGATAGAAAAGAGCCAAGAAGCAAGATGGAGGAGCAAACCAACCCGTCCAACGATACAGCCGAACAAACTATCCCCAAACAAGAAACGACATTGGAAGAGGAGGAAACGGCGCCGCCCCAAGATACCTCCGCAGACCCACTGACACAGATCGCCGATGCCCTGAGTAAGTTGCTGGTAGCCCGATCTCCTAGGGAGATAGACGTAAGTCCATACGATGGTACTTTTGAAGCCCAAAGCTTTTTCGACAACTTCGATGCCCAAGCAGACCGAACTGAACTGACCTACACAGATCGCCTACGCAAATTACCCTGCTACCTACAAGGTAAGCCCCTCCAATATTTCCGAAGCCTACGGTTAGATAGGTTATATTATATTGAAGCCCGCCAGAGATTGATAGACTTATTCCCAGCAACGACAGAAGCGTCGTTTGCACGCTTTTTGGCAATCAAAATGACACCCCCAAATGTCCCTAGAAAACTACTACCAAAACAAAACTGTTATGGGTATGAAACTCGACCTACCCGCCGACATTTTAATTGAATCTCTGACCGACGGCCTACCCGTCGCAGACCAGCGATTAGTCGCAACTGTGCAGCCAAACACCATTAAGGAATGGTTCGACCTAGTGTCAAGAATAACTCAGTGTGCCACCAGTGCAGTGAACCAGCGCCAAGTAGACAAGGCTCCACACCCCACCTACCACAACCCACCACCGCGGTACAACAGCCAGCGGCCATCACGTGTAACATACACAGTTACACCTCCCCCCTCGCCTTGCAAGTATTGCAATGCCATGCACTGGCACTCCCAGTGTGAACGACGGTTCCCACGGGACCAAACACGCCCAGTCTACAGCGCCCGACCACACACAACCACTGTACCAAAACGTGGTACCCACACCCAGCCCAAGGTCCAACCTCCGAGCCATGTTCCCCAAGTCCAAGCTGCAAGCCCAGACGACTCTGCAAGCCCCGCGAGCAGCTCAACGGTAGGAAAACCTGAAACTTATTTTCGTTGAACGATTAATAATATGGACTGAATTGTCACCAAATGTAAACTTGCCCTTTTTAATAGACACGGGAGCATCTATAAACCTACTTAACTTAGATATTTTAAGAACCATAGAAAATAGATTACCCTATAAAATTATTATCCATCAGTACAGTTTAACTATAAATGCAATAGCACACAATGTAAATACCCTTGGATATATTTTTTTAAAACTTAAAATCGGTAACCTCACCCAAAAACTAAATTTTTTATAGTAGAAGCCTCACTACCTTTTGGTATTTTATCTATTAATACCCTTAAAATATTTAAATTAATTATAGATTTTAATAATCTCCAAATTTATCAAAATAATGATGCTCTCCCAACGAATGTCTATAAGTTCACCAAGTGCAAACAGGATTTATGTTCCACTCAACCGAGGGAAACTGATATGTTTACCACTTTCCCCCTCGCACCAGTCCTGTTTACACGTGGCGGACTCTACTCCAATTATATGTTCACCCCCTATATCTCCTACCCATGATATTGAGATTTCTATACCTTCTAATGCGGCACCTCAGTTAGAACATTGTCCACACGAACTCCACCGAATTCTATATGAATTCTCACAAGTGTTCTCTACTAATAAATACAATGTGCCCAAATTGAACATACCACCGGTAAAAATCAATACCACCACAGATAAAATAATAGCATTACGCCCATATAGAGTGCCACTACACGACCAACAAGAAATACAAACCCAAATAGAACAAATGCTCCAATATGGAATCATTGCCCCCGTCAGTTTCACCTTATGCCAGTCCCATAACGCTTGTTACCAAACGTGACCAAACGAAACGTTTCTGTATTGATTACAGAAAACTTAATGAAATCATCGCTCCAGACGTACATCCTTTACCCTTAATAGAAACCATTCTTGACAAATTGTCAAAAGCCAAATATTACTCTTCTGTAGATATAGCATCCGCATATTGGCAAGTGGAAATAGAACCTAACTCACGTAATCTACTAGCTTTCGTGACGTTAGATAGTCAGTACGAATTTTGTAGACTTCCTTACGGATTTAAAAATTCACCACAGATATACCATCGTGCCATAAACCAGGTCATGCAAAAATATAAACTAAATTTTGTTACCCATTACTTCGACGATTTCATTATTTTTTCTGACACCCTAGAGGATCATCTACAAACACCTACAACAATTTCTAACAGTGTGTCAACACGAAAACATCAAACTTAATTATAATAAATGTTCATTTTTTAAAACAAAAATAGATTTCTTAGGATACACTGTTACCGCAGGTACTTATGCACCGCAGACGCGCAACCTTGATACTATAAATGCAATAAAACCACCTAACAATCAAAAAACACTACAATCATTTTTAGGAGCAGTAAACGTTTATAATAAGTTTATAGCAGATTATGCACGCTTACGAGCACCTTTAAATAAACTACTTAAAAAGGATGTAAAATGGAATTGGAACACAGACTGTCAACAAGCTTTCATCACTCTCAAAGAGAGTTTAACCAGTAAACCAGTACTACACTTGTATCAAGTCGGTTTACCATGCCGCCTTTATTGCGACGCATCCACCCAAGGGATTGCCGGTATACTCAAACAGGTACACCCAGACGGACAAATACATCCTGTGCAATATTTTAGCCGCGCCCTTAGGGCACATGAGAGAAACTACACCGTTTCCGAACTTGAGTGCCTCGCCATCGTCGAAAGTGTAGACAAATTCCGAATATACCTCACCGGTATAAAATTCACCATATACACAGACCACCAAGCTTTACAATGGCTTAAAACTATAAAAAATCCGTCAGGCCGACTATTTAGATGGAGCCTGAGACTATCTACCTATAATTACGAAATACACTACATCAAAGGCAGTCAACAGTATGAGGCAGATTTACTCTCAAGAAACCCCTTTGTAGGATTTATCAGTACAGATATTATAAAACAGCATCAACCAACAGCATCCCCCTTCAACATTGATACAAACGGCTTACATACCATTACCCGAAAAGGTGTAACTAAAATAATAATTCCCGAAACCCTGCAACATACTCTCATGAACAAAGTTCACCAAGAATATAACCACCCAGGCATCTCTCAGATGACCCGCATAATTACTACCCAGTACTACTGGAAAGGTATCTCTAAATCTATAGAAAAATTTGTCAGGTCGTGTCACACCTGCCAAATCATTAAAAGGCCCAAAGGTAAACCCTATGGTGCCCTCGGACAAATTCCACCACCTCAAAAACCATTCGACTTAATCTCTATAGATACCATAGCTGGATTTTCGAAATATGGGACACTCCAAGACCTATCTAACACGTAATAGTGGATCATTTAACGCGATATGCTTGGACCTTTCCATCAAAGTCCACCAGTACCCTAACGTACATTCAAACCTCAAGACTGTACTACAGCAAGGATCTCCAAAACGTCTGTTATCTGACAGAGCACCCGCTTTTACCTCAGAAAAATTCCGTAAATTTCTAATAACGCATGGTATACAACCTCTTCTAACTACCAGCAATAATCCACAAGCAAACGGTTTAATAGAACGCTTAAATGCGACCATTACAGGCAAGCTCAGACTAGCTTATCTAGAAAATCCGAAAGCTTCCTGGACTCAACTAGTTAAACGCGTCACACAGACGTACAATAACACACCCCATTCTGTCACAAGTTTTCCACCTACCTACTTAATGTTCAATGTTATCCCCCCAGATCTAAGAACTCATCTTAACCCATATCCCGAGATAAATATAGCTCGAGAGATAGCAAGCTCTCGTACTCAAAATAAACATAAAAAAGATAAAGAAACATTTGATAAGCAGCACAGAACACCACATTTCGAAGAGAATGACCTTGTTTTGGTAAAAAATTACAGACATCCCGACACAGGTAAATTAGCACCATATTTTACGGGACCCTACAAAATAATTCAAATAATTTCACCAAATGTCGTTCGAATTGATCGCCCCAAATCAGCCCTTGAATAGAGATAGTGACACCATACATGTCAATAAATTAAAATATTACACAGAGGATGTGGTGTACATAACACCTCCACAGCCCCGATTCGTTCAACACCCACAGCGATTGCCTCAAGATGTATATTTCATTGAATTCAATCATTTGACTCCAGATATCTTTGAAACACAATATTTCCGAATTATACCGCCTACAAGCTCACAGCCTTTTTTACATTTAAACCCCAGTATTTTCAATTAGGTCAGGAAACAAGTGGAGGTAGAGAGATTTTCCCATAGCCAGCAGAATGACTCATCGCACCGCCAGCAAAAACAAGCCACCCAGCTGAAATGGACACCGGTTGCAGCGGCGTCAGATTAACATGACACATCCAATTGCAGTAGGCCTGTATCTTTGGCACAGCAGAATGCTAGATTTTCGTGTCCAAAATAACCTGCCAGATTAAAACTGATAGGAAAGTTATATAAAATTCCTTTTATAGCAAATCTTATTTTTATAAGGTTGTCGATCCTTTAAATGACATCATATGAGACGCCATATTATACCATCGTAAAAAAGACGATTAAATCCCCAAAATGGCACCCATCGCCACGACAATGTTCCAATCTTCAACACTCTTCACTGTCAATCATACAATTATATGACTTTGGGTACGTTTTTAATATGAACAAACACAACATTACCGGCTCATTCGTTAGGAATAAAAAAGGATTTAACCTCTCATTTCTCCTTAGGTAACGCAATGTTACATGGAAAAAAGATCTGTTAAATTAATAGTTTAAATGATTTTTTCCCAAGCGTAACAAGCCGGCGTTTGGGTAGGCTCACCTAAAAATTTTGCAGACCAAACAGCATAAAACGCTCTGCAATCTTTTTAGCGCCTAAGACATGCATTACACACTTCATGTATCCAAAAGTCCCCATCTTCCACTACACTACATCATTTTTAGGGATCAAGATCGCTCCCCGTCTGGTCTCACATAATATAATAGGGAAGATCTGGCAAAGACCAACTTCTCAGACCGGACCAAAGCGACATAGGGCCACATTGCCTCCCCATAGGTCAAACTAAAGACACCAATAATCTTGGACCTACACCTAGACATTGTGTGAATATGTTCCTTTCTTTTTTTTTTCAGGAACGAATATTTTTTGTTTTCTTTTAACTTTTCTTCAAAAGAGACATTTTTTGCTCCATTTGTTTAGCTAATCATTAAAAACCTTTAATTATATTATATTTTTTTGTATAAAATCTTGAATAATTATTTTTATTTTTATTTTTTTTTACTTTTCAATTATAATCAAATTTTTATTCCAACATTATTTTAACAACTTTATTTTAACAATAGCAAAACATTTAATTCTTTCAATAAGCATTTTTAATTCATTATTATATCTTTTATATATTACTAATTCTCATTATTATATCTTTTATATTTTACTAATTCATTATTATATCTGTCATATAGTACATGCTTGAGCTTATCCACTTATACTCTTTTTATCTACAATCACATTTTTATCTTTTTATTCACTATATTTTTGTTTAATTACTTTATTATATGACAATGTTTGTTTATCATCAACTATCGGGCATATACAACAATCGTTTACAACAATCTATTTCACTAACCACTTCAATGTACTTTACACTACTATCTTTCTCTCCGCCATTGCTTCACATCAACGTAGAGAAACGACAGTACTGCTTGACAATTTTTCTTTTGATTTCGTAATTCAACAAACTCTTTGAAAAACACAGTTCCCCAGAAGTACAAGTCTCGACTTTTTGGTCTGAACACGTTTCAAAAGTTTATTTCAATCATCCGCAGAGCACAACACCAACGCATGCACAAAGCGTTCACTTTTTTCAATTTTCAATTTTTTTTTCAGCTCTAGCGGACCACAACCTTTGATTTCAAGTCAAGTCAGACAACCTACTGTCGCTCCAACAATTCTACTTATCGCATGGCTCTACCACCCCTTTCAATCATATTAAGTCTTTTTCTTCAACAACTTTTCAACCCAATAACCCTACAATTGTGACAAAGCACTGTAACCTTATACAGGATCACAGGTGAAACATTGCCAAGGAAGACGCACAAGTCTATATCCTCGCTTTGCACCTGGATCTCAGTATTTGATTGTCTGTGCAACACTTACAATTGCATATTCTTCAACCCCTAACCCTTTCCAACGCCCGCCAACAATCTCTTAGAACATCATCATTATTTTTTTTAGCAAACAAAGGTTTTACCTACAGTTCTCTTTTATAATGAATATCATAACTTTTAAATTAAACATAAGTTTTATTTTTATAATTTTCAGATATAGCCAAATAAACATCTTGTTATAGCCCTTTTCCCTCACAGTTTTAATTAATTAAAATAAATTCTAATTACTTACCTGTGTTAGAGAGGCTTTACCCGCTTAAACCCGGATAAACCCTTTCACTCACGGGGCCAATCTATGATAATTTAAACCAATAACCCTATATTATGTAATACGTATAACAAGCTTGTCATGTTGTATATAGAACTAATTATAAACTACAACTAATTATACGCATAATTGACATGTCTCCTTGCATCACCAAATGTAATGTACTGAGGATGAATAAATAAAAACTATATAATAGATTAAAAGCTGAGTTAAGAGCCAGAGAGAGATTTACAAAGTAACTTCTAAAGATAGATTGTTAGCCGCCAGCCTGGCGCCATTCTCGAGTAACATTGACACGTGTATGACCCAATTCTCTTAGTCAGAGCGGTCGTATAAAAAGGCCGCGTAGCAACAGCCAGTTCAGTTCAGTTCCAGAGTTCCCCATCTGCGTGTCGCCGGTTGTCACCAACTCATCGACGATGTAAAACAGTAAGAAACCTTCTCAATCTCCATCTTAGCTTTTGGCTCGCTTTTTATCTATTCAAGGAACCTTCTACAACGTGTCGCTTCGTTTTGTGTGTGTCCTTACCACCCATCGCTCAACAACCACGACTGCACGACTGCTTCTAGCCAACATGCCACACTGCATTCATCTAACAGGGTAAAACTACTACATTATTACATTATTACAGAGAGTCGACAGGATCCCTAATCACAGATAAGGATCTCAACAACCTAATATCACATATATATATATATATAATGATTTAATTTATTAATTATCTGAATAACTATATGCTTATATTAAACATTTGATGTAACTATAAGCTATTATATCCTGAATTTTTATCGAATAAGTTGACCCCTTTTTATTTCTTATTAAATTATCTCATTTTTATTTATTATTTTCACCTATTTTACAAATTTAATTCATCGTGAATATTAAACAAAATATATAATATATGAATTAATTTATATATCATTTTATATAAAAAGTAATTACAGAGAATATTAATATCATTTTTGTATATGAAAAACCAATAGAAAAAATAATTAATTTATATTTTTTTATATGTATATATATTTCATATTCAGTACTTATTTTAGGGATTTTTCCCCAGAAAATCTGAATAATTTATTTTGAGTGTTGCCAAATTAATATGTAAAAATATTTATAAAAATTCTTTTAAAATTCAGCTAATAAAATAAATGAATAATTATTATTCATAATATAAAATATTTATTATATTTTTATTTTTTTTTTTATTTATTTTTTTTATTTATTGTTACAAGAGCACGAAGTCCAAAGGACTATTGTGCTGTGCTAGTATTATTTATATATATATGATTAATTATTTACACGATGGATTAGTATTGTTTTGTAAATTATTGTACAAATAGTTGTAAACGTAATGTTTCAAAGTATCTACATACAATTTGATTAGTCAGAGGGCAAGATAAAAGAAGATGCTCTGGTGATTCAACATCTAAGCGGCATTCACATGTTGGATCATTGATAGCATTCAGTTTGAACAGGAAACTTAAGAAGGGTCCTTTGCCAGTTAAGAATAAAGTAGTGAATTTATCCGAAGAAATGAAATTTGGGACAGCAATTGGAAAGAATTTCTTGAACAGTTCATTAGATTGAGAAAGATAAAACTTAAATTTTAGATCCAGATATAGTTTGTTTAATTCTTTTTGAAGGGGTTTTTTGAGTGTTCGATCTGTGAGAGAATTTGTCATATTATACTTTGTTTGTAATAATTCAAGATAATCGGACAGTAAAGGGGTTTTCGCTAGTATATGTGTGATGTAAGAAGATGAAGTCCTATAAGCATGAATGCATCCAATAAGAATTTGATATTGTATAGAATTCAACTTGGATCTTTTTGCTGCAGTGATAAAAGGAAACCAAATATTTGATGCATAGCTTATTGTAGAGCGTATCATAGCTTTATATAGGATCAATCTACGCCGAGTATCAATGCCCCAAGTACGTGCACATAATGAGAATAATATATTCTTAAGTTTCGTAGCTTTCATAATTATATTGTCAACATGTGTTCCAAAATTAATCTTATTCCTTTGTCTATGATTTTTAAAAATAACTCCCAAAATTTTAACAGTTTCTGATGGTTGAATTATTTTTCCATCAAAATTAATGGGCAATTTTTCATAGTTATGTAGATAGAGTATACCTGTTTTGTTTGGACTTAGTGAAAGTTTTACCTTTTCACACCATGCTTTGATTTTTACTAAACATTTGGTAATATTATACTGAAGATCATAGATGTTTGAACTCCATACCACAAATGTCACATCGTCCGCGAAAGCAATTACTCTAGGAAAACTTTCGTTAAAAGATAAGTTGAAATCATTAAGTAATATATTCCAAAGAATAGGAGAAATAATACCACCCTGGGGACATCCCTTATTTATCTTTTTTATACACTTTACATTAGTATATTTAAACTCTACACTCCGGTCTTCAAAGTAAGAATTAATTATTTTTATAAGTACCGCTGGAAAATTTGCCTTGTCCAATTGTTGCAGAATTGCCGGATGCCATGCGTTGTCGAAAGCTCCGCTGATGTCCACTGTTACTATTGCCGTATTTTCTGTTTCTCTTTTCAGAAGACTTAATTTAGTTATTTCTTGTAAAGCAGAGATTGTTGATTTTTCTTGTGTAAATCCATGTTATATGATGCACTAGCGCGCCATCTGTTATCAAAATTCGAAACTATTTTAAAGCCGTAAGATTCTTTATGAAATGAAACAATTTCTTTTGCCCTTACTGCAATGGAAAAATTAATGGGAGAGCCTGGCTCATCAGTGGTGAACCCTCCCAGCGGTTTCGCCAGTTTAATCTACCTGTACGTACAATGGTAGATTAAACTGGCGAAACCGCTGGGAGGGTTCACACTGATGAGCCAGGCCCTCCCATTAATTTTTCCATTGCAGTAAGGGCAGTAGAAATTGTTCCATTTCATAAAGAATCTCACGCCTTTAAAATATTTATTCTTTGAAAAGTGAATTGTAAAATATTTTTAAATAAAAAAAGAAAATCACATGATATTTTAAAATATTATAATGTAAGAACTCACAACCCTGATAATTATTTATCTGGAATATTAAGTAAACAACAAAAGGTTTGGCAACCCTGAGTGGTATTCACTCAAATTACTAAAACAAATACTTTAGGAAATTATTTTATTTTTTAATAACTCTCGGAAAAACATATACAAATAAATATATAGTCATTTGTGTTTGTTCTAATTCGAAATCCTTTTAAATAAATGTATTATTCTAAGAATTTAAAATATAATCAAAATTATTTTAACAATTATTAACAAAATGTGAAAAATACATAATATAACTTCAATATATTGTTATTTTCCTAAAATTTATCAAATATATTTACCATAAATAACATTACATTTATTTACAAAAGATTAATATTTGAAGCGTACTTATAATTATGTAATAAAGTGTTTTTTTCTAATTATAATTATATAAATTGTAGTAAATGAAACATGTGCACAGAATCCTTTAAGCAACATTCATTTCAATATATTCAATTTTAGGAATATCTATTGTTGTTTTGACAGACAATTACGAAGTCTATATATATATAAAATACCACAGAGTAAAAATAAATAAAAAGTTAGGGAACGCTGGGGTGCATCATTCAACAGATCCCTGGCTGTATTCGGAAGTCATTTCTCACGATAATCTTCCTATCATCATCACCTGAAACCAGACGATCCTTTTAGCGTATGGCCTAACTCTACTCACATCGTTATATCTCTCTCTCAATATATTCCTTCAATGATAACAATAAATATATAAATATACAGTAATCAAAATGGTTGCTTTCCTAATTTTTAAAAACAGGCCAATACATATATTATTAGAATTTGAAAGTATTTTAGATGCGTATTGATTCTATTAAAAATTAATCAATTATCTTATTGCAGTAAGGAATGAATTTTTTAAAAGAATCATACGCGTCTAAAATAGTTCCAAATTCTCATAACAGATGGCGCACTATTGCATCATAACATATATTATTGTATACTTTCACGTTATTATTTGTAAACTGAAATTTGATGAAGAGGCTGACAAAATTGGTTATTGATTTTTTAATTAAAAAAAAGAACCCATTTATAAAATTATTCATTATATAATATAATAAAATAGATATATTATATATGAAAAACAGTTCTCATAAAGTATCCATATACCAAACTACATATTTTTACTCGATACAAATTGTGATTGAATAACTTTAATAGTATTTTTAAAGAATAACGTCATGTTTTATATAGAAATTCCATATTTAACTGATCTTTTTCATTTGTTAGAAAAAATGGTGTTTGGTTTAATTTCGTTTTGCATATTTAAAAAAAAATTGACATTTAATTTCTTTTTATTTCCATAAGTTACGATAATTTTTTTACATCATCATAGATGAAGCCATTTATTTGCATATTCATATCTGATTTTCATACATTTTTTCTTTTTTTTTTTAAACATGATTTCATATTTTATTAAGGTACAATAATTAACAATATGAAATTACGAATTAAAAAATTATATTTGAGAAATTTGAAATTTAAAGTTTTATATATATAGTTTTTTTTTTACCATTGGGATACACACTCTTAATGATTAAGGATAAAATATATTTATATTTAAAACTCAGCGTCACTATATAATTTAGCAACATATACATTTGTATATTATTTAGCTTAATAATAAATAATTATAAGAATTAAAAATAAATATAGGTAGATAGACTGCGCAAAAAATCGCATAAAAAGTGCTTTAAATGGCAGCCGACGATTAAGAAAAATAAAAGACTTCTAATAAAAACAAAGAATTTGAAAAAAAAAAAATTGAAATCTTCATTTAAAACCACTGTTTTTCAATTCCTTTCCATAGGGACCAAATTAAAATTTTCATTAGTTCTTGCCATTTTCATTGCATCACAGATGAATGAATTTCTGTGAAAAAGAATTTCTATTATTTTTGACCAACTACTTTGACAACTTTTCCTCCCCTTTTAAAAAGAGGAAAACTTTCAATAAAAGTTTTTTTTCGGAACTAGAATATTTTCTCCTCTATATATTTTACCATTCCAACATTTTATTTCAACATTCTTATCATCAAGTACCATTTTTTCAAATCTTCTGTTTTTTTTCCTACAAGTGCTAAGCCTCGTTGTACTTCCATGTTCGTTTGATTATCAACATTCTCTCTTCTTTTTTTTTTCATAGAAATTCTATAAATTCTTTAAAATCATTTATTATATTCACGAATTTCTCTTTCTACTTTTTCATTTCTTTCGTTTGTTCACAATAATATTTCTTTTTGATTATTATTATTTTAAAATTCAAATATAAATTTCTGCAAACTATATTATTTCTCGGAATTCTTTATAAGAAAAAAAATATATAATTATTTTGAAATGAAACATTTTAATTTAAAATATTCGATTATATATGACAAAATTTATATATTTTGAAATGTGTGTTTCACTCTACCTTTGACGTTTTCAATAAAATATTAAGAGATAGTGAGTTTTTAAAATATTTGAAATTTTGGCAATTTAGGGATAAACTATGATAATTTTTAAAATTATCTGCTGCTATAAAATTTTACACATTAGTATAATTCATATATAAATAAAATATAGTAAAAAGTATGATTCTAATTATATAAATAATCACAGTGTTTATCGCGACCAATTACATAAAGACAAATCATTATGTAAATAAGAATAAATAGCAAGCAAACGATGACAATAAGGAATCACGTGATATTAGCAGACGAAATGTTTGGACAGACCTGATAGGTTATCGCCAGAATACAGCAGGATGTCGGGATTGATGATTGGCTGTCACTGGGCAGTCTGGCACCACTGCTATGATCAACCCTTCTGTGATTATTCAGTTATTTATTCGGTCACTTTGTCTAATAGGGTGACATATATCATTTCCTCTCTCTCTCTCTCTCTTTGCGAAGAGAAAATATTTTTTTGAAGTTTCAAAATTTACAGTTTATTTTTCATTTAAAATTCAATGTGTTTTAAATATAAAATAATTGTGAAAATATAAAATAAATTTATTTAAATAAAAAGCTATATCTATGTACAGATAAATTGTATTTAAAAATAATATTTTTTACTATGAACTTGTAAAAGATTGTGCTATATATGTATTTTAACTTTTGGTTTACTTTATTTTTCACAAAATATTTATATATATTGCCACGGCAGTAAAGACGAGGAGTAGTTAAAATTAAAATCAATAAAGATTTAAGAAATTATTGATAAAATAAGCTTCCTTAAATTTTGTTCATGAGTGTATATCTGGAATGAAAACACAACTTTACCTGGTAAAAACAAGTAAAATATATATAATTTTATAAAATAAATAAAAAGACTTAACTTACAATTTACAACCCTTTATGATTCACTATACTTCAAAATAGCTATTATATATAGATATAGAGATGCAATTACATATATAATAATGGTCAAAAAATAAATAACATTACATTTTCAAAGAAATATTCTAGAATATATTTTTCATATTAATAAATAAATAAATACCCGATTTAACACACACACAAAAAAAACAAATATTTAAATTAATATATCTTAAAAATACATCATTCTAAATAAACAATCACTTTAATAATGATACAGCGTAACCAATCAGAAATAGACATATTCCACAAAATAGAAAAATAAAAGCAGAAGATAGATGCGATTTCAGACGAGTACAAAAAATTCCCTTTTTATTTATTAAATGATAGAAGATTAAAAGAGAACGCCTACGTAAATATTTAAAGACCTTTCTTTATCATCATCATAAAAAAGAGCGGGAAAATAAGGAAATATATCTTATGGAATAAAATTGATATTGTAACAAATAAATGTTAATAATTGAAAGGCCTAACAAAGACCTTTCTAAGTATATTAGAAAAAAAATATATATCAAAAGAAAAAATATATATCAAAAGAAAAAAATACATATCGGTTTCCAAGAGAAACAAAACTTCTCACATGATAACATAGCAGACGATGGGTGATAAAAACACAAAAATTCTATCAACTTTTTTGGCCCTGCAATTTAATCTAGATAAATACAACTTTTATTACACGGTATGTGTAGATATGTATATTTGTAAATTATTTCGTTAATATTTTAATATTAAATTGAATATTTACCTATTTAATTAGGTAACACTGTAATATATGTAATTTTATGGCACGGAATTTATTTTTTATCTTTTATAATACTTATTTATTACTTATTCAATCCTTTAAAATGACATTTTTAAAAAATTTTTAATTGATCCGCATTTTAAAGAGATACATAGATAAGTGTTTGGTAATTGAATTGTTCAAATTGGAGCGGTTGAGGACTCTAGCTGTCACTGTGACAAGGAAACCCAGGACTCGAGAGACACCTACTGTTGGAATGTCCACTTTTCTATAGCGCTAGACAACAGACAGTTACTATTGTTGGAGATCTTTATGAATTTGTAAACACCAGAGAGAATTGTAACAGATTTAACTATTTTTGTTAATATTTTTATGGCTATCTTTCTAACCTTGAAAGATCAGGTTCCTATATATATTACTAGACGAATGGCCCGGGCAACGCCCGGGGTTTACCCGAGTGCGAATATATTCTAAAAACGTTGACTTGGGTGGTCGCTATTAACAGGGTGGTCTGTATAGACAGGTGGATGCATCACACAGCTGATAACAGGGTTGTCTAGAGTGGTCGCTATAGACAGGGTGGTCTGTATAGACAGGTTTATGAGAGAGGCACAAACTTACAGGTTGTTGACGCCGCAATTCCCAGAGAGAGTGTTTTTTGTTGCATCATGCTGTGACTCACACGACGACCCAAGGTCAACAGGGGTGGAGCAGCAAGCTTAAGTCTATCACCGTCTGGCGGCGCTGCTTGCGAGTTATATCTACAATTCTGCAAATAACTCTAAGGATATTCAAGATATTCAAGAAATTATTTTTCGAAAACCTTTCCGGGGATATACCTAATAATATCCCAGAATTTCATGGCGATTGGATGTATGGTTTTTGAATAACAGGGTTGTCTAGAGGGGGGCAGGGAGGCCACGTGTTCGCTGGCGGCCAATGGGCGCGCATTCTATCCGTGAGCTTCAGACAAACAGACAAACAGACAGAATAAGGCAAATATATAAGTAGATTGTTTATCTTATTATTTTTTTTCTGTATAATATGTTTATAACTGTTTCTGTTTAAAAATGTAAATCGACGCAATTATACCTAGCCGGGATATCGGGTTTTGTGTGTTAAAATAAATAGGTAATTGAATTATTAGCATTTTAAAAATGTTATATGGATTTTTGTGCTTAATTCTTCTGTTAATGATAATAATGATGTTTCAGACGGAGCTATCACAGAACCTTCAAGCATTATCTGAGAGGGCAAAAACCGCTACGGAATTCATTCAAGGTCTTAAAGTCCAAACAGAAACCATCAATGTAAGTACACCTCTCCTTTTTCATTAAGAATTAACACACCTTTTTTATAAATAAGAAAATTTTCACAGAATTAAAGATAACTGGAAAAGTAAGGAAATGAATAATAAAAAATGATAAGTAATTGCTTTGTTTTTCATTTAAAACATCTAATGTTATTAATATAAAGAAATAACGCGCCATCTAAATATAGGAAATGAAAGTATTAAAGCACGAATGTTTCTTTTTCAAATAAAACAAACTTCTACTGTCCTTTCTGCGATAAAAAAAAATATATAAGGAAGGCTTGACTCATCAATGATGAACACTCCCAGCGGTTTCGCCAATTCAATCTACCAGACCGCTTCTTAGAGCTCTAACACTGTATTAGATCATTCTGCTTATATATGCTACATTGAAGGATGGAATCTCAGAAATGGTATTTAAGTACACTATGGACATTAGCTTTAAGCTTACGAATCAATTCTGTACTGCAATATCTGTCATAACCTCAAATTCGTTTGTAGTAATCGGAAATTTTTACTTTCATCCCAATTCCTGTAATGATACTCACTTAGATTTTATAAGAAACTTGATTAATACTTATTCAAATAACCCTATAGTCCTATGCGGAGATTTCAATTCCCGTCATCCAATCTGGTTCGATAAAATAACAAATTCAAATGGTTACAAATTGCAAACAATAATAAATGAAAATCACTTGTACATTCACAACGATAAAACTCCAACATGTAGAGGTGCAAGTATAGTAGATCTAACAATCTCGAATAGACTTTCAATAATTATGATCAGACATTGGACCACCTCATCACTGACGAATATTTCTGATCATTTGGCAATTCAATTTGAAATTCACTCAAAATTTAATTATATAAAAGATAAACAGAATTCTACATGGAAATTCAATGAAAAACACGCCAACTGGACAAATTTCTCCAAAAATCTCAAGTATCAAGAATTTATCAAATTAAAGAATGAGGCAGATATGGTGGAAAATTGCACGGATATTGATAAAGTTGTAAACAAACTCACGGATAACATAATAGAAGCAGCTTACATATCCTTAAAAGTAAAATCAAACAACTACGCATATGATGCAGGTATAAAATGGTGGAATAAAGAACTTGAACTAATGAAAACACATTTTCATTATGTAAGAAACTTATTTTATCACAGTAAGACTATCGATGCAACAAGATTTAAACAAGTCAGAAACAAATTTAATAATATGATAAAGAAAGCAAAGAGAAATAGTTTGAAAATTTCATCGAAGAAAATGAATCAAATGATCCTTTTGGTAACGCATATAAAATTTTCAAAAAGCTCAAATCCTCAAACAAGCAAAAAGGGCTTCCCATAATAGACAACAATCAAGAATCAGAAAAAGAAAAACGCATTACAGACATAATAAATGTATTAATTGCAGATGACAGAATTGATCAAGACAACCAACAACAAGAATTGGTTAGAAGTTACGAACCTTTTCTAAGGAATTCAAGCGCTATCCATATTGATACCGAAGAAATAGAATATCTAATTGACAATACCAATGTTAAAAAGTCACCAGGTCAAGATTATATCAGTAATAACATGATAAAATACTCAAAGACTCTGATACTTCCTGTGCTCTACATTCGTTATTAAATAAATGTATTCAGATGGGATATTTTCCAAGGGAATGGAAAACGACAGTTTTAAAAATTCTAATGAAACCAAACAAATCTAACGTCGAATCAATAAAAAGCTATCGACCTATTTCGTTAACATCTAATCTGTCTAAGATCTACGAAAAAGTTATTAAAAAGAAAATTTATGAATATTATATGCAAAACAATTTATTAAGTCCCAAACAGCATGGATTCATCAAGTCAAAATCTACTATTACAGCCTTAAATAATATAATCGATATAATAATGGAACACAAAACCAAAGAACTGACAGCTCTGGTCACAATAGATATTGCGGGAGCCTTTGATAATGCATGGTGGCCTGCGATTTTAAAAATAATAGATGAAGATAATTTGCCGGAAAGTTTAATAAGGACTATTCAATCATATTTCAAATCGAGGAAAACGAAATTTACATATGAGAACTTAACAATAAATAAACAAATTACAAAGGGATGTCCGCAGGGTGGCCCGCTATCTCCACTACTATGGATAATATTACTAAACGATCTTTTGATCAAATATCAAGTTCCTAATAGTGAAGTGGTATGTTATGCGGATGATGTTTCAATTATATGCTGGCACAACAATTGCAAAGACCTGAAATTAGTTATAGAACAGGCATTAAATACGATTGATGTATGGTGTAAGAGTAACAAACTTGAAATAAGTCTAGAAAAAACTAATATACTTTATTTACATAACAAAGAAAAAATCCCAATCAAATTTAATAATGAAATAATCATACCAACTCTGAAGACCAAAATTTTAGGAATAATAATTGCAAATCACAGAAGAAGAAACAAAATAAATTTTACATACCACATAGAAGAAATAGTAAATCGTACAAAACGTTTTAAAAATTATCTCTTCTCAATTTGCGGGAAATCTTGGGTCTAAGCACCCAGAAAAGGCTAACTTTATATAAATCCATTTTTAGACCAATACTTACATATGGAGCCGAAATTTGGTTCAAATATTTAAATAAAAAATGTTTACAAAAATTAAATTCAACCCAATATCAAATACTGACATGGTGTATACAAGCCTATAAATCCACATCATATAGCTGTGTTCATAGTTTGGCCAACATTCCTCTGATCTCGGACTTTATCGAATCCAGAATCATGATATCTGATCTGAGAAACTTATCCACAGATGATCAACAAATTTATGACCCATTTATTCCAGGAATTATAGATACCTTTCTCAAATCAAGAATGAATGTTCTGAAAAACGAAGCAAATAATACTTTCTTAAGCTTTTTTCCCCAAGAAATCCCTAAATACTTTCGTCCAAATTTTTATAATACTCAATTTGTTACAAACCACGGAAATTTCAAAAGTTTTTTAAATAGAATAAAGGCAGTGGAGGATTCAAGTTGCTTTTGTGGTATGGAGGAACAAACCTCAAGACATCTACTGATCGACTGCCCAGCATTTCAAGATTACAGAATGAAGAATGAACTAGTTGTTTATGAATTAAACGATTTGATTTCCAATAAAAAATCATATCTAAAGTTCAATTTATTTTGTAAATACATTCTAAAATTTCTACAAAATCTGGATCTCTAATGTTTTTATTCGTTAAATAATGTAAATAACTCATGTAAATAGACTTTTCTCCTTGTTTGGCGCAAGTATCCCTTGCGGGATATAGCGCTTTGGAAATAAAATAATTGTAATAGTAGAATTACATTCAAATATTTGCATCGAGCAATGCTCTTCTGCAAACAATAAAGACAAGGCCAGTTAGGCATAAATTAATACAAAGCAATAACTCGCCATTTGTATATAGGAAATGAAAGAATATTAAAGCACAAATATTTCTTTTCCAAATAAATCAAACTTTTTTCTACTGTCAACCTTACTGCGATGGAAAATATTGGGATGACTTGACCTTTATACTTATTTAAGATAAATATTGTATACATTATTCAATGTCAACAATAAAGCATCATCAATACAAGGTACGTTCATTAATTTCCTGAAATCTTCCGTTAAAAAAAATAATTTAATATATATTTTTTAAAATATGCCCCTCCTGCCTCAGCACACCTGTTCCATCTTTTTTTTTTTTTTTTCAATTGTCGCGAAGCAAATGATAAAATCATCTTTCAAGAGGCTCCTCAAGGTTGCCTTCGATTCAGCTTGTATCATATTAATGCACAATCATCAATAATTATTTTATTTGACAAACCATAAAGATGATAATTTGTATATATGAATACCTAGATATTAGCTATATATCATTCAATATATCCACCTTCCCTCTGTACACATCTGGTCCAGCTTTCTTTCCAACTCACAAAAGTACTTTGGTAAAATGCGACATCTTGCTTTCTGAACCACCCCCCTAACCTTGTATGTACATGGCGCGTTGTCAAATTTCCTTTCTTTTAAATTCATGTTCAATTCAGGATAGAACAAAAAGTCATTAGGAGCTAAGTCGGGGGAATAGGGTGGATGAGGGAGCTGTGTGGTTGAATGCTTGGCTGACAACTGTAAAACAATATGGGCTGTGTGCGGTCTCGCATTATCGATGTGAAGTATCTAGTCATTATTTTGCCATCTTTCAGGTATTTTAAGACGCATTGTCTCCCTTAAACGCTTCATTATCCCTAATTAAATACCTTGATTAACTGTACATACAAAAGGAATAAATTCATGGTGAACCAAAGCGTTAATATAGAAAAAAGTAACAAGCAATGTCTTGATTTTGGATTTTGCAAACTTTGTCTTTTTGGGCTTTGGTTCCTCTCTTTCAATCCATTGGCTGGATTGACGTTTGGTTACTGGGTCATACTGATACACCCATGTATCATCCCCGTTAGTCATATTTTGACTCCACTCTGGATCAATTCAAGTCTCCACGGTCATCTAAGTCTAGATAAGACGAGATATAATGTCTGTACAGACGATGTACAGCCTCCACGGCCACAGAAGGGTTGACCCGTCGGTCACCAACCAATCCCAGCAGGACGTGAGGTCCATGGAGAACGGTGGAGTCACCCGGCAACGACCTCAAACATCGTTAGGCCTAGTTATTTCCCCGGGTCCACTGGACCTTTCTGTTAGACAGGGCTGTTATCACGAGGGCTCGGCCGGGTGCGATTCTTCGACACTTCCAACCCACTGATGCTTCCTCTACGCTTTCCTTTCCACAAATCTTGAATCTATCAATACAGAGGGTGTTTCATTTTTAAAATAACGATTTTGCAACGCTCTAGCTCGCGAAAGAAACACGCGATTCGCGCGATGTTATATTTATTCGAAAGAACAAGTATTGGTTTATATTTAATCAAAATACTATATATTTTTATATATTCGAAATTCCTAGAACTAAAAGTAATTTTGTAAAAGTTTACGTTTTCAGACTTTCCGAGAAGAAATACTCTTTTACCCAAATTATTAAAATTATGAAAGAATACTGAGAGAGAGATATTACTAAGTTCACATTCAGTCACATAATAACGGGAAAAAATAGATATCTATGAAATAAAGGGAAAATATTCTTTTGAAAAAAAAAGGTGCCTGTGTGTATTAGCGATTCAATATTGAAAATAATAGAATATGCAGTTTTCTATTGGCATTTGAGTTAATCGAAAGTTTGTTTCATTCGGGTTTAAAAGAAACATCCGTGCTTTATGTTGATTTATTTCTTTTTTTGGTATATCATTATGATTTGTTGATACTTTGCGACCTTCTTGCGGGCGTCTTTTCTGATCTAATGACCGGGGAAATCCTGTTTATAGCTCAATTCTATCACATTGCTTGTTTTCGATAGTCAGTTTAAAGATTAGAGATGTTATCGGGACAATATCACGGCATGGTGGCATGAGTAGAGCATTTTAAAAAGGAAAATTCCAGTGAGAGATGAATTGTATAGTTACAAAGGTAAGTTGGCATCCCTAATTTTCACACCAGAGAACTATCAATTCTCCACACCATACTCTCTATTAGATAATCTCTACTCTCCCCAGTGATGAAGCATGTTATCTACGCTTTATTCGTAGATCGCGAAATGCGTGGTGTCGCTGGAGACCCGCTGGCGATTCTCCACCAATCTCTGTAGCGGTGGTAGAGGCGCCATGTACATACAAGGTTAGGGGGTGGTTCAGAAAGCAAGATGTAGCATTTTACCAAAGTGCTTTTGTGAGTTGGAAAGAACGCTGTACCAAATGTGTACAGAGGGAAGGTGGATATATTGAATGATATATAGCAAATATCTAGGTATTCATATATACAAATTATCATCTTTATGGTTAGTCAAATAAAATAACATTATTGATGATTGTGCATTACTTATTGACCCAACCTTGTATTCACTCGAGAGGTCATTTTTTAACTATTAGATTGATAAACGCTTCCAAATTTTTATACAGTTAAAACTATAAACAATTATAACTCCTGAAAAGTAAATTCCTCTACAATACTATAAATAATAAACAAAACGGCTTCCCAGGATGAGTATCTTGTTTTATTTCATATTCCTCTCAAGCTTTCAGGTTCCACAAACCTTTTTAAAAGAGTAAAGGATGACGTATGCATGGCGGTTATAAAGAGATAAAACATCCACCATTAACCAATATTTTTAAAATCAAATATGTTTTAACTATTCTAATCAAACTAATGAAAAACATACACAGCGCCATTTTCTCATTACATTTTAAATACAAGAAAATAAGACCAAATCCATATAATTTACTAGTGTGTGACGTTTCGGCAACAGCGTTGTTACCATCATCAGACAAAAGTGTAAATCAATTATTCTTTTGTCTGATGACGATAACAACGATGTTGCCTAAAAATCACACACTATTAATTTATTTGTATCAGGTCTTATTTTCTTATCTCTATAATCTATAATTAGATAATGAAAATGCATATATTAGATTTAATTAAATTTATATTTTGCCAATATTTCGAGGCATTACATTTTTGTATACACGAACTCAGCGCCGCATAGTGTTATAATATCACAGTTGAAATAATTTAAAATACAAAGTAGGTGGGGGAAATTTTTGCATGAAAAAATTATTTAAAAATTACGATCAGAATAAGTTAAATATCTTAAAATATTAAAGGAAAAATAATGAGGTCTATCTTATATTTTAAAATATTTGTAATAAGTACATAAAATATAATTCATTGAGAGATAATTATATTTTATGAGCCCTACACCAAAGGCCGCACCAAGCAGATCGGTCAAAATTGACTGTGACAATGAACCAAGTCAGTCACCAGAACTACAACACAGTGAGTATAAAAAAGAAAAAGGCATCTCCTTATCGTGCAAATGAAAGTTGTTGAAAGCTTGCGTCATTTTTCTTGATTAATCAAGAATGGGTATTTGGCCAAATCTGGAATAATTAAAAAATCAACGAATAGGTGGTATTTATTCCGATGGATGGCGCAAACCATCAGCAACTTTCAGTTGCACGATAAAGAGATGCCTTTTTAATAATTTATGCACCTTATCACAGCACAATATCACATTTGTACTTTTTTTTACAAGTGAGTATCTACGGGACCAGGGAAGAAGAGGGGGAGAGTTCAATAGAAAAGAGCAAGAAAAAAGGTTAAACAGATGGAAGATATATCATGTTTAGGACACATTCTTTCCGAAAAAGCTGAAGGTGTGCTTTTTGTAATGGGGAATTTTGATCCTCTTGATCATTTTTCTGCCAAGACATGTCTCTATAAGTATCATCTCAACATTGAACTGAGAGATCCTGTCCTTGTCTGGTGGAGGACAAGATGGAGGAACCTTCCTTCCTGACAACAGTTATTTTTAATATTTAATCACCAAATTGTAAATAATCACATTTATCTTTGTTTAATTTCTTATTAATTCTCGTAACAATAAACTAAGAGTATCAATAAAATATTTTGAATTGTCAATTGATCATTTTCTCAGCTAAGCACTATACCTAGCGCCATACTTTCCAAAAATTCCAACCTTCTTGATACGTTTGGCCATTTTATTTATTTAATCCTTTGCTAGCAATTTTAGATAATAAAGTAAACTTCTAAGGATGACTATCTTTTATTAAACGTTTTTCGAGCTTTCGGGATAACGCCCTTCTACAGAAAAATTGATACAAAATGAAACTTAACTATGGCAAGTTATATGTACATATAAAATGAAAGGATTTAAAAGCACGAATGTTTCTTTTATACATAAAACGAACTTCTACTGCCCTTACTGCAATGAAAAAATATATTGGGAGGGCTTGGCTCATCAGTGGTGAACCCTCCCAGCGGTTTCGCCAATTTAATCCACCAGACCGCTTCTCAGTGCTCTAATACTGTATTGGATGATACTGCTTATATACGCAGCATTGAAGGATGGAATCTCAGAAATGGTTTTCAAGAAAACTATGGACATAAGCTTATAGGACAGTAGAATTACATTCAAATATTTGCATCGAGCAATGCTCTTCCGCAAACAATAAAGACAAGGTCAGTTAGACATAAAATTTGTATTATGTAAAAAAGAAACATTCGTGCTTTAATACCTTTCATTTTATATGTATAGATGGCGCGTTATTTCTTTGTGTTAAGTTATATGTACATTATAAAATTTTATTTTATTTATAAAAATGAAATACGGAAATTTTAATTTTGCTTACGAGAGAGTAAATAGATTGCCGTATATACATATAAATGTGAAAATTAAGAAAACAATTAGAAAAATGTCAGGCGGTAATAATAAAAACAACAAAAGACACATCCTGATCGCTCACATGAACATTTTAGATGACAGAGCGCCATCTAGTGGAACAAAATGAACTAAACGTTGATTCAGGCTTGTTTCGTGATATCTGGCCATGTATAAAACAGTCGGTGGCCAGCGGTACAAACCGTCGATTCCCGACAGCCATGAACCGTGATCGAATCCCGCATTGTACACTCTTTTTTTCTTTTTTATGTGAAGAACCTGTTCTTATTCTTCTTTGTAAATAACATAAGCTAGGTTGCTCTTTTAGAGAAGTTTGTATTGTATATAAAAGAAACATTCGTGTTTAAATCCTTTCATTTTATATGTATAGATGACACGTTATTGCTTTGTATTAATTTATTCCTAACTGGCCTTGTCCTTATTGTTTGCGGAAGAGCATTGCTCGATGCAAATATGTATATATAATTCTACTGTCATATAAGCTTATGTCGATAGAGTTTTTGAAAACCCTTTCTGAGATTCTACCCTTCAAGTAGAAGTTTATATTGTATATAAAATAAACATTCGTGCTTAAATCCTTTCATTTTATATATATGTGGTAACCAAGGGTCAAACCTGTAGTAACCGAGAGGGACAGTCAGGGCGTGGAGAGTTTTCCAGTGCCTCTCTGCACTTTGGAAGACCTTTAACAGTTTTCACAGAGTACAGGCAGTCGTGGTCGAGGCAGAGTGGAAAGCTTGGGAATGTCCACACACAAGAAACGAAGAGGCACAGTTGTAGTAGGAAAGTTCCGTGAACAGATAGGAGTCGAGCTAAGAGCAAGATGGAGAAAGAAGGTTTCTTACTGTTTTACATGGTCGATGAGGTGGACCTGGCTGCAACCAACAAGGGCTCACGCCGACGGTGAAGTGACTATCTAAATAGGGCTAAAACCCAGGTTTTTTATATACCATTCCCGAGGAGGAGGGGGGAGAGATGTGAGAATTTGGACTTTGAACGTCTGCGGCATTCTGCACCCTTTGACCTTGATGGCAACGACTCGCCAAATTCCTTTTTAAGGTTGATTTCTATTTCTCTCTCGATCTTTTGCTTAGCTCAGCTCTTAATCTATTACATAGTTTCATTTATTTATCCTCAGTTTGTCAAAGTACATTGCATCAGCAATGACACATGTCAATCATGCGTATAATTATTAATAGATGTGTTTCTATATACTGTACAACATGACAATCTTGTTATAAGTATTATAAAATATAGGGTTGTTGGTTTAAATTACCATATATATATATATACTAGCGGATGTGCCCGGCTTCGCCCGGGTTTTACCCGAGTGAATGTTTGTATAACGAACATTTGTTAAAACAATTCTCTATAAACTTATAAAACGTACTCGGCTTCGCCCGGGGTTTTACCCGAGTAAAGGTTTGTCTAGCGAACATTTGTTAAAACAATTCTCTAAAAACTTATTAAAAAAAAAGATATATTTTGATAATTTGAAACTCGTAAATTTGAATCTCTCGATAAAGGGAACATTTTTTCCCGGTCCCTGTGTGCCGTGTCATCCTGAATTTTGTCTTTCCTAATTTTCTACATTAGAAAATCATAGTTTTATCTAGTGAACATTTTTTCCTGGTCCCTTGAAAAATACTCGATAAGTTGAATAAAATCAATATTAATTGGTTCCCTCGGTAATTGGAAGTTAAAGGAATAGTATCTTCGCCTTGGAATTGTATCATTATTCTTGTCTCAAATAAATTGCCGTGTCATCCTGAGATAATCTTACTTTTGATAAATAATATTTAAGATAACAAACTTAGTGATAAGAAAACTTGTTATCATCGTCACAATGGGGGCGCTGCTTGCGAGTTAAATCTACAAATCTGCAAATAACTCTAAGGATATTCAAGATATTCATGAAATTATTTTTCAAAAACCTTCCCGGTGATATACCTAATAATATCCCAAAATTTCACGGCGATTGGATGTATGGTGTTTGAATCTATAGAGTACAGACAGACAGACAGACATTCAATTATATATATATAGATTTACTCTTCATTGTTGGCTTTTTATCTTACATTCATTCTTCATTGTTGGCTTTTTATATTACATTTACTATTCATTGTTGGCTTTTTATCTTACATTCACTCTTCATTGTTGGCTTTTTATATTACATTTACTCTTCATTGTTGGCATTTTATCTTACATTCATTCTTCATTGTTGGCTTTTTATATTACATTTACTCTTCATTGTTGGCTTTTTATCTTACATTCACTCTTCATTGTTGGCTTTTTATATTATATTTACTCTTCATTGTTGGCTTTTTATCTTACATTTATTCTTCATTGTTGGCTTTTTATATTACATTTACTCTTCATTGTTGGCTTTTTATCTTACATTCATTCTTCATTGTTGGCTTTTTATATCATATTTACTCTTCATTGTTGGCTTTTTATCTTACATTCATTCTTCATTGTTGGCTTTTTATATCATATTTACTCTTCATTGTTGGCTTTTTATCTTACATTCATTCTTCATTGTTGGCTTTTTATATTATATTTACTCTTCATTGTTGGCTTTTTATCTTACATTTATTCTTCATTGTTGGCTTTTTATATTATGTTTACTCTTCATTGTTGGCTTTTTATCTTACATTTATTCTTCATTGTTGGCTTTTTGTATTACATTTACTCTTTATTGTTGGCTTTTTATCTTACATTCATTCTTCATTGTTGGCTTTTTATATCATATTTACTCTTCATTGTTGGCTTTTTATCTTACATTCATTCTTCATTGTTGGCTTTTTATATTATATTCTGACCAAAATCTATCTGTGAACTTCACACAGACAGAATAAGGCAATTATATAAGTAGATTTACTCTTCTTTGTTGGCTTTTTATCTTACATTCATTCTTCATTGTTGGCTTTTTATATTACATTTACTATTCATTGTTGGCTTTTTATCTTACATTCACTCTTCATTGTTGGCTTTTTATCTTACATTCATTCTTCATCGTTGGCTTTTTATATTACATTCACTCTTCATTGTTGGCTTTTTATCTTACATTGAATCTTCATTGTTGGCTTTTTATATTACATTTACTCTTCATTGTTGGCTTTTTATCTTACATTCACTCTTCATTGTTGGCTTTTTATATTATATTTTTAGATTGAGATTATTAGCTAGTATGTAAAAAAATTAACTCTGTTGAAATTTAATTTTGTATTTATATATAAATAAAATTAACTCTGTTGATTTTTTTGTATTTAATCGATAACAGCGAAGTTACGCATGTTAATGTTAGGAAATATATTTTGATGTTAAGCAAAACCTGCTCCATCTCGTTTTACATAAATGTTGAAAATTTGGTTGAAATTGATGCATTGTAACGAAAGTTTTTAGCGAACACCACTTATGAAATTTACATTTTATTAATATAGATATGTTATATTAAAATATTTTATTTAAAATTGTTATATTAAAGTATTATTTTATTCAAAATTATATTTCATCTATTCAAATACTCTGTTAAATCGACCGCCAGAGGTCACGCTTACCCTATATAAAACCGATTGTTGTTGTTTCACGTTGGCCGGCTCAAAACCTTTGTACATTATGTAAATAAACTTTTCTTTTTTATTCCTACGCCTTAAGCCAGGCAGTACTTTTATCAAATTATGTTTTTATATATCTCATAAGCTCAGTTAAAGCGATTTCTAATCTTAACTATTTTTATTATTTTACTTTCAAGATTTAACCACGACTGCATCACCAATACCATTTAGTACTAAAAAGAACCAGCAAATAACTCCATGGCATAAACCTCAACATGATCTAAAATTCAAGCAGAAAATCTCTTTTCTTTATATAAGATATATATGACGCGCTATTGCTTTTTGCTAATAAAGTTATTTTGGAACAGATAAAATATTTGGCCAACCTATTTCTTGATCTATCATGTAGGGTCGAGATATGCCTTTTTATTGTTTTAAGGCCTATAAATGTAATATTGCAATGCTAACCATTGTGCAGACTAAAAACCCAGAAGTTTAAGCTTAAGAGTAGTCAAATATGAATTAAAAAAAAAATGCTTTCAAATTCAGTTTACTTAATAAAAAAAATATAATCAATATATATGTTATATATAAAAATTATTTAATTTTATATTATAATTTGCAAAACAAAATACCCTGTAATGTCGACCACCAGATGTCGCGGCTTTCCCTATATAAACCTATTGTTGTTGTTTCCCGTTGGCCGGCTCAAATATTTTTGTACATATGTAAATACGTAATCTTTTATTTTCTTCCTTACGCCTCAAATTAGGTATTTCTTCTTAATTCTTTCATTAGCACAATTAAATAAAATTGTGATTCAAAACTGTTTTTTTTTTTAATTATTTTTACCACGACTGCAATATCATAATTGAATATATTTTAAAAATACGTTTGTGTATATAGAGTTCATTCTCTGTATTAACGTTTTTTTAATCGTCTGATATAGTTTTGAGATTTACTCTATTGATGATGATGATATTCAATCAATGAACTATATTAAATTTTCTAAATTTTCTTAACTTCATTAAAATCATGGATTAAAAAAAAAACTTTAAAAAATTTCATCTTTACATTTTTAAGCATGTAAATTAACATTTAATTTTTTTTTCTATTTTAAGGCTTAACTCTAAATTACATTTTGATTTTTTTATAAATTAAATTTAAGAGAGTTCGTTAGCAATAATTTTTTTAAATCAGAATTTTTAGCTTTGTTAGTTTTTCAGTTTTTTTAGACTACAAAAGAAAAGTTTAAAAAAAGGAAATGCTTCGCTATTATTGGCTGAACCATTCTACTCTCTATACAGGTCTCCACCCAAGATGGCGAAATGTTTAATCTAGTCAGAAGATCCATCACTTCCGGTGTCTGCTGCTGTTGCTAATTGGTTTAGTCGGCTGCTCTCCAATTTGCTGATTGCTTTGGTGCTTCCACCTAGTGTTGTTTTAGCGAACTAAAATTGTATATTATTCTGTTGTTCAAAATTATGCTAACAAGCACACAATTCTAGAGAGAGAGAGAATTTGTAACAACTAATTTTGAAAAAAAAAAGTGTAAAATTCAGTTAAAGGAAGTTGTACCTTTTAGCATGTATATCGGGATTGAGACAATAACTCTGGAATATATTACAGTGACCTTTATTGAAGACTTACAAACAAAACTTAAGGAAGTTGTACCTTTTAGCATGTATATCGGGATTGAGACAATAACTCTGGAAGATATTACAGTGACCTTTATTGAAGACTTACAAACAAAACTTAAGGAAGTTGTACCTTTTAGCATGTATATCGGGATTGAGACAATAACTCTGGAAGATATTACAGTGACCTTTATTGAAGACTTACAAACAAAACTTAAGAAAGTTGTACCTTTTAGCATGTATATCGGGATTGAGACAATAACTCAGAAAGATATTACAGTGACCTTTATTGAAGACTTACAAACAAAACTTAAGGAAGTTGTACCTTTTAGCATTATATCGGGATTCAGACAATAACTCTGTAAGATATTACAGTGACTTTTATTGAAGACTTACAAACAAAACTTAAGGAAGTTTTACTTTTAGCATGTATATCGGTATTCAGACAATAACTCTGAAAGATATTAAAGTGACCTTTATTGAAGACTTACAAACAAAACTTAAGGAAGTTGTACCTTTTAGCATGTATATCGGGATTGAGACAATAACTCTGAAAGATATTACAGTGACCTTTATTGAAGACTTACAAACAAAACATAAGGAAGTTGTACCTTTTAGCATGTATATCGGGATTGAGACAATAACTCTGAAAGATATTACAGTGACCTTTATTGAAGACTTACAAACAAAACATAAGGAAGTTGTACCTTTTAGCATGTATAACGGGATTGAGACAATAACTCTGAAAGATATTACAGTGACTTTTATTGAAGACTTACAAACAAAACTTAAGGAAGTTGTACCTTTTAGCATGTATATCGGGATTCAGACAATAACTCTGAATGATATTACAGTGACCTTTATTGAAGATTTACAAACAAAACTTAAGGAAGTTGTACCTTTTAGCATGTATATCGGGATTCAGACAATAACTCTGAAAGATAATACAGTGACCTTTATTGAAGACTTACAAACAAAACTTAAAGGAAGTTTTACTTTTAGCATGTATATCGGGATTGAGACAATAGCACTAAAAGATATTTGATACATAGTGACCTTTATTGAAGACACACGAGATAACCAAGTGTAAACAAAATTGCCTCTGTTTCTTAAAAAAAAAAAAGAATAAAAGCAGGTATCATCAAACCTAAAATTAAACATGGTATTTTATTTAAAAATCACTATATAAATATGTAATCTATATGCAAATTTTTATTTAAGAATATTTTTGTCACATAGAAATTAGGAAAGATACAACTATCAGAATAACACAGCAATTTATTTAATGCGGGCAAAAATCAAAGAGACTCAATGAGAGGAAGTTTACAGAGTAAAAAAATATAAATATAAAAAAATGATAATTTGTTCATATTGTTACGTAGAAAAATAAAAAAGGCAAACTTCAGCATGACACAGCAATTTATTTAAGACAAGAACAAACTAAAATTTAACAAATACAGGAGAAGCCATAAGGGAAGTATACAGAGTAACAATATATAAATATCAAAATATATATTCATAAAATATAAATAATTCGCTACCACATATATATTAATAGATACTCTGTTATAATATATTTTTGTTATGTTGCATTAACGCGCCATCTGTTATGAAAATTAGAAACTATTATAGACGCGTATGATTCTTTTTAAAAATTAAACCATATCTACGGCCCTTACTGCAACGGAGAAATTAATGAGAGGAGCTGGCTCTTCAATGATGAACTCTCCGAGCGGTTTCGCCAGTTTAAAACTGCTGGGAGAGTTCATCACTGAAGAGCCAGGCCCTCTCATTAATTTCTCTATCGTAGTAAGGGCAGTAGATATTATGTACTAGCGCGCCATCTGTTATCAAATTTCGAAACTATTTTAAAGGCGTAAGATTATTTTTTAAATTAAACAATATCTACTGCCCATACTGCAATGGAAAATTAAAGGGAGGGCCTGTCTCATCAGTGGTGAACCCTCCCAGCGGTTTCGCCAGTTTTATCTACCATTGGCGAAATAATGCCGCTGGGAGGGTTCACCACTGATGAGCCAGGCCCTCCCTTTAATTTTCCATTGCAGTAAGGGCAGTAGAAATTGTTTAATTTAAAAAAGAATCATACGCCTTTAAAATAGTTTCGAAATTTGCAGTAGCTATTGTTTACTTTTTAAAAGAATCACACGCGTCTAAAATAATATCTTTTGTATTTAAAAAACATATTATTTTATTGTTTTTAGTTCGTTTTTTGTACCCGACTCAGTGTAGATGTCGTGTAGGGAGCGTATCGTGTAGAATTTACTGTAAATAAAAATCAAATTTAGGATTTTTCCCACAATCTCTACAATAATTACGGGATGTTATCCCATATAAATTCAGGGTGACAAAAGAAGTTGACCGTTATATAAATACTGCGACATATTAGCGACATAAGGGAGAGAGGAGGTTGACACCCAATTATTTCCACTCTAAACAATGTCACCAGTAACTTTAAAAAAACAAAAAGAAAGCTTTAAGTCTGTTTCTCTCGCGCCAAAGTCTATTAACCAACGTCCCACGCTACTTCTTCTACTTTTTTGAAAAAGTTTTTTTTTTTTTCGGTTGAAAATTTCAGGAAAAATTCACCCTAAGGTTAAGCTTACGAAACTGGATTAAACCTTTCTTCATTTAATCATTTTTTTTACTTATTTCTTCATTTGCTCCACATTTCTTATCTTGATAGAACTCTGTACTCTTCATTTATATATATATAGTGACAAATCATTAGTTTTTTTTTTATATTTTTCATTTATACATTTAAGTACCATCTATCGATTAAATTTGTAGCATTTTAATTTAATGGAAATGATAAGTCACAATTTGGATTATTCTATATACAGTTACGAGCGTCATGCGTGGCCTCTGTCACCGTTTGCTTTTTTTTTTAATGGCGCCCTCCTATTGGTCGGCTACGATCACGCCACCTTTGCCTGTAACTATTGTGTTGGAGCGCGTCGCTCCTTAAATAAATGCATATATTAGTTAATAACCAAATGGAATCCTCTCTTTCTTTTTCCCAGTAAGAGACGCCTACGGAAGCCAACAGTACATAGACAGATAAAGCACATAGGCTATAGTTATTAACTAAAATATGCATTTATTTAAGGCGCCAATTTATAATTGTAACAAATAGTATTTGAATCAAAACATTCAATCGGGTAAAACACGGGCGTTGCCCGGGTCATTCGGCTAGTAGATTATAAAGACAAGTGAATTAGACCAAATCCAAATAAATAAATATTGTGTGACGTTTCGGTAACATCTTCAGACAAAAGTACTGTTCAGTTAATTCATAATTTTCATAAAGTCAATAAAATTCAGTAAATTTATTCATTTGGATTTAGTCGTTTCACCTTGTGTTTAATGGTATTTGTTTCTTTTTAATAATAGTAATTTGTTATTAAACCATATTTGCAGAATTAACTTTGCTCGATGCAATTCCTTGTAATTATATGTATGTACCTCTATAGTCCTACAAGCTTATGTTCATAGGTTTCCTCTAAACACCTCTAAGCTTCATTCCTTAGTAAATACAAGGTATATGAGAAAACCAATCTAATACAATAGTAGAGCGTTCTAGAGATTTATTTGGGGAAATCGCTGAGAGGATTCACCTCTGATGATCCAAGTCTTCTCATTCAATAGCTTATATCATTGCAGTAAGGTCTGTAGAAATAATATTTGATGATATTGTAGCGTAGAAATCAAGCCTTGAAATATGCTAAGATGTAAAAGTATTTATTGATGACGTCATAGCGACGAGTCGACAATTATTAACAAGTCAGCCTAAACTATCTACAGCTAGGGAATCTTAAGCAAGCAAGCAGAAAAATATTTTAAAGATGATTTCACAAATACAGAGTAATATATATATTTTATAATCTGTTGCGTATTTTCATTGAATAATATTAAATTAAATAATAAAATATTTCTTCACCACAATATTATTAAACACATAGCCAGTAATTAAATTGCTACAATATATTTTCGTTACCATCAGCGTTCCATATTACTAGTATAATTAAAACGCTATAGAACTACAATGCTAGGTTTAAGAAATTAAATCTATTTTTGACGCTTATGATTATTTTTGAAATAAAACAATTTTATACTGCCCTTACTGCAATGGTGAAATAATGGGAGGACTTGGCTCATCACTGAATCATATATTTATACAGTTACGAGCGTCATTCTTCATCTCCTAATCATTTATCAACTCTGTCACCATTTGCTTTTTTTTTTTTTTTTGGAATTGCGCCCTCCTATTGGTTGGCTACGATCACGCCACCTCTGCCCCCCCCCCCCCCCCCCATCATGTCCCCCACTCGCTTTTTCGTTTTTGTAACTATTGTGTTGGAGCGGGTCGCTCCTTAAATAAATGCATATATTAGTTAATAACTAAATGTAATCCTCTCTTTTTTTTCCCAGTAAGAGACGCCTACGGAAGCCAACAGTACATAGACAGATAAAGCACATAGGCTATAGTTATTAACTAACATATGCATTTATTTAAGGCGCCAATTTATAATTGTAACAAATAGTATTTGAATAAAAACATTCAATCGGGTAAAACACGGGCGTTGCCCGGGTCATTCGGCTAGTATATTTATAAATATATGAATTTCCACTGTCCCCTCACAAAGTCCATAGTTCATTTAAAATACTTTTTCTAAGAGTTTTGCTTCAGTATCGTTATAAGAAATGTAAAACAGCCAAATTCAATATTACAGCAGTATGGTAGATTAAACTGGCGAAACCGTTGGGAGGATTCACTACTGATGAGCCCGGCCCTCCCCATTATTTTATCACTAGCCGAATGACCCGGGCAACGCCCGTGTTTTACCCGATTGAATGTTTTGATTCAAATACTATTTGTTACAATTATAAATTGGCGCCTTAAATAAATGCAAATGTTAGTTAATAACTATAGCCTATGTGCTTTATCTGTCTATGTACTGTTGGCTTCCGTAGGCGTCTCTTACAGGGAAAAAGAAAGAGAGGATTCCATTTGTTTATTAACTAATATATGCATTTATTTAAGGAGCGACCCGCTCCAACACAATAATTACATAAACGAAAAGGCGAGTGGGGGGGGGGGGGGACAAAGGTGGCGTGACCGTAGCCAACCAATAGGAGGGCGCCATTCCAAAAAAAAAAAAGCTAACGGTGACAGAGATGAAAACTGATGACTGATTGTTGATTAGGAGATGAGGAATGACGCTCGTAACTGTATATAGAATTGCAGTAAGGGAAGTAGTAAATAGTTTTATTTTAAAAAGAATCATACGCCGTCAAAAATAGTTTAAATTTCTTATAACAGATGGCGCGCTAATACATCATGTTAGTTTTGTGGGTTTCTTTTGTTAATTTTTCAGTATTTGGAGACAATTGAAATAATTTATTGGCATCTTGCCAATACAGCGTTTTGTAATTATCCTTTGGAGACGTGATACTGGCCATGATAATCATGGTGGGTAGTAGTTAGCAAACGGTTTAAGATAAGCATCCCACATGTTTACACATGTTGTGTAAAACTAAAGGTACTGGTTTGAAGATGTATATAAAGAAATATATAAGACGTGTGGCAAGATTTCTCAACCGTATGGCTTGTTAAAACCTAACCTATGTATATCCAGGTCATGATAATAATGATGGGTAGGGAGTTAAGACTTCTTTCATTCTAGCTGCCTCACATATCGATATATGTACCGTGAATAGAACTTTACACTATATTGTTGGACAGCCCGTTGAACTTAACATTCCCTTAACACGTGGAGAAATTAATTCGACATAAGGGACACAAGTTGACATCCAATTATTTCAACTCTAAACAATTTCACCAGTAACTTTAAAAAAATCTTTAAGTTTGTTTTTCGCCAAAGTCTATTATTTAACGTTCTTGCTTTTTCTAGTTTTTTTTTAAGTTAAATTTTTCGGCTGAAATTTTCAGGAACAGAACTCACCCTAAGATTGAGCTTACGAAACTGGACTAAACCTTTCTTCATTTGATAATTTCTTTACTTATCTCTTCATTTTCTCCACAATTCTTATCTTAATAGAACTCTAACGGAACAACCTACAGAAGTACATTGAGATCTACGTCCAGAAGGTAGATGGGGTGCTGTTCTACAGTAGAACTACTAACTTGGCCCAGGTGAACGGCTACGTAGCACTGGTGAGGTTGGGCTGATGTAGTGCGTCATTGTAGTGGCTATCTACCAGGACTGACACACGTCTCTGGACTATAGTCCCCGGGGAGTCCCTCCATAAAGGACTAATACCAAATGGACTCTTCCCCCACCCCTCGAATTAGCGTTCTTCATCCCTCTTCCATTTATTTGTTAGCAGCCGAATCTAATTCCACCACGTACTTTGTCTCCTCTTTGTTGGAGCCAGTATATTGACAACTCTTCTATTCTCTTCATTGTTACAGTCGGACATATATTTAAATGTGTAGACATGTGGTGTATTTACAGTACAGGCTGTCACAACCCTCTACCCACCATGTTATCATGGCCTGGTACTACATGTGTAGACATGTGGTGTACTTACAGTACAAGCTGTCACAACCCATTACCCACCATGTTATCATGGCCTGGTACTACATGTGTAGACATGTGGTGTACTTACAGTACAAGCTATCACAACCCTCTACCCACCATGTTATCATGGCCTGG
Source organism: Cordylochernes scorpioides (assembly GCA_030710605.1). Classification (NCBI taxonomy): domain Eukaryota; kingdom Metazoa; phylum Arthropoda; class Arachnida; order Pseudoscorpiones; family Chernetidae; genus Cordylochernes; species Cordylochernes scorpioides. Next base: position 37,979,206 of record CP092874.1, read on the forward strand.
TACAACATGTGTAGACATGTGGTCTACTTACAGTACAAGCTATCACAACCCTCTACCCACCATGTTATCATGGCCTGGTACTACATGTGTAGACATGTGGTCTACTTACAGTACAAGCTATCACAACCCTCTACCCACCATGTTATCATGGCCTGGTACTACATGTGTAGACATGTGGTGTACTTAAAGTACAAGCTGTCACAACCCTCTACACACCATGTTATCATGGCCTGGTACTACATATGTAGACATGTGGTGTACTTATAGTACAAGCTGTCACAGCCCTCTACCCACCACGTTATCATGGCCTGGTACTACATGTGTAGACATGTGGTGTACTCACAGTGCAAGCTGTCACAACCCTCTACCCACCATGTTATCATGGCCTGGTACTACATGTGTAGACATGTGATGTACTTACAGTACAAGCTGTCACAACCCTCTACCCACCATGGTTATCATGGCCTGGTACTACATGTGTAGACATGTGGTGTACTCACAGTGCAAGCTGTCACAACCCTCTACCCACCATGTTATCATGGCCTGGTACTACATGTGTAGACATGTGATGTACTTACAGTACAAGCTGTCACAACCCTCTACCCACCATGGTTATCATGGCCTGGTACTACATGTGTAGACATGTGGTGTACTCACAGTGCAAGCTGTCACAACCCTCTACCCACCATGTTATCATGGCCTGGTACTACATGTGTAGACATGTGGTGTACTTAAAGTACAAGCTGTCACAACCCTCTACCCACCATGTTATCATGGCCTGGTACTACATGTGTAGACATGTGGTGTACTTAAAGTACAAGCTGTCACAACCCTCTACCCACCATGTTATCATGGCCTGGTACTACATGTGTAGACATGTGGTGTACTTAAAGTACAAGCTGTCACAACCCTCTACCCACCATGTTATCATGGCCTGGTACTACATGTGTAGACATGTGGTGTACTTAAAGTACAAGCTGTCACAACCCTCTATCCACCATGTTATCATGGCCTGGTACTACATGTGTAGACATGTGGTGTACTTAAAGTACAAGCTGTCACAACCCTCTACCCACCATGTTATCATGGCCTGGTACTACATGTGTAGACATGTGGTGTACTTAAAGTACAGGCTGTCACAACCCTCTACACACCATGGTTATCATGGCCTGGTACTACATGTGTAGACATGTGGTGTATTTACAGTACAGGCTGTCACAACCCTCTACCCACCAGGTTATCATGGCCTGGTACTACATGTGTAGACATGTGGTGTACTTATAGTACAAGCTGTCACAACCCTCTACCCACCATGTTATCATGGCCTGGTACTACATGTGTAGACATGTGGTGTACTTAAAGTACAAGCTGTCACAACCCTCTACCCACCAGGTTATCATGGCCTGGTACTACATGTGTAGACATGTGGTATACTTACAGTGCAAGCTATCACAACCCTCTACACACCATGGTTATCATGGCCTGGTACTACATGTGTAGACATGTGGTGTATTTACAGTACAGGCTGTCACAACCCTCTACCCACCAGGTTATCATGGCCTGGTACTACATGTGTAGACATGTGGTGTACTTACAGTACAAGCTGTCACAACCCTCTACCCACAATGGTTATCTAACCTAGTACAATTATACTTAAACACCACCTTTTACATATTTTGCGAACATATACTTTCGCTAAAAAATATTGAAATAATTTCTGATAATAGAATTCAAATACGCATTAGATTCTATTTTCACTCTTGACCATTGTCATAACCAAAGCAAAGCAAAATTTAACCCTATAAACTATATAATCAACATGTCAAATAGTGTTTGTAAAACTAACTATAACTATTATTATTAGTTTATAGAGAGAACTATTTTAACTAATTCTCTTTACTATCAATGAATAGTTAGGATAATCAACAAGATAATAATATTAAAGTCAAATAAATGATCAAATCGAGCTAACTGAGGTATAACGGAATGTCTGATGGAATTAGAAGACAATGGCAAAGATTAAAAGCTTTTAACATGTTAATTACGTTCTCTTAACAAATCCCTATTCTTTCTCAGAAGAACCTTCCTCACATCTTCAATTCTTTAAAATGTTAAAGAGGGTCTTACCACTCTCGTTTGTTCATTTTAGTTTGTTTAAATAAATTCTTTTAATCTTTCAAGTGGGTGTTCTTGTGTACTCAATTTATCGTCTGTTTTTAAATATCGCCATTTTGAAATGGATTCTTTTTTAAGTGTCGTTTCGAAAGTGTATGTTTACTAAACTTTTAAATATATTTTTTAATTTTCTGACGCTAATGCTGTTCGAATAAGAAATTAGAGTTTAGAATTTCAAAAAGTATTTAGCATATTTTCCTTTTTTAAGGTTTTCTGAATTTTTATATTTTTTTCTGTCTCTGAGATAGGTAAACTTCTATTCATAATTTGAATCCAAATAATCCCATTTTTATAATATGTTAAAAATAGTCTTGTAGTTTAGGAAAATATATTTATATATTAGGTAGTGCACGAATATATATATATATATTTATAAATGAATAAAACAAAGCTTCGAGGGCTGCGTATCTTTTATTAGAACGAATATAATACGAGCTTTCGGGCACATACGCCCTTCTACAGGAATTAATGAAACAATAATCCGACTAGTTTGAAATAAGTTTTATATACACGTAACTATTGTTTTGCATTACGTGTATATAAAACTTATTTCAAACTAGTCGGATTATTGTTTCATTAATTCCTGTAGAAGGGCGTATGTGCCCGAAAGCTAGAATTATATTCGTTCTAATAAAAGATACGCAGCCCTCGAAGCTTTGTTTTATTCATTTATAAATCGTACAGGGGGTTTATCAATCGATATATATATTTAGACAAAATATTTATCATTATATGAAAAAATAGCACTAAAATGAAATTGTACTGGGATCAGGTTGATAAATTAAGAAAAAGGCATCTCCTGATCGTTCAACTAAAAGTTGATGATGACCTGGGCCATCTGTCGGAATAAATATAAACTATTCGTTGATTTGTAATTATTCCACAATTGGTCAAATACCCATTTTTGATTGATCAAGAATAGGTATACGGTCAATTCTGGAATAATTAAACATTACACGATCAGGAGATTTCCTTTTTTTTTTAATTTATTATTATGTTTATCTGTTTTTGTTAGTATCCATCTAGCTGAGTTCGAATTTTGGTGACAATATAGACAAATATTTAAACCAATTTGATCTATTAGTGACCATCAGTCACAGCTCATCTAGTGACCTTCTGGTAGCTTCCTTGAACCCTTCCAGCCAGCTCATTGCAGGTCTTCCACTCTCTTCCTTCAATTTTTCCCAACATCAACATCTTTTCTAAACCCTTTACTCTCATTATATGTCTGAAGTAGGTCAGTCTTTGTTTACATATTTGGGATTCTAGCGATCTGATAGAATTAATTTCATTTAAGATTGAAAAATATTTGTCTTTTTATCTGTCCATGGCCCTCTGAGTAGCTTTCTCCATGTCCACATTTCGAAAGCTTCAATTCTTTTTCTTTCTTCTTTTCTGAGAGTCCATCTCTCACATCCTTAAGTGACCACTGGGAATACCAGTGTCTCTACACTTCTCTTCTTTGTTTTAAGAGAAATTCCTTTATTTTGTCCAATTTATCATTGAGTCCCTTCATAGTGCTTTTACTTTGTTTTTACTTCCTCTATTGCATATCTACTATTTATATAATAAACACCTTCACAAATATATAACGAAAAGGGTTATGCATTTTTTTCTATTTTAAAAATATATTAAACTTATTAAATAAATTTACTATTTACAATATTAAACTTAAAAATTCTTCGCTTTATATATATAAGAACAATAAGTTTTAAAAAATTTATTTATAAAGCATGCTATTATAAAAAAAAAACACACATTATAGACGCCATTTTGAAAATATCGGCAAAATGATCGTCTGATTTTCCATATTTGAATGGAGGCAGTTATAGAACTATCGACTTATTAAAGCTATTTTCTTATATTCACCACTGATGAGCCAGGCCCTCCCATTAATTTATTATTGCAATAAGGTCCGTATAAAATTGTTTTATTAAAAAAATAATTATCAAAAATAGTTAAAATATTTGAAAACAAATATATAAAGATATGATGATAAGATTGAACATTATAAATGACATCAATGATCTGTTGCCAATAAACAATACATCTCTCTTTTAAGACAAGTCACAGTCTTTGAGGTAACTATGAATTCGGATATTCGTCGGAGTCTCTCCCGAAATTCCGGCATCTTCTATGTACACATTTACAATTTATTTCTTTTTTTTTTTTTCAATTCTAACAATCGCAAACGTTATTTATCAAAACTCTATAAAAATATTTTTATCATTTTTAGACCAGCCTTTGGTCGTTGAGGTACAGCTTGCACCACACTGATGAGGGCTAAAAGTCAGAAATGCGTACGTGGTTAACTCTTCTTGATTAATCAAAAAAGTATATTTGGCCAATTCTGGAATAATAAAAAAATCATGAATAGTTGATATGTATTTCGATAGATGGCGCAAACCATCAGCAACTTTTAGTTGAACGTTCAGGAGATGCTTTTGTTTTCTTAAAGTAACATTCTTGTCAATAAGTATTCGTTTTTGAATAAATAAATTTTAGCCAGATTTTTCAATTGAGAATTAAAAGGATAAAGAAATTTTGCATATTTTCAGTACTTTATATTATAAAATGAAAGAATTTAAGCACGAATGTTTCTTTTATAAACAAAACAAACTACTACTGTCCTTTCATTGCAGTAAAGACAGCATAAGTTTGTATTGTATATAAAATAACCACTCCTGCTTAAATCCTTTCATTATATATATATTAAAAACAAAGAACCATGACTGACCACGAGCACATGAGCTTTTTAGATAACAGAGCGCCATCTAGTGGAACAGAAATCAAATAAACGTTGATTTAACCTTTTCTCTGATATTTTATATTTTTATATTATATTTTCACATGTTAAGCGTATTTACGAAAGTTTGGCCTTAAATACCCATTTCTTGGTTTCTCAAGAAGCCTCTGGGACCAAAAGTATTTTGGTCGCAGTGGTACAGTCTGCTCCACTCTGGCGAGGGCCAACAGCCCGAAACGCGTTCGTGGATGGCTTTCTTGATTTATCAAGAAAATGGGTTGGCCAAATTCAGGGAACAGGCTAAATCAACGTTTAGTTGATTTCTGTTCCACTAGATAGCGATCTGCGATCTAAAAAGAACATGTGTTCATGGTCAGGATATGCCTTCTTTGTTTTTAATATCAACACCTGACCTTTTTATTATTTTTCTATTATCTTCTCAATATATATATAGATGGCGCGTTATTGTTTGTGTTACTTTATACTATCCATACTCCAAACACTGCTACCTTTTCCAAGTCGAGTGGAATGTACTTTTTAAATAAAGAAGCCAAACGATCCATCCAAAAAGAACACCAGAAATTGAATTGAGGCAGTATCCTCTAAATTGAATTACCAACTTCTTCAACCGACAAACTTGTTAGCTGCAGCCACCTTATGGCCACCATTTTCTTTTTACCTTTCTTCTTCATCTTAAAATATCACCACTTATTCGTTTGGGATATATTAACGAGAAAATTGTCTTTATTTCTAATATTATTTTTACTTCTAACAAAATCTATAAAATATTCAGTGAATAAAAAAAAATATATATATTTTTTGTTATAGCTGTTTATATTTTTTGGATATTATTTCTTAATGATGGTGGTTAGAAAAAGAATTGGCTTAGAGGAAGTCATTTCTTGCTATTATTATTCTACGATATTATTTCTAATCATTATTTGTATATCGATAAAAATATGGCATTATTTAATTCTATAATTTATAAATGGTTTGTTTTATAAGAATTACCTCAACCTTTATATTTTTAATTGGCGTATAGAATTTGAAATGGCACGCGGGAGAACTATATTATTATATATTTTAAATTTTCTACTTGTGTACTCACAATTCTTTCATTTCCTATCTCACATTGGCGTATTTATATACAATATCTATAAGAGATCACAAAATTTATTTTTAATAAGAAACATTTAGAAATATTTTTCTTTTTTCTTATTTGCGTATTTATATATATTTGGCATATTGTGCTAAAATTTGAATAGCGTATGTTGATAAAATGAATAAAAAAATTTAAATATGAATAAAGGTATAAAGGTTTTTATAAAATAATTAAAAAGTCTTAGAGAGTCATTAAACACTTTGAAACTTAACGATTTTTAAGGTTATTTTTTAAAATACAAAATAATTCATAGAAATTCCTTAATAGTTTGAATAAAAAATTGATGTAGTGGATATTTTTTTAAATTTAAAATATAAACCAGAAAATGAATTGTTTTGCAGACGACACTTTTACACGCACAACAGGAAATCGTCTGCAAGAATAAAAAAAATATATAGTAGTAGATATTTTATATATATTTCCTATTCTTTTTATCTAGTAGAGGGATAAATTAAATATGCGTGAAGGAATTGGGAAGAAAATGAAAGGATTTTGCTATCTTTTTTTCTTTTTTCTAATTTATTTTTAAAAAGAATTTATCCAGTGAACTATATATTTTCTTTGTGTTTTTTCGGATTTATTTTTGGGATTGTTCTTTTTTTATGTTGGAGAGATTTTCACCGTGTTAGACAACAAGTCGACATTTCATTGATGTTTTGGAAATTTTGTCCATTTTTATCAAAATATTTATTTTATAGATATTTCTGTTCTAAATATATAGTGATATGGTGTAAGATGGTGTTAATATAGTAGCGAAGCTATTCTTTTCTGTTGGGATATTAATCAGTTGTTTTAGTTAACAATTAGCCAAACTATATCCATTATCGAACATTAATTTAAATAAAACCAATATAATACAATATAATGCGGCTTATGATTGTAGAAACGACATTTGAAAATTATCCCACAAATATTTCTTTTGAACGAAAAATCGAAATTTATTTTAAGGAGAAATAACGATTATTTCTAACCTTAGGAATGAAGTATGAAAGGATGAATTGTGAAGAGTAAAATAAGTGAACATGGCATCTTCCCGGTAAGCGGAACACTGTGGGTTCGATTCCTATCCCTGGACACTTTATTTTTCCGTTTAGCATTACTTTTCACAATTCATCCTTTCATACTTCATCCCTAAGGTTAGAAATATTCTTTATTTCACCTTAAAATAAATTTCGATTTTTCGTTCAAAAGAAACATTTGCGGGATAATGTTCAAATATCGTTTCTAAAACCAATATCTCTTTAATTTTAAGATTATTGAATCTTAAAACTTTGATCATGGAATATGTTGTTTAAGTATAAATCAAATCCAAGAAGTTAATTTGAACTAAATTATTTCGTCTATACCAGGGCAACCTGCGGCTCGCGCGCCACATGCGATTCTTTGGATGTGAAGCTGCTTGTAGTACTCGTATAAATAATTACTTTATTTATGTGAGTACTATTTATTGTTGGTAAGACAAAATTGTGTGGCTCTTTATAAACACTCGAAATTTTGTAAATTGTAATTTTTGATTCACTGACTCAAAATGTTACCGATCCCTGGTCTAAACCTATCTACGTATATACGAAAATTCCTAGCCAATAAACAAGGCACATATAGTGATTGTTTGCAAAAGTAATTTTTTTTTCACAAAACATTCATACAGAAATGCATTTATTGATAATTTTTGACTGATCTGAAAAGGGTATCCTAAAAGGTACTTTACAATTTCAAATTGGAATAACAAGAATTTTGTAAATGTTTTTAATGAATTAAGTGTAGGTTACATAATGCTCCAACTCTTAAGTTTTATTGTTTTTAAGATAATATACATTTAGAATGATGCTATATATTCTGAACTAATGGTATACAATGTGTGAATTGATGTTTTACCTTAATGATGATGTAGACATCACGGAGAAGAAAAGAGGGGTGCTGTTGATCTGAATAAAGACCTGGAAGTACCACTCAGTGTAACTTTGCTTCTTTTGGTCTCCTGACATGGAGTGTAGCCGCTCCTATGGAGAACAGACGCTACCAATTGATACCTTCCTACATTATCCGGGTGTGTAGCACAGCCTTCACTACCAGGAGTTAAACTCACGACGTCCTGTGCTACCCGTTTACACCCTCCCGCCACTTTGAGGCTGAACATCTATTGAATTGTATCAAATCCTCCTAAAAAGACCTCTGGGAAACCCCAGGACTATAATAGAAAAGCTGAGACAATGGGACTTAATGGAGATTGTTTAAAGGACATGAGGAATAAGTAACAACAACAACACCTTAATTATGATAATTATTATTATCATGATAGTGTATCATCATCATTATTTTATCTCAAACTGACGGACAGAAATACCAACGTTATATTTTGGTTATATATAATATAGATGGAACTTTCCCGGGAGGATATTGATCTATAAAAATAGAGCTCGTCCCTTCCGGCAAAATTGATGTTAAAACTAAGTGTCATCTATTTGCCGTCTCCGCAAAATTTCTATCGATATTTGGCTGTAGATTTGTTGACCTAGCTGCTCTACAAGCTGACCACCTCTTTGGTATATTGTGAAGATTTTATTTAATCCCTTGTAGATCTCTCATGGAATAAAGTCCGTCCTAGGCTGACGAGGGCCATTAGGCTGAAACCAAGGTCTCTGGGAGGACGCTTCTCTGTTTGACAAAGCTGGAGTTGTGGCTTTGTCACCGACCCGAGACGCATAGTTTTAGCGTTAAATTTTATATATAATAAAGTTGAGAGCCCTCTGTTTGTTTCTCAGCCAGAAGAAAAGAATAATGATGATATTATATATATATAACATATATAATATCTCTATATTTATAAAAATGAATGTTTGTATGTTTGTTTGTCTGTCTGTATGTCCGGTATACAAATTCGCAGTAGTTCACTAATTCAAACCAAAATTTCCATACATAGGTAAAAAAATACGGGGAAGACGATAGGCTATTTTAAAAAAATATATAAATCAATTATTAAAACTATATATTTTTAGTCAGAAAATGATGATGACGATATTGCTGTATCATGTTTGATTATCAGAAACAAAATTATATCGGGAAAAATTCCTAAAAGCAGAGACCACGGGTGAAACCAGTTCATTATTTTGTGCGCAGGAACAAAATTATAACAGAAAAACATCCATTCGAGCAGAAAACAAAACCCAGATCATCTTTCTATAAAAATATCGCTTCTCAGACACAAAGTTTGGAGCGGGACGTTTTTTTTTTTTTTTTTTTTTTCGCCTGGTTCAAATTCACATAAATAGGTACCGCTCAGCAAGAGCAACCTAGTTCATGATAATTGAACATTGTGTAATATGTGAAGGTTATTCACATATTAAACAAATGTTAACACGGGATTCAATCCCGGTTCATGACTGTCGGGAATCGAGGGTTTTACCCACTCGTCCTACGACTTGTAGTATAAGCGGGACGTACACAAGAGTGACATCCACGGCGCCAATTTATAATTGTAACGAATCGTATTTGAAAATCAAAATAATATAATTTTCAAATATCGTTGTGAAAATTTACATATTTATTTTTATATTTTAAAAACACACAAAGTTTGGAGCGGGACGTTTCACAAAAGTGACATCCACAGTGCCAATTTATAATTGTAACGAATAGTATTTGAATAAAAACATTTAATCGGGTAAAACCCGGGCGTTGCCCGGGTCATTCGGCTAGTAACATTATAATAATAAGACTTCAATTTTGGCAAAGGTAATTTTCCTGTTCAAAAACATCATTATTATAAATTCCTATATTTGAAAACACGGAATAAAATCCTTTATGATAAAATATGACTATGATAGAAAAGATATAGAAGAAGCCCTATCTGAATTCAAAATTATAAATTATTTATAGTCAAATATGTTTCCTTGAAGTAAGGAAAGTAGGGAAATGTTTTATTTTTCATAAAGAGAAAAATATATGAACTTTAAATGGTTTATAATTTTGAAATCATTTTGAGTCGAATTATTACCTAATCTACAGTTAATTCATGATATTCTATCACAAATTATGTTATTGACATTTGAAATTGTGATGTGTCTCTTTTAGTACACCCTGTATATACACTCATGGGCAAAACTTAAGGAAGTTGTACCTTTTAGCATGTATATCGGGATTTTGACAATAACTCTTAAATATATTACAGTGACCTTTATTGAAGACACACGAGATAACCTAATGTGAATATAATTGTCTAGGTCTCCTTAAAAAAAAAAAAAGCAGACGACTAGAGACATCAAAGACTTTGCCCTTCCATAAGTTTTGTCCATGAGTGTACAGAAAAGCTTTCTAGCCCTAATAACAATGTGCCATGGCAATATATCCAGTGGAAGTAGAGTTTACGAGGCCGTTACTACTTCCTGTGTAGAGATAAGACTTGGTGTGTTAGAGGTTTAGTGTAATTCTTCTAAGTTATATGATGTTCTACAGACGTCTATCTATGTCTCACTTTCCATATTGCAAAGACACCTATGTAAAATTAATTAATTTTTGTATATTTATTTTTATATTTTCTTTTCTGTTTGAGAGATCTAACTTTTTAATTTTATTATATACTGATTTGGTTTTTGGTTTTGTTCATTAAATTAAGCTGATAAAATGTACTTAGGCGCAAATATCCCAAGCTGGGATATCGCGCGTCTGATATGTCAAATAAATAAATAAAATCATTATACATCCAAATCGAATGCAGATATCTTTGAATTTCAAGAAATGAAGGAATTTTATCACGATTTGTTTACTAGTATAATGTTTACTACTGTTCTTACTGCAATGGAAATATATTGGGTGGGCTTGGCTCATCAATGGTGAACCCTTTAAGCAGTTTCGCCAGTTTAATCTACCATACCGGTATAGGATTGCATGCATGCATCTATTATTGTAAATGGAAGATTCTGCTTATATGCTATGTACTGGAAAGTAATCCTTGGTTATGGTGTTCACTGATTCTATGGGCATATACAGTAGTAGAACCTCTTTGTGAAGGAAACCTAATTGCAGAGCCAAAGTTTCCTTTAGGAAGAGGTGTCCTCTAACCGGAAAGTTGCTAAATATTAAAAATGGTAAATTTGAAAATGAAAACTGTTCTTTATAGAGAGGTATCCTCTAGCATGAGTGTCCCCTCAAGGAGGTTCTACTGTATAGTTTAGATGACAGTAGAAATAATTATCCGCATCGCTAGTGAGGCTCTTTCGCAAATACACTCAAGGACATAACTTAAGGAAGTGGAAAGTCTTTGATGTCACCGGTCGTCTGTTTTTTTTTTTAAGGAGACAAAGGTTTTTATTTCACACTTGATTATCTCGTGTGTCTCCAATAAAGGTCACTGTAATATCTTTCATAGTTATTGCCTGAATCCCGATATACATGCTAAAAGGTACAACTTTCTTAAGTTTTTCTATAAATATAAGATTTGAAATTTGCTCAATCATTCCAAATTGCCCTTTCAAATATATACATCTTGTTTAAAATAAGCGTCCAATCATGCCAGTATACAGCAATTGAGAATTTTAAGACACCAATGTTTCTTTCACACATAAATCAAACTTCTACTGTTCGTACTGTGATGGGAAAATGTTGGTGAATCCTCCCAGCGGTTTCGTTAATTTAAACTACCAGACCGCTTCTGCAGATCTCTAATACTGTATAGGATCATTCTCCTTATATATGCTACAATGATTAAGTTCCCGCCCAGAAGTCCTCCTCTACGTGGCGGGCGGGAGAAGCAGCACAAGTAAGGGACTGCCCTGTAGGGCGAAGTACGGTGGGGACAGCCCCGAGCCGCTACGGTAACCGTGAACAGGAAACTCTGAAATGTAGCTGACTAACGGGGCAATGAAACCTCCCGTTCCATGGAGTGGACAAGACACCATCACTGATTAGGTGTTGCCAAACTGGCGATCATAGGTTAGAGATCCCTCACCTACAGTGCTGTAAACGTGTTTGCTGTGTTGTTGCAGGAGACGTGCACAGAGGTGGAGGCGGCCATTGCTGACCACATCGACCAGCTCCAGGCTGCCCTGGACGCCCGAAAAGTTCGTCTGGTGGAGTTCGCCCGACGAGAGCGCGACGCCCGCGTCAAACTGCTGAGGGAACAGGTGTCAGCATCCACCGCCAAACTTCAGCAAACCACCGGCCTGCTCCAGTTCTGCATCGAGGCTCTCAAGGAAGTCGATCCTACAGCTTTCTTACAGGTACTGTCATCTTTCAGCATGAGAACAACAGTGAAATCTTGACAAACATTTTTACCATGAGGATATTGATTTATAAAAGAAAGGTCGCTTCTCCTATCAAATTAAACGCTGAAACAACGCCATCTTTGGCAATCTCTTGAAGTTTCATTTGATCTTTGGTAGATCTCATTAAACCAAAGTCAGCCCTAGACTGACGAGGGCACTTAGCTCGAAACCATGGTCTCCTGATGGACGCTTCTTAATTTGCCAAAGCTGGTGTTGTTGGTTTGTCACCGACCCCTTGTTTGCAGAGACTGTTGATATATGGCGCATAGGTGTGTGCCTATTTTGACGCTTGTCTCTCTGCCTAGGATCTATCTCATTCAGATAGCTGCTCTGTAAATTTGGTTTTAGATGACTATATGACCGACCTATTTAAATATCTATGGCCGTTATAAAATAACTCGATATAATCCAATCAAAACGACAGACAATTACCAAGGGAAATACCTTGTAACAGTTTCCCAAGTAAGGTTCAATTGTAGGTTATTTTTCGACGGTATCGTAATATTAGGGTCTTCCATGCGATGGGTTCCGTGGAGGGAGAGATGGCTAATCCTACAGCGGCAGGACTAATGGAACGACAAGAATCGATGCGACGTCACGGTGACTTCACGCGCCCCGACCGGAATGTCAATGAGCGACTTCCTTTCTCCCACATCGAACATCGACCTCTGCTTTTATAGCATTCTCTGACTTCTTGTAGGCTACTTTTATAGCATTCTCTAACTTATTGTAGGCTACTTTTATACGACTATAGGTTCTCTGGCTACTTTTATAGCATTCTCTGACTTCTTCTAGGCTATTTTTATAGGACTATAGGTTCTCTGGCTTCTTTTATAGCATTCTCTGACTTCTTCTAGGCTACCTTTATAGAACTATAGGTTCTCTGGCTTCTTTTATAGCATTCTCTGACTTCTTCTAGGCTACTTTTATAGCATTCTCTGACTTCTTCTAGGCTACTTTTATAGGACTATGGGTTCTCTGGCTTCTTTTATAGCATTCTCTGGCTTCTTGTAGGCTACCTTTATAGGACTATAGGTTCACTGGCTACCTTTATAGGACTATAGGTTCTCTGGCTTCTTTTATAGCATTCTCTGGCTTCTTGTAAGCTTCTTTTATAGCATTATCTTACTTCTTGTAGGCTACCTTTATAGGACTATAGGTTATCTGGCTTCTTTTATAGCATTCTCTGGCTTCTTGTAGGCTTCTTTTATAGCATTCTCTGGCTTCCACTAGGCTACATTTATAGGACTATAGATTCTCTGGCTTCTATTATAACGTTCTAGATTCCCTGGCCTCTTGCAGGCTTATTTTTATAGGATTCTAGGTTTTCTCGCTTCTTTTATAGCGTTCTAGGTTTTCTGGCTTTTTGCAGGCCTCTTTTATATGGTTATAGATTCTATATAGCTTATTGTAGGCTACTTTTATAGCGTTCTAGATTCTCTGGTTAATTTCGGCTTCCATTGTAGTATTCCAAACTACTCTTGCTTCTATAGGCCCCCATTGTAGAATTCCAAGCTACTATGTGGATTTCTTGGGTTTTATTTGTGGCATTCCAAGCTTCTTGGCTTCTCAAGACTTTATTTAAACGTTTTTAATTCCGTGGCTTCTTCAGGCTTTAACAGCAGCGTTCCTAGCTTCTTGTAGGATAAAATTGTGAACCTTATCGTTTGCCCGGCTTTTTGAAGATTTCTATTGTAGTGCTCTAAGTTATGAAGGTTTTTACAATGAAATACCTTCCATTTTCTAAAGTAATCGAAAATATCGTGCGAACTTTCCCAAGTAAGCAGTACATGTAACATAAGAGTTGTTCAGATGACATTTAACTGGTTTATGATCTAAAAACTGCCACCTCAACCCATGATCTAACATTTTCTCTCACAATTGTCCTGTTTTGCCTATTCTCAAACACTGCGAAATTTTCGATCATGTGTACTTTGAATAAGTCCTGAATGGTGCTGGTAACTTGCGCTCACACATCTATAGGATTTATATTAATGTTTATTTCATAGAGCATATTTTCGGATAATAATCAACGTGGAAGAAAATGGGTTAACGTTTAGTTCACGTTTATTCCAAAAGATGGCGCTAGAACATCAGCAACGTTCATATGCACGAAAATATTTTTTCCCGATATTTTACAACCTTCTAGCTACTTCCCATGTTCTAACCTTTTCAACAAATATTTTAGTTAAGGTTATTAAACAAGCTCTAATAAATATTTCCGTTCTATTTGGCCACTTGAATTTAATTCTCGTGGTTTTAACAACCTTTTAACCAATGCATAACAAAAATATTGTCTATGATACTTTCTATATTGTCTAAATTACGCTAAATATCTGATTCCATCTGTAGAAACCAGTAGAAATCTCTAAACAGAATCATATGGATATCTTCAGAAAATGTCTGTCCTCTCTAGCCACCAACCCCATTTTTTCCTTCGTTGTTCCATTACTAAATTGCATTAATTAGAATTTTTTAGGGTTCTTTATTTGAAATTAATTATAGCTGACAACAGACCTCATTAATCTTTTGTTTTTTTATTCTTTGTTAATTTCCACGTGGAATTACAGGCGTCTAATTGTTCTGTCCCTTCTCTTCTTTCTACAGTCCTTTATCTTGTACGCTGTTGGGACTTGGGTCTCTTATATTGTACAGTACTTGTACCAAACTACCTTGTATACTCTATATTGGTTCTTTTATATGCCTTGTTTCTAGATGTTTTTAATATCTTTTAGTATCCTCTATATCATAAGAGTTTGTACCTAATATTGAGGTATTTAAGAAATGCGGATATTAAAGCACGAATGTTTCTTTTAAATATAAAACAAACTTCTACTATCCTTACTGCAATGAAAAAAGAATTGAAAAGGCTTGGCTCATCAGTGGTGAATCTTCCCAGCGGTTTCGCTAATTTAATCTACCAGACCGCTTCTTAGCTTTAATACTGTATTGGACGATTCTGCTGTATTCAGCTCGTATATGATGCAATGAAGTTAAAGGAAGAAAAAAGTCTTTAATGTTGCCGAACGTCTGTTTTTTTTTTTTTTTTTTGAAGGAGACAGGTAATTTTGTTCATACTTGGTTATCTCGTATGTCTTTCTAATAAAGGTTACTGTATATCAAATATATTTCAGAGTTATTGTATGAAAGCTAATATACATACTAAAAGGTAAAATTTCCTTAAATTTGTCTATGAGTGCATATTGGTGTGTGTTTACCATTGGATTGTCTAAACTATCACAAGACTCATAATGAAACATTAAAAAAGAATGTCAATACATCCTGATGGCACAAGAACCTACAGGACATGCAACACTTGTCCTAGAACTAACACCTACCCACATATTCTCATGTCCAGCCTTGGCCGCAGCCTTGCAGAAAATTGACATGGACTCAGAACAGCAGCTTCACACATCCAAGATAGAGGACTTAGCGACTGCTATGATAGAGATACATGGAGAAATATGAAGCTCTTCATTGGACGCAACAACAACAGAAAATTGACCCAGAACAGAAGCTTTACACACCCAAGATAGAGAGCATGCTGTGATATTGATGTACCCAGACTTCCGAGACTCTCCTTTGGACACGACAACAACAGAAAATTGACATGGAACCAGAATAGCAACTTTACACACCCAAGATAGAGAACATTGCTGTGATAGAGATGTATGGAGATATCGAAGGTTCTTCATTGGACACAACAACGACATTGAATTGTCTGAATTGTCATAGAAGCAGGTCTAACCGGTGCAAATAACGCTCAGAAAATGACGAATGTATAGGCCTAACTTTGTTGACAGCTATGTAAAGTGGATAGAGTTGAACATCGAGCGGTGATTGGCTGGTATCCCAGTGTAGGGAAACAGTTTGACATGAAGGAAGGTATAACAAGCTCTACTTAGAGTAAAAAATAAGTTTCCAGTAATAAACCATTAGTGGTGTTTCTTTTCCTTCCTTCAACGCAATTTGTCCCCTTCTCGTTAGTCGTTTGGTGACACTTTCTCTGCTGTCGTCGTGAGAGAGAGAGAGATTGAGATTGAAACTGATTTATTTCAAAGTCCATATAAGATTATATAAGGTTGAATACATAAATATGAATAAATATGATTATATAATGATAAATATAGGAAAAAAAAAGATATAAATAGATAAAAAATAATTTATAAATATACATATATATAAAATATATACAAGGTCTTCATTGGTGGTGCACACCGCAAGAAAGACTCCGCCACCGATGGACTGCGAGAGTTCTTTCCCACAGAGTGGGCAGGTCGATGTGTTGGCTGGCATTACCCAACTCAAGACCAAGATGTTACTTGTAGATGGTAGCCTTCGCCACACTTGTTAGCTTCACTGCCTCGGGATGGAGGCCGACGCCGAAGAGCCAGGCCTGCAGATCCAGGGGCATTTCGCAGGAGGCGAACACCTCCCGGAGCAGGGGTCGCACGGCTCGGCAACTCCAATATCTGTGGGGCCAGCGACCCGTCGCTGGACCCACAGGCGGCACAGTTGGCACGCCTCGAGGCAGGATGGTCAGGATGGGGTAGGGCGTGGAGGGCCAGCCGTAGGGCGACAGAGAGAGAGAGAGAGAGAGATGTGTCTACTGATAGTTTATTTGTTTGTGAATAGCAGTTCTACGTGTTATGTTAGATTAAATATTAGATAAAGATGTTAACAATAGTTTATAATATAATGCATTAGCGTCCCATCTATGATAACAAATTGAAGCTATTTTGACGCGTTTTATTCTTTTTGTTTCAAAGAATTTTCTACTGCCCTTATTGCAATGATGAAATAATGGGAGGGCCTGGCTCATCAGTGATATAAAACAATTTTACTGCCCTTACTGCAATGATAAATTAATCAGAGGGCCTGACTAACCAGTGATATAAAACAATTTCTACTGCACTTACTGTAATGATAAATTAATCAGAGGGCTTGGTTCATCAGTGATATAAAACAATTTCTACTGTCCTTACTGCAATGATGAATTAATGGAAGGGCCTGGCTCATCAGTGATATAAAACAATTTCTACTGTCCTTACTGCAATGATGAATTAATGGGAGGGCCTGGCTCATCAGTGATATAAAACAATTTCTACTGTCCTTACTGCAATGATGAATTAATGGGAGGGACTGGCTCATCAGTGATATAAAACAATTTCTACTGTCCTTACTGCAATGATGAATTAATGGGAGGGACTGGCTCATCAGTGATATAAAACAATTTCTACTGTCCTTACTGCAATGATGAATTAATGGGAGGGACTGGCTCATCAGTGATATAAAACAATTTCTACTGCACTTACTGCAATGATGAATTAATGGGAGGGCCTGGCTCATCAGTGATATAAAACAATTTCTACTGTCCTTACTGCAATGATGAATTAATGGGAGGGACTGGCTCATCAGTGATATAAAACAATTTCTACTGTCCTTACTGCAATGATGAATTAATGGGAGGGACTGGCTCATCAGTGATATAAAACAATTTCTACTGTCCTTACTGCAATGATGAATTAATGGGAGGGACTGGCTCATCAGTGATATAAAACAATTTCTACTGTCCTTACTGCAATGATGAATTAATGGGAGGGACTGGCTCATCAGTGATATAAAACAATTTCTACTGTCCTTACTGCATTGATGAATTAATGGGAGGGACTGGCTCATCAGTGATATAAAACAATTTCTACTGTCCTTACTGCAATGATGAATTAATGGGAGGGACTGGCTCATCAGTGATATAAAACAATTTCTACTGTCCTTACTGCAATGATGAATTAATGGGAGGGACTGGCTCATCAGTGATATAAAACAATTTCTACTGTCCTTACTGCAATGATGAATTAATGGGAGGGACTGGCTCATCAGTGATATAAAACAATTTCTACTGTCCTTACTGCAATGATGAATTAATGGGAGGGACTGGCTCATCAGTGATATAAAACAATTTCTACTGTCCTTACTGCAATGATGAATTAATGGGAGGGACTGGCTCATCAGTGATATAAAACAATTTCTACTGTCCTTACTGCAATGATGAATTAATGGGAGGGACTGGCTCATCAGTGATATAAAACAATTTCTACTGTCCTTACTGCAATGATGAATTAATGGGAGGGACTGGCTCATCAGTGATATAAAACAATTTCTACTGTCCTTACTGCAATGATGAATTAATGGGAGGGACTGGCTCATCAGTGATATAAAACAATTTCTACTGTCCTTACTGCAATGATGAATTAATGGGAGGGACTGGCTCATCAGTGATATAAAACAATTTCTACTGTCCTTACTGCATTGATGAATTAATGGGAGGGACTGGCTCATCAGTGATATAAAACAATTTCTACTGTCCTTACTGCAATGATGAATTAATGGGAGGGACTGGCTCATCAGTGATATAAAACAATTTCTACTGTCCTTACTGCAATGATGAATTAATGGGAGGGACTGGCTCATCAGTGATATAAAACAATTTTCTACTGACCTTACTGATGAGTCAGGCCCTCTTACTAATTTACCATTGCATTAAGAGCAGTAGAAAATTGTTTTATTTAAAAAATAATCATACGCGTCAAAAATAGATTTAATTTCTTATAACAGTTTCTAAATTTAATTTTTTAAATTCCTTGTACACACATGTTTTACAGGCCATGATAATAATCATGTTGAATAGTAGTTGGCGACTGCTCTTCCTGTAAGAGTTCACCACATTTGTAGAAACCAGATAAACTTACAATAAAAATTAACAATTAGTTAATTTTTATTAGGGCAAAGTTCGAGAAATTGTATTATTTTATGAGCTTATGGAAATTCTGTATATGACTGGAGATAATGAAACTATATTTGAAAAAGAAATATCAAAATACGCATACGATTTCTTAAAAAAAAACTTGTTTATTTGCTTTAATAAAGAAAACTAATTGTTAATTTTTTTATTGTTAGTTTTTTTTTAAATAAAATACTCTAACATATAATATATTAATTGTGAATATATATTATATATCTTCTAAGATTTCTATATTTATTCAACATATATATATAGTTAATTAATTCACAGAATAATGTATTATTCATTGGATATATTTATTATATCTAAGTGATCATTATGTTGCATAACTTTATTGGCTTAATATATATTTTGATGTAAATAGAAAAGGGGCTTATATATATATAAATGGAAATTATAGACCCAGGATATATTTCCCTTCTCTCTCATGTAGTTTATAGCAATGTGGTTCTTTATTCTAATATGACCAGCTTTAGACCATTTATTGTTCTTTTATAGACATATTTATCTCAAGATAGATAAGCCTATATATTGACAGTAAATGTATAAAAACTACCCCTATTAAAATGGATAAATACACACACCTATTAGTAACATTTTTGGTTGTAGAGGTTCAGCCTACACCACGTTGACGAGGGCCAACAGACCGAAACGTGTTCGTGGTTGGCTTTTCTTGATTTATAAAGAAAATGGGTTGGCCAAATATCTAAGAACAGGTTAAAACAACGTTTATTTGATTTCTGTTCCACTAGATGGCGCTCTGCCATCTAAAAAGTACATGTGCTCGTGGTCAAGATATGTATTTTTTATTTTATTATTAACCTTATTTATAACATAATTTAATATAGAAAATAATAAAAAATTCTATTTCTACTTAATAAGTCCCGAAATATGGTCTTCAATCGTTACCATGTTTATCATTAAATGGATGAAGATTTTTTTTTTTAATTTTTTTTTATCTAAAAGAGTTTTTCACTTTTATTTTTTACAAAAAGAAATTCATCTTCACCCAGAACCTGTTGAATTATTTCCGTTTTATTTACTCTTCTTATCTAACCAACACCTGTCTTTCTCTTATCTTCCCTGGCCTGGGGAATCTAACCTTTTTTGAACAACTTTGGTGGCGTGCAGCACTTTGGTACTTTGCTACAGTGCATTGCGGTTTGTCTGTTTGCTACATCCATTTTTAAGCTTGAAAATCATGCACTTTGGTTAGTAGCCCGTAAAACCATACTCTCTCTCACCTAGACCTGCCCACTCTGTGGGAAAGAACTCTCGCAATCCACCGGTGGCGGAGTCGTTCCCGCGGTTGACGACACCAATAAAGACCTTGTATATATTTCTGTATATATGTATTTTTGTCAATTGTTTTATATATTTACCTTTATTTATTCATATATTTGATCATATTTATGTATTTAGTCTTATATAATCATATATGAGCGATGTGATAAAGAAGTTTCAATCTCTCTCTCTCTCTCAACCATCAGTTAGATTCCTCTGATGAAAATAATATTTTATTTTACTTTTTTTTTATTCTATTAACTCTATATAAGCTTATTTGTACGATAATACTCTCCATACCGCTCTGAGAGGAAGGATGTCCTCGAGATACTCTCGCCTGAACATAAGATAATTCTGTGCGAATTTCTCAACATTGCCATTGAGCATATTGGGAACAAAAACTGCACAATAAGCAAGGGCCTGTCCACACTCAGGGCGGCTTGTAGCACCTGATAAGATCTCGACGTCCTTTCAGAGAAGGCTTCGTCTGGTATAAATATTTTCTATTTTTATTACAATACTGTATTTTAATTTTTCTCTAAATTTATTATATTGCTATTGACTAGGAGTCAATAAAGTTGTTAATTGTCAATTGTCTCTGTCTCCGTTTGAAAATCAAATAAATCAATAGTTTGAAATTGACAGGTTTCGATAGTAAAATAAGTATGTAGTTGGCCTCGGGGTAAAAGTCCTTCAGCAGGCCTTGAAACACACAATAGAGATAATGCTCTCTTATTGAAGGAGAAAATAATAAGGAACAAATATAAGGAAATTTCGATATACTTAAAAAAAATATCAGAAACCCTTTCGGAATAAGTTTGTTTATGATAAAAACAACGCAGCTTTCGAGCTCTCGATTAATAACATATACTTAGGGAAATTCTGAACATAATATAGAGATCTATCAGAAACACCATATTTTTCCTTCGGAGAAACTGCTCTTCACCCTATCTACGGCTGTCTGAACTTTGCAGAAGTGAGACATCGATTGTTCCCTGATCTAAATCATTTAACTCTCTTACATCTGCCACTTTGTCCATGTAAATTTTATGAACTCTGTCGAATAATATATGTGTAAATTTGTAAATATTTAATTCTAAGTTCTAATTTGTTTGTTGTTTTGTTTCCTCTGTAATAGGCGCAAATATTTCAATATCGCGCCTGGTTGATTAATAAAATGGAAAAAAGACAAACAAACATAATCGAATGGAACGTTGACACACTATATAACAAATTTGTACAGTTCAATAAATTAACCTTTGTATCAATATCAGAGGTAAAAGAGTGTATAAATGATAATAAAAACATCTACCGAATTTTCTTGTTTTATTTAACATTCATCTCAAGCTTTCAGGTATCACAAACATTCTACATGAGTATATGATATCGTATATTCTTACACAGGATCATATACTTCTGTTGAAGGGTTTGCAATACTCGAAATCTTGAGATTAGTATAAAATAAAACAAGAAACGCATGCTAGGGAGCAATTTTAGCTATTATTTATATGTAGTGAGAGAAAAGGATTTTACTTTTCTGTAAGAAAAAAGATTCCTCTATAAGAAATTATAGAGAATTCTGTAGGGTAATTTGATAAAAATACTGATGAGGAAAACCCTCTCCTCTAAATTTCTATCATATAGCAGTAAGATTTGCATAATTAAATTATGATTTTTCTAGATGAAAAGAAACATTAGGGTTTCAAAATGTATACAATTTCATAAAGATGTATTTATAAAACATTCTACAAGCGAAATAATGAAGATTGTTTGAAAAGGTAATTTCTAAAATATTTATTATATCTTTGAACAATATATTCTCTATAGAATTTACTGCGATGGCACTGACAATGTATTGGGCGACCATCACTATGGACTTCTTCTTTCAAAACTGGGTCGAATTTATGGATCCGAGCTATGCAACTTTAAATAACTAAAACCAAAGTAGAGGTATTAGACTTTAGTTGTTAGTTTTGTTTTCATAGATTTTCACACAGAACAGATCTTCTAAATATATGGCATTTTTGGATCAGAATCTATTCTCTACGCTGTGTATTATAAATTTGGAAAGATAGATTCTGAACAAATTCAAAACAAAAACCTGAATTCGTAGATTCTTGGAACAAAACAATGAACTCGTGGAATTTAGAAACAAAACCTTGTACTCGTCGATTCTTGAAGTAAACCGCTGAAATCGTAGAATTTTGGAACAAAACTTGTACTCGTATATTCTTGAAGTAAACCGCTGAACTCGTAGAATTTTGTAACAAAACCTTGTACTCGTCGATTCTTGAAATAAACCGCTGAACTCGTAGAATTTTGGAACAAAACCTTGTACTCGTCGATTCTTGAAATAAACCGCTGAACTCGTAGAATTTTGGAACAAAACCTTGTACTCGTCGATTCTTGAAATAAACCGCTAAACTCGTAGAATTTTGGAACAAAACCTTGTACTCGTCGATTTTTGAAATAAACCGCTGAACTCGTAGAATTTTGTAACAAAACCTTGTACTCGTCGATTCTTGAAGTAAACCGCTGAACTCGTAGAATTTTGGAACAAAACCTTGTACTCGTAGATCCTTGGAAAAAAAACTCCTGAACTCGTAGATTCTAGGGAAAAAAAAAACATAAATTGGTAGATTCTTGGAACAAAAACCATATACTCGTAGATTCTTCAAACAGAACCTCGTACTCGTATATATTTCTAATAAAAACTTGTACTCGTAAGTACTTGGAACAAAACCTCGTATTTATATATATTTGGAAGAGGATCATGCATTCATAGATTTTTGTAAGAGAATCCATCAAGCACAGATTTTTGGGAAAAAACTTTGTACTGATACATTTTTTGAAAAGCAAACAGCAGACTCGTCATAAATATGATCTATATATTTAATTTTAAAAATGAAGATACATATTCGCAACTTTACCTGAAAAATCATCACATCATTCACAGTATATTCACAAACAATCCAAAAAACTACAAAACAATCCTCTCACTTAAAAAAACGACAAAGAGATTCAAGTAGTACATCAGTATATTTGACTTATTCTTTTTTTACAAGTCCTCTCAAAATACAAGCTTCAGTTTTAATTGAAGCGAGACTTTTTTAAATAGTGGGTGGGGATTTTTTTCTTGGTTTTTTACAAACTCTACATTTAGCTCTGTAGGAAATACTGCTACAGCTCATTAACCCTCTTGGCCAACCCCAGATGGCTTTTTTAATTAAATCTTCTTTTTTACCTCCGTTCTGGTCATATTCAGATGGCCCCTTTCACTTAGAAGCTCCTAACTATTATTATTACTAGTCCCCCCCTTTATATGATAATTAAATTTTATAATTAGAATGGATGTTTTAAAAGAATAGGTAATTTTCTAACGTTTGTTGTTAACGTTGGCTATATGTGTTTGGATCGTTATGATATATTTTTTCTTCTCTATTTTATTATTCGTTTATGTTTTGTGTTTCCTCTTTATCTTTTTTTATTTTTTATTTTTTTGATAGATAAGATATTGTGTGTATGTGTATTAATTTTAAAGGATTATTTTTGTTTCGAAATAAGATTTGTTATTATGAAATTTTGTGTTTTAGCTAATTGTTTATTCCAAGCTATTTTATATAATATATACTTTATATTTTATATATAAGTATCATCTGAACATTGAACTGAGAGATCCTGTCCTTGTCTGGAGGAAGACAAGATGGAGGAACCTTCCTTCCTGAGAAAATCTTTTTATATGTAATCGCCAAATTGTAAACAATATCATTTATATTACAATAAAACGCAGCCTCTAAGTATGAGTTTCTCACTTTATTAAACGTTCTCTTAAGCTTTCAGGTACTGTAAATCCTTTAACAGGAGTATATAACAGGAGATTTCGTTGTAAGCTCCTGTAGAAAGGTTTAAAGTACCCAAAAGCTTGAGAAAACGTTTAATAAAGTGAGAAACACAATCTCAGAGGCTGTGTTTTATTGTAATATGAATTTCACAGGATTCTTCCGATAATATCATTTATCTTTGTTTATTTTCTCATTGATTTTGGTAACAATTGACTTAGAATGTAAATAAAATATTTTGAATTGTCTAAAAGGTGATAATCCCTTGTTACAATATTTAAATAAAAACACCAGATTTCCAGGGATAAGTTTATTTCCCAAATATTCAATATCAAATCTCTAGCCTTCAGGCATGATAGCCCTTCTACAGGAGAAACACAATATAATTTAATAAATAAATTATTGTCTGAATTCCGATATACATGCTAAAAGGTACAACTTCCTTAAGTTTTATATATTTACTAGACGAATGACCCGGCTTCGCCCGAGAATTCCCCCGAATGCAATTTCCTTCATACTGAAATAACATCTATAATAAATGGTAGAAGTGCCATAGAATAGCAAAACGGGTTTATAAAAAGCGACATGCAAAATTTGGTACCAATTGGTTCAGTAGTTTTTGAGTTTATCGCGAAACAGACAACATACATTGACTTTTATATATAAAATAATAATATAAATGAGTTTTTAAAATTGTAAAAAAAAAAAATGCATCGGCCTGGAATCGAACCCGGGCCACCCGCGTGGCAGGCGAGCATTCTACCACTGAACCACCGATGCTTATAAGAAATGGCCATATTTGGGTATTTATTCCATTCACAAAAGCAAACGATGACAGAATTGATTGTTGTTGACTCTGATATTTATTAATATAATTATATTGTGTTTCTCATATAGAAGGGCTATCATGTCCGAAAGCTAGAGATTTGAAGTAAATTTTTGGAAAATAAACTTATCCCTGGAAATCTGATGTTTTGTCAACTTAATATAGTAACAAGGGATTATTTTATTGAGATGGAGCAATGTCCGGTGAATATGGCGGGTGCAATAAAATATTCCAGGCTTCTAACTTGTGGGTTTAGGATTACAAATGGCTGTTAATAGGGGTCACTTTGAAACTGGTATGGTACATCATATATACAGATTGTGTTTTATTATAGTGTGAAATAAGTGTCTTTTTAAGTATATATATATAAATTTCAATATAAAAATGGACATTTATATATATAGCATGTTGTTGTATCTAGAAATAGGCGCTAGATCATTTTCTGTTGATTCTGCAATAGTTTTCTGCATTAGGGTCTTGTTATAGTATTGCTTCCGCTTAAGGATTCACCATTTTTTCCCACCCGGCCTGAATATTCTTTGTATAAACGTCAAGAACGCAGAAAGGAAGCCACCAAGAAAATGTACCAAAAACTCTTGGACTCGCCCGACCTCGAAATTAACCCAATCCTACAGTCTCCCCCAAAACATCGACTAAAATCAAGGAAGCCGATATGGTCCAGAGGAAACCAACTTCTCTCCCAAAATTTTAATATCTCAGAAGCATGGACAAATTCCTGGATCAGCTCCGATATCCCAAACAAGAACCTCATCACAAGCCCAAGTGTCAAGATCCCAGGTTTTTCCCTCCCTCGACGAGAATGGGTGCTTCTAAACCGCTTTAGGACAGGACAGGGAAGGTGTGCAGAGCTGATGAAGTTATGGGGCTACACCAAAGATCCAAATTGTGCCTGCAACGTCCCACAAACAATGTCCCATATACTAGACGACTGCCCGCTGTACAAATTCAATGGAGGAATCTCCAATCTCCACTCTGTCACCCCGGAAGCCCTGAACTGGCTGAAGGCCTTGCCTCTCAGACTTTAATGACCGATATGTCCTCACTTCTTTTTTCTAGATTTGGTTCATTTTGTCTCCTCTCTAATTGTAAAGATGTTGCTGTATCACCTCATAAGCATAAATAAATAAATAAATTCATAAAGACACTAAGAAGCTTTACAAGGACAATATTATGTTCCTACCAAGTGAGGCTACTACAGTCTGAACAGAACACTACGGTGTGTTCCTAGATCGGAACAGCACTAGTCCACCGCGTGTCCACCGTGGACCTAACGTGGCCCAAGGACATGTCCGGACACGCCTGGCCTCCCGGCAGTGACTTCCAGCTCACCCTGGACTACCAGTCCGTGCTGCAGTCCATCGAACACATGACCTTCTCCCAGATGAAACGTGAGTCCAACTTTACATATAGTCCAATATATCTACTCATGGACAGAACTTAATAAGGAAGTTGTACTATTTTAGCATGTATATCGGGATTCTATTAACCCGGCCTACTAAATCCCTGACACATCTCCACTATTTCTCCTCTAGTAGAACACTGTCTTCCCACTACATCCATGTCATCATAACTCTCGCCTTCCATACCACAAGGACGATTATATCGCCCTGACACGTTTTACACACAACGACAGTTCCCTTTTTACCAGAAGTACGCCTCTTCCAACCACTGACACGTTTCACACACAACGGCAATTTCCCTATCTCCAGAAGTATCCCTTCCAACCACTGACACGCCCACAGCCATTCACACGGTAGAACCGCCTGTCTCACCACAGTCTCATCCCCTCCCACACCACATCCTGACGTCTCGTCCTCTGTGCCCAGCCCCCGGACCGCCTCAGATGATCCCCGAGGAGTGCGTGGCGGAGAACAACAGCATCACCATCGCCTGGCAGCCCCACCCCACGTCGTTCGTGGAGGGGTACGTTCTGGAGCTGGACGACAGCGAGGGCGCCAACTTCAAGGTTGGTTGTTCTTCCGTAGCGTTTCTTGGTCATAGATGTATCATGTCAACTTCCATAGTATTTCTTGGTCCTAGGGATTTACAGATATATCGGGTGAAACATGGTACCTTCTATATCAATTCTTGATCTTAGGAATAGAGTCTTATAGATATATCGTGTAAAACATGTGTGCTGGAACTTCTATAGAATTTATTGGTTCTAGGAATGCATAGATATATCGGGTGGAACATATGACCTTTCATAGCAATTCTTTGTTCTAGGGATACATACAGTCTTACAGATATATCGGGTGAAACATGTGTGCTTGGAACTTCCATAGCATTTATTTGTCCTAGGGATGCACAGATATATCGGTTGGAACATGTGTTCTGTAACTTCTATAGCATTTCTTGATCCTAGGGATGCACAGATATATCGGGGGGAACTTGGGACCTTCCATAGCATTTCTTGATCCAAGGAATAGAGTCTTACAGATATATCGGGTGAAACATGTGTGCTGTAACTTCTATAGCATTTCTTGATCCTAGGGATGCACATATATATCGGGTGGAACATGGGACCTTCCATAGCATTTCTTGATCCAAGGAATAGAGTCTTACAGATATATCGGGTGAAACATGTGTGCTGTAACTTCTATAGCATTTCTTGATCCTGGGAATAGAGTCTTACAGATATATCATATGGAACATTTTACCTTACATACCATTTCTTTGTCCTAGGGATACATACAGTCTTACAGATATATTGGGTAGAACATGTGTGCTGAGAACTTCCATAGTATTTCTTTATCTTAGGGATACAGTCACGTGTGCTGGGCAAGACTGAGGACAAGAAGGACCGTTGTAAGAAGGCCCTGACAAGAAAGAGCTGAGGTGTGCCGAAGACAAACAAGCCCTGGGGAGGTCTCCATTTTAATTAAAGACGTCTGGCCCGGCTTGCTAATTAGCGAAGCCAGATTTTAAAAAGCCTCGCAGGGGAAAAACTCAGCAAAAACCTCGGCTGTAAAAAGGCGGGGTTGCCAGTCCAATTATAGTGTATCGACTGGTGTGTGTGCTGGTGATTGTCTCCAGCCCTACCTTGGGGTGGTGTCAGAATTTATCTCAAGTTAATGTGGCCATGATAATCATAATGTACTGGAGTTAACGACTCTTTAGCCTCTTGGGGCACCATATATATATGTACAACATAACGTTGCGGGAGAAGGATAAACATGTACCAAAAGAGGCACCTATCCCTTTAAAACACTATAACTTGTATTTAGGAATATCGGTTGGAATTTTGTTAGAAAATGCCAAAACTGGTGTTGTGGCTCATTATTTTTCATCACTAGTAAAGTTTTTTACTAGGGTGTTGTGTGTTGTTGTTGTTTCGTGTGTTTGTTGTTGTTGTGTTTGTATTGTTGCATTATATGTGTGATGTACAGTGCATAATTCTAATGATAATTAAAGGGAAAGTTGTGTGTGCCTCTTTTGGTACATATATGTGTGTGTACTAAAAGAGGAACCTCTCCCTTTATAAATCCATTAAACCACAATGAATTTTTTTATCACCCCAGTACAGAAAATAATGGTTGTGATAAAGAATGATCCACAAACATCAGTTTTAGAAAATTCAGACAAAAGCCAACAACCTGTATACACACCATTGTTGCGGGCTTTGACCTTCAGCAGTACGAGGGCGACTTCAATGCCATTCAACACTACAAATGAAGCTATAAAATCGGTCGAATTTACTGAGAAGTGTAGGAATGTATATTCAAAAAGGTATTTATTTGATGGTATGGGGATCAGTGGAAGGGTGGTCTAAACCATTGGGTTCCATCCTCTTGGACCCGGGATCGAATCCAACATTGGACACTTTTTTCTAATAATATAAATGCTCCAATGGCCCTCGATCCTTGCAAAAGTCTAACCTTATCAGTGAGTGCAAGTAATCAAACGGGGCACTGGTACACTTTTAAGTGCAAAATTCAAAATGCTTTTGACATGTGTAGACATGTAGTGTAGATATGTGGTGCACTTACCGTAAAAGCAGTCGCTAACTACCCACCATGATTATCATGGCTCTACCACGTGGACTAGGAAAAATTTTAAAAAATATTTGTAAAAACAAATCGTTTCTATGACATCGTGATTGTCAACCGTTTCAATCAACCAAATTATCATCTTGTCAGATGTCCTATTGAGATTTGTTGACATTCTTTCTTCAACCTCCAATCAATCAAAAATCCTTTTACTTCCAACAAATTGTAAAACGATTCCAACCTACGGAAACACAGAGAGAGGTTCCGCCGGCAAATACACACGGACTTCAATTTGCATCGATCCGCTACTATTTATTTCCTTCCAGCCGGGGATTTGTGAAGGACCTGTTAAATCCTTCCGCATGACTCCATCCCGCGCACCAATTATCCGACACACGGGGTAATGACTCTTCGGATTTTACGCCTTTAGCTCCAGAGATATCAGAAACTGCATCATTTCTGGCATTTGTGCAATTGCATCGGAATAAATAACTATTGAGGGAGTTTTTTATTCCGTTTCTTTGCCGTTTTTTTTTCAGATTATTTTCTATTGGCGATACCGTAATATTCTTTGTATATAACCTAGCCCACAGGGGTCGACAAACTGCGGCTCTTTGGATGTGAAGCTCTTTATATAATTCCATATGTTAATATTATTTATGCGAGTATACTATATTTATTGTTGGCAAGAAAAAAAAATGTGGCTCTTTAAAAACTTTGTAATTTTGTGAATTGTAATTTTTGACTCTTCCGACTCAAAAGTTTGCCGACCCCTATCCTAGCCCCTTGCCACCATAGGGTAATTTGGATAATAGATTTGCAATTTGTTGTTAAAAAGCTAGTGTAAAAACATTTGTGTACAAATACAATGTGTTTTTGATATTAAAAGTAAACACCAAAATTAACAAAATGGACGAATTCAATTAATTAAACCTATAAATTACAAAAAGGTAAACCGAAACCAAAATTAAGCGAATTGAAAATATTTTGATCCGCCATCATCAATATTTGAATAAAAATGATTAGGATAATTAGAAGTTTGGATAATTGGGCGTTTTGGTGTGAGCAATTGGGAGTTGGTTTAGATATTTGAATGTTTTTTTTTTTTTTTAGTTTGGATAATTGGGAGTTTTTAGTTCGTATGATTGCAAATTAGAGTTTGGGTTAAATGGGAGTTGATTTAGATAATTGAATGGCTTTTTAAGGTCGGTTAATTGGAAGTTAGTTCGGATGATTGTAAATTATTTGGGTTGATTGGGAGTTAGTTTTGATAATTGGGAGTTTATACAATTGGGAGTTTGGAGGAAATTGGAAGTTAGTTTGGACAATTGGAGATTTTAAGCTTAGATAATTGGGAGTTAGTTTTGATAATTGGAAGTTTTATAGTTTGGATAATTGGAGTTAGTTTTGATAATTGGAAGTTTTATAGTTTTGATAATTGGGAGTTAATTTTGATAATTGGAAATTTTATAGTTTTGATAATTGGGAATTTTATAGTTTTGATAATTGGGAGTTAGTTTTGATAATCTGAAGTTTTATAGTTTGGATAATTGGGAGTTAGTTTAGATAATTGGGAGTTAGTTTAGATAATTGGATATTTTCAGCTTGGATAATTGGGAGTTAGTTTAGATAATTGGATGTTTCTTTAGCTTGGATAATTGGAAGTTAGTTTAGATAATTGGATGTTTCTTTAGCTTGGATAATTGGGAGTTAGTTTTATAATTTGATGTTTCTTTAGCTTGGATAATTGGGAGTCAGTTTAGATAATTGGAAGTTTCTTTAGCTTGGATAAATGGGGGTTAGTTTAGATAATTGGATATTTTCAGCTTGGAAAACTGGGAGTTAGTTTAGATAATTGGATGTTTCTTTAGCTTGGATAATTGGAAGTTAGTTTAGATAATTGGATGTTTCTTTAGCTTGAATAATTGGGAGTTAGTTAAGATAATTGGATGTTTCTTTAGCTTGGATAATTGAGAGTTAGTTTAGATAATTGGATATTTCTTTAGCTTGGATAATTGGGAGTTAGTTTAGATATTTGGATATTTTAACCTTGAATAATTGGGAGTTAGTTTAGATAATAGGAAAAGTTTGTGGGGGTTTAATTCAAATTATATATATAAGCTGTTAAGGATGTATATACACTCATGAACAAAAGTTAAGGAAGTTGTAATTTTCAGAATGTATATCGGGATTCAGACAATAACTCTGAAAGATATTACAATGACCATTATTGAAGAACCATGAGATAACCTAGTTTGAACAAAATTTCCTCTGTATCCTCCGAATATAACAATCGACGGGGGACATGAAAGACTTTCCACTCCTTTAAGTTTTATCCATGTCCATATATAGCAAGAATGAAGTGAATATTATAATGCATTAGTGAGCCATCTGTAATCAAAATTCGAAACTATTATAGACGCGTATGATTAAAAAAAAAAAAACAAAACAATCATGGCTCATCATGATGAGCCAGGCCCTCCCATTAATATTTTCATTGCAGTAAGGGCAGTAGAAATTGTTTATTTAAAAAAATTCATACGCGTCTATAATAGTTTCGAATGAAGTGAGTGTTTTCAATGTTAAAGAATAGCTATTTACAATTTATAACTCCACTGTAAGTTTGTTTGACAAGTATTTCTCTGAAAAATAAGTTTTCCACAGTGTCAATTAAAAAGAAAATACTTATCGGAAAATATTAGCTCTATCGCTTAGTAAAATTTTATTTATAAATCAAAATTTATAAATTCCTTTAATTGTTTAGTATTTTCTTAACTAACGTCAGTATGCAACTTTCTTTTAGATAGACTGTGAAAAAAAAACATTGATTACAACGAAATCTACGGTTTTGGAAGATACTTTATCGCTATAGAAACGTTTTAACTCTATTGGAAGATAGTGTGATATATTTGATATAATCTGATTTACGTTATATCCAAATTATACTTATTATATATATATATATATATATATATATATATATACTCAAATAAACAAAATTTAAGAAAGTCAAAAACCTTTGATGTTCGTCTTTTTCATTAAAAGGAGACAGAGGCAATTTAGTTAAAACTTGGTTATCTCGTGTATCTTCAATAAAGGTCACTGTAATATCTTACAGAGTTATTGTCTGAATCCTGATATACATGTGGAAAGGTATAACTTCTTTAAGTTTTGTCTATGAGTTAATATATTTTTTGGAATAAAACAACAGTTTTTACTTTTATATGAAAATTGACGAATTATGTAAATATATTCGATATATATATGTACACAAAGTAAGTTTTATCTAAGGAAACTGGTATCTTCTGTGGCTTGTAACCTATTCTCTAAGCCGTTAATTGAATTTCTCAAGAACTTTCTTTGGAATCTCTTATCAGTTTCAAGATTAGGATGGAAACCACAACTCCAATTATCTTGAAGCCAATGAATAATGAATGGAGTACATGGGGGAAATTCTAACAAATGACCAATCATGCTAAACACTTCATATTTCTCTGAGATCCTATTGGCTCACTCTTCCAATTAGTCAATTTTTTCCCTCGTCTGTGCAGAAATATTTTGTACTTATTTGATGATGTTCTTTCACGGCGGAGTTTGCCCTAATCTACCCACTTCTCTCCCCAACTCTCTGGTTTTAATGATGGGAGAAAAAAATGGTTGTGTCACGTGACTAAATGATTTAGATGTGAGAGTGCTGCATCATTACTTTGCGTTGCGCATGCGTGAAGTTCAACTTGTCTCGTTTTTTATCCACAGCTGTGTTATTGATCGTATGGTTGGATGACTCATGCTTTTTTTACTTCGTTCTTTTTGGTGGCTTGCTGGGTTTAGCTGGTTTCTTGGAATAACATGTAGTAGTGTGCTGTTTGGAGGGTTGTGACAGCTTGTACTGTAGGTACACCACATGTCTACACATGTAGTACCAGTTCTTATGATAATCATGGTGGGTAGAGGGTTGTGACAGCTTGTACTGTAAGTACACCACATTGTCTAAACATGTAGTACCGGGCCATGATAATCATAGTGGGAGAGGGTTGTGACAGCTTGTACTGTAAATACACCACATGTCTACACATGTAGTACCGGGCCATGATAATCATAGTGGGAGAGGGTTGTGACAGCTTGTACTGTAAATACATTACACCCAGGAAGAAACAGGCCATGATAATCATAGTGATTATAAGGTTTTGACAGCTTGAACTGTAAATACACCACATTGTCTAAACATGTAGTACCGGGCCATGATAATCATAGTGGGAGAGGGTTGTGACAGCTTGTACTGTAAATACATTACACCCAGGAAGAAACAGGCCATGATAATCATAGTGATTATAAGGTTTTGACAGCTTGAACTGTAAATACACCACATTGTCTAAACATGTAGTACCGGGCCATGATAATCATAGTGGGAGAGGGTTGTGACAGCTTGTACTGTAAATACATTACACCCAGGAAGAAACAGGCCATGATAATCATAGTGATTATAAGGTTTTGACAGCTTGAACTGTAAATACACCACATATCTACACATGTAGTACCAGGCCATGATAATCATAGTACTGTAAGTATACCACATGCCTACACATGTAGTAAGCAGTTAGAATTTGTACTTAATATCTACTAGGGCTGACATTTCATATTTTATATCAAGATAATTTGGATAAAAAAGATTGAAGGAACCCCATCTAAACTAAGTTCACTTCGCTAGAGAAAATTCTTATATCTTGGGTATTCCCCATATGTGCTTAAGTCAACAATTGGCTATTGTAGTAAAAGTAGATAAAATGCTATATTTTAATCATTATTTAGTTTCATTTAAACTTTTTAAATTATCCCTTATATACGTGATAAAGACCGTGCTATTCATGGTAGGAAGTAATTGGCGACTGCTTTTATTGTAAGTGCATCACATATCTTACACATGTATTCGAGTTTTGCATATTTGTATAAATGTTCCAGTGCTCTGTTAGGTTATTTTTGAACACACTGGTGGGGTTGAAATATTGAAAGAATCGGGGAGTATTGGAAAATTTCTTTTTTTTTTTTTGTCCAATGTGGGATTCGATTTCAAGTCATGGCTGTCGGAAATAGAGGGTTTGTACCCCTCATCTGCCGACGATATTTTCTGATAGATGGCCCTACGTCATCAGCAACGTCCAATTACATGATCAGGTGATGTTCTATCATTATTTTACCGCCCTGATCTCCTTCTTCTCAATTCTTTTCCTCATTTCAAGCATTTCTGTAATCAGGAAATGAAAACATTAAAACACAAATGTTTCCTTTATTAATGAAACAAGCTTCTTCTATCATTACTGCAGTGAAAAATTATTATAAATACTTGGCTTATAAGTGGTGAACTCTCTCAGCGGTTTCGCCAATTTAATCTACCAGACCATTGTAAAGACCTCTCAATATTTTTGATCGCAGTAAGGAAAGTAGAAGTTTGTTTATGCTTAATAGAAGCATTCGTGCTCTAATGCTCTCATTTCTTATATATAAATGGCGCGTTGATGCTTTATATTACTGTAATAATCAACTTTCAGATTATAATGAAGGATAAGATCCCATAAGGTGTACATGGATTGTTTCTACATGTGGTAGACCTTTGTAAGAATCGGAGGGGCATTGGAGATATTTTTCATTCAGAATATAGTGTCCAAAGTTAGATTTGATATCGCGGTTAACTAAATCTTTGAAACTACGTTTGTAATATAATAACTGGAAGAGCATTAAAGCACGAATGTTTCATTTACACATAAAGCAAACTTCTATTGTCCTTACTGCGATGAAAAAAAAATATTGGGAGGGCTTGGCCTATCAGTGGTGAACCCTCTCAGTGGTTTCGTCAATTTAATCTACCAGACCATTGTCAAGTCCTCCTAATAATTTTTCATCGCAGTAAAGACCGTAGAAAAAGGTTTTTTATGTAAAAGCATAATTCGTGGTTTAATTCTTTATTTCCTATATATAGACGACGCGTTATTACCTTATATTACTATATAATTATATAGCTTTCAGATGATAATGATAAGAATAAAATCCCATAACGCATACATGGATTATTTCTACATTTGTTGAACACACCTTTGTAAGAATCGAAGAGATATTGGAACAAGTCTCCATTCAGAATAAAGTGTCCAATATAGTATTCAATCCCGCGGTTAAAAAAATCTATCAAACTACATTATATAGTGAATAGGAAAGATACCGAAAGAATATTATTTTATTTATTATTATACCACTGTATGATTATACAAGGTGATGGAGACTAAATTCATAGATAAAATTCAAAATCATGGTAAGGTTAGAATACAGGTGTTGTCTTGAGGCTACCATACATTCCAAGAAATTAGAACCTTTGGGACCTTTGCCGGTCCCAAGCCCGGATGAAAAAGGAGGAGGGGGAGCAGTAACAAGCTCGCTAAAAAACCTGGGCTCAGCTGGCCCGACTGATAGTACCCTGTAAGGGCTCCTGATCCAGGGATACAGGATGAGCAGCGTTTGTACTCCATGTTAGGAGCAGCTGCACATGGCGTCTGTTCCTCATGTCAGAGGCGGCCATTTCTTTTGGAGCTAAGTCGGCCTGCCACTGAGTAGTGCTCCCAGTCTTAATGACAAAGGCAGACGCATTTTACTTTACCCAATCATGAAATCTCAAGCTTTACAAGCTTGATACCTTAGTGGGATTGAGTGGAGATAAGAAAGAAGAAAGAAGAAGAAGAATATTCTTGAATTCGTCAAACACAGTTCTCACATTCCACACCTCCAATTCTTTAAATTAGCTCTCCTCTCTATAGTTTACTTGATCAGTAAGTTGATGACTGGCTGTTAGTAAGTTGAAACCAGGGTCGGGCCGACTCACCAGGGCTGTTGTCAGGTGTGACTTACGAGCTATAGGGTGAGAATTCCCTCCCCACGGGGAGATCTACTTACTCACCGTCGACTGCGCTGAAT